>JAMPIV010020530.1:609599-1200074 GCA_024509875.1 Oreohelix idahoensis
TTTCTGTTTATACCCACCGCCCACCACATCAGTACTCACCAGCCTTATTTAGGCCGAACTGATTATTTATAACATCTTTATTTTCTTTTTTCACAAGAGATGTCCAGCCCCCTTTCTACATCAACCATACCCAAACTGACCAATGGTTAGTATGTCACAGCGAAGAAGATGTCAGCCCCCTTCTTCACACGCCATACTAATTGCCCATGGTAGTATTCAGCAGTGAGAGATGTTCCAGCCCCTTTTCACCAACCATACTTTATTGCCCATTGTATGTATTTCGCAAGCAATGAGATGAGTCAGCCCCCTTTTCACCACCATACCTAACGTGCCCAATTGGTGTAGTATACGCAGCGAGTAGATGGTCCAGCCCCTTTTCATCAACCATACTAACTGCCGCATTGATTAGTATAGGGCAAATGACAGATGTCAGAGCCACACCAGTAAAACCTATTATCGTGTTAACAGCAAGTTATGCGTAATGATCAGTGATTTTTTTAGTCCTTAAGGACACAGACAAACATTGTATCACAAGACATAAGTGTGATGTAGGTACGTTTCATTAATATTATTTAAATTGTTTTATTCATTGATACCAATTTGACGTGCACATGCTTAGGATAATGCTTACAGATCTTATGATAAGATTTCAGAAAATTAGACCAGCCTATCTCACTAGGTGATCCATACTTCCTTTTATAGGAAATGCGCTGGAGTACATTTTTTAGTACTGCTACATGGACTGACTCTAATTAAACGCAACTTACAACAGAAGCAAGGAAAAACCAACTTACAACATGCCATACCAGACTTAGCTTACAAAGCAGGAGAAGAGAGAACATGTCATTGGCAAAAGTCTAACCTATTGTGAATATCAAACACACAAAAATGCTATTGCATTATCGGAATAGAATAAATGACCTCAGAATCAGTGATGATACACTTGACGAATTTTATCGATTGTATTGTTTGAAAATGATGATGAGAACATAACATGTTATGCACAAGAACTTAGCCACGATGATAAGATAAACGAGATTGCCTGGTTAGGCAACATTTATTAGCATTATTATTATCACTATACTGAGTGGTCTGCTTATATTAAGTACGAAGTTATATACGAATACTTGGTTAAGAACAGAGTCCTGTTAACACTACTGCTGATGGTGAAAACCAAATGAATCCTCGTGATATACCCAGAGAAAGTGTTACTGAGAACGTCCCCATGACTACATTTACTCCCCATCCCATCACCTACCCCCTTGTCCCCCCGCTAACGCTACTGTGACATGCCTGTAGTAGAACATACTCATCGCAGTAACACTGCTTTGCACTGTAGTTATACCCATCCTCGTAGAGGCCCATAATGTTGGGACAGACAGGAATATTTCGCAAAGTTGCGATACAAAAAAAAAAAAAAAAATGTTGATGAAGTCAAACCCCACATGAATAACATTGTTACGTTAAAGTAAACATACATTTATACTGACAGGCACAATACGTTTTTTTTTTTTTTTTACATTATTGGATACCCCTTCCAATGATTAGTCACTACAGTTTTAACTGTTATTGTTTATCCATCCATCATGCAATTGTTTTGGTAAAAGTTTGAGAAGAAAACCATGTAAATATTTATTTTTTTTTTTTTTTTTTTGCTTCACAATTGAACATTTTCTAGAGAAGAAAACGGTGTTCAGACATACATTTTTTTTTTTCCTTGACAAAAAGAAATGACAGTGCAGGTGCATCCAAGACTATTATCAGTCGTCGCACAATTCACTGACAACATTCCTCTCCACATACATTCTCACTTACTTGTTACGGTAGAATAGGGTCACATTGCTGACTGATAGCTACATTTTTTTTTTTTGTGAAAGTTTAAATTTGAATATTACAAAAGATGAGATTACTCAGTACGTCTTTAAGCCGGACAATGAGCTGTCATTGGCAATAGATGTTTTAAAGACATCAAATGTCTTCTGTAAAATCACTGTCCTCAGTGACAGAAGAGATGTCGAACTGTATTTATGTATAATAACTTGACAAAATGTTTGAAGTTCATTGAACCCTATTAAGTTTGAGTTTGGTTTATTGTTTTGCCACTGAGATGCCACGGATAGGTAAAAGTTTAAACGAGTCATATTGTGATGACTTGTGATATTTTAATTGTTTGTGGACCTTGTCATGAAATATGTTAGTAACATTGTTGTTAACTCACCACAGTTATTTTTTTTTTTTGGTGTTTGTTATGGACATTGGCATGAAACATTGTATAGGAGCCTCTACTGGCCGGTGATAACACATAAATCTTTTGGATGAGAGCGTGTACTTAGACGAGTATACTTAGGGTCCCTCGATTTACGAATATTTTTTATCTTCACGCATGAGAGCCCCGATTTACGATATTTAATTTATTTTTTTTCATTTTCTCAACTGGGAATTTTAGGGATTTGGATTTATATTTTTGATAGAACGCAAATGTCTCCTTACAGGATACATTTGTATAACCCCGGGATCTGTGTCACCGGGCGACCTACTACTATGACTATAGCATAATTCGTGCTAATTGTTAGGAAGAATAGTCACGAGGTTTTTATGGAAATAGATTTAAGATAGGCGAGTATCAGATTGAATCTAGAACTAAGTAAAATCGGAATAGCCGAAATACTTCCATCGGGAGACCAATAAAATAAATAGGTAAATATTAAGCCGCCCAACCTAAAGGCTGGTAAAGCTCGCACTATTTTTTGAGAAGGCAAACTTCTGGATGATAAGGCAGTTGTTCTCAGAATGCCGGTGTGTACAGATTGTACAATCGGAGATCTTGAAGTTTTCAAGACATCGACTCGATAAAGATAATTAATTACTTAAATGTGTGGGTAAAATTCTGTTGCTGTAAGTAGAACTGCAAGTGACTTATTTAATAATGCAGAAATATACAGTAGTTATAAAAGGCCACGAGATTCAGGGCTTAAAACATGGTGTTATTATTTTTGGCCTGCTCACAACACGCAGTCACGATAATGAAGGGTAACCGCACGAGTGAGAAGGTCGCAGCACTTTTCACGTGCCGTGTGATTCATAGTATCAGATTAACAACCCCAGGAGTCAACTGAATAAACTTAATAATTCGTTCAGGGTGATTGGAGATTTGTGAATATTAATATGGAAGAGGAGATTTTTGAATATTAATATGGAAGATGAGAGTGTAAATCTTGTTATGGAAAAGGCATTTTTAAGTTTTCACGCACAAGAAGATATAATAAGAACGGGCATATGATAGATAGGCTCGGAATGCCTCATTTGCACAGACAGCAAGCTGAATTATAAGGAATGAAGCAGAGCTTGTAGTGTACACAGATTTAGCTACATAATCTGATAAGAAAATTAGAGACACTATTGTGAAAGAATAATTACTCATTTGCATAGATAGCAAGGAGAAGGTAACCAGTAAATGACCAGCACACGGATACATTGTTATGTGGATTGGTAAGGAGAAAAGTGTATACATTTGACTTTGTTTACTATGCATTGGTAGAATCACCTAAATAAAATTGTTGTTTTGGATCTGGAGAGTTTACTCTATTATCTCTCGTTGATGAAGTCTTACAGTAAAGATATATGAAGAAATACATGCAAATAATTGTCACGCCACATATAACAACACAGAGGAAGTTTGGAACGAACTAGGTTACAGATATCAACAAGAATAAAGACCTCTGGCAGTATACCAGTATTCCTGACTTGGATGATATAACAAACATCTACACTATACTAATCACCTCCCCACGGTCACACAAACACTCAAAACAACAAGGACAGACGCCAACTCTGTGAGCCACCCCTGATGACAAACCCATGGTTACCCTCGAAACAACAATAGACAAAAAATCTATTCACAAATTACAACAAACAATCAATGTTTTTAAGCATACATAAACTCTGCTTAAACAGCTTAAGAAAAAAAGAAGATCCTAATAAATGAGCTGAAATGAAAACCCCCTAAAGAAGTGCAATCCCACATAAAATAAAAATACAAATGGAGCTGATCATAGAGATTTCGAAAAGTCGTTATCAAATGGCATCGACCCAAACTTAACACGAAGAGGAGATGCCACACGAAGACATGTGAAAGAAAACCCAGAAAACTCAAAATAGAAAAGGTAGAACGAATTAAAAATAAGCAGCAAAAGAATACTTTAGTGGTAGTGTTTGAGTATACTGGGTACAGAAATACCCAACGGAAGTCACAACTCCGCAAGAGAGCCAAAAAGACTGAAATATTCATACCAAACATCATCCCAGTGAACAAATTGTCAAGGATCTCTTAGTACCTAGGGCGCAGCATGCTTGTAAAAGAGCAACTAGATGTAGTTTTTCTGTGTTGGAGCACACAAACACGGAGACTGTGCAATGGATAAGGAGGACAAAGATTACAAACAAGAGAATAAAAACAGAGAAGATGTACAAACTAAGCCAAGTTAACCACAGTGCCAGGTACCAGGGGTGCCCATGGTCTTCCAAGAGACAAAACACATACTCAAAGAAAGCTCTAGAAACAAACACACCAATCTGGAAAGTCAAAGAAAAAACAGAAAACAAAACAGCCATCTCCAAAACTTTCCAAGAAAAAAACATCAAGAAACAAATAAACATTGAAGTAAAAGACATAAATGAGAAAATACAGAAAGAAGGTGAAAGTAAAGCATGCATAAGCAACAGCAAAGATGAAAACATACAGAAGAGGAAGAACATAACCTCACCAAAGCCAAGGCAGGTATTAGAAGGAAATTAAAATAGCACAACAGGCAATTATCTGTAGAGACCTCAAAAAAATAATCAGAAATAAAAGAATCTAATGAAGAAATCCTAAATAAAAAATAGAGATGGAAAGAGCACTTTTGACAGAAGAAAAAAGGCAAGAGTCCAAAATATTGAAAACGCAGGAAAACAACGAAAAAATGGAAGAAAGAATTAAGAAAACAGTTGAACTACTCCTACCATACCTCGTAGAAAGAGTGCGGGGCAAAATGGTCACTTGGAATGAGGAGTTTGTAGATGTAGAGACCGTGAGAGATGGTGGGCAAAACAAAACAAAAAGTACATAGAGAAACTAACAAACAACAAAATTAAAAAAAACAAGAACATAACTATGCTAACCATATAAAAATGGAGACTAGAGATCACAGAGCTATCAAAGTAGTTCAGTTGGAACTGTAGGGGGTGCCAGGAAGAACTGATGTCTCTGTGGGGCAATATAAAGAATCAAAACCCTTATTTGCAATACAAGAAACCCTCCTAAGCCCCCAACAAAAACTGAACTATCAAGGATATATAACACTTAGAAATGATAGACCAGAGGGAAGAGGAGAGATGGAGAGGCCTTTGTAATACATGAAAGACTACAAAATAATAAATTGGGCAAAAATTCAACACATAAAAAAATTGAAGGAATAAGTGTAACAGTAGACAGTGAGACTGTCCCAGAAAACTTAAAAATAATAAATATTTTATAGCCCCAAGGATAATATAACCGACAGAGGGACATGGCCACTATTAAAGGAACAACAAATAGATCAAAGACTCTGTATTGTGGTAGGTGACTTTAAATGCACATCATAATGCCTGTGGTAACAACATTAAAATGATCCAGCAGGAAAAAGACTGTTGGACTACATTGAAAGTGCTGAGCAAAATCATACTAAATGATGGCTCAATTGACAAGGATTAACCCATGCAATAATGGAGTAGATACAGCAATAGACATAAGTATTATAAACACCAAACCTAGCCTCTGCTAAACGGAAAGTACATGTAATGACTCAAGCTCAGACCACTTTACCCATAGAAATAAACCTAAACGACAAATACAGAACTAGTCAAGAAGCTCCAAAAACCTACATTCAATTTCAAAAAAAGCAAACTGGTTCTGGTGTCCTTCCAAGTGGAACTAAGTAAACTAAGCATAGATAACAAAATTGAGTCTAACAGTGTAGATTATATATTTGCAGAAAAACTAATACAAAATGAGATTTTAAAAAATAGCAATAAAATATATACAAAACAGGAATTATGTCTGGATCACTTAAAACCAACACAAAAAGGCTAAAAAGATAGAGAAAGAAACAGAGATTAAAAATCCAGTACTATGGTGGACAGACAGATGCTCAGAACTACTGAAATTGAGGGAAAGGGCCCAGATAAAGTATAGAACAACCAAAACTGAAGAGAATTATTAACACCAACTAAAAAAAAAAAAAAGAAATGAAGCAAATAAAATAATAATTCAGTGAAGCTAAAGAAAAGAGATTTAGAACTTTTTTGTCAAACATTAAATCATAGGTCACAAATAACTACAGTTTGGAGAAAACTAAAAGCAATTAAAGGAGGAAACAACAAGAAATTTAAAATCCCAACAATTAAAATACCAGAGAGAGCTGAAACAGATAGAAAAAAAGCCAACATACTAGCTAAATACTTCTATCAGGTTAGTTCAAAAGACAGTCTAGATAAGGCAAAAATAAATCGCGAAAAACACTGTTAAAAAAATTAAAAGAAGAAAATACAGACAGCACACAGGACGCTAATTATTTAAATGCAGAAATAAACAGTAGATGAAACAGAAAGAGCATTAGCAGGAAACCACCTCTGGTCAAGACATTCTGAGCTATGAAATCCTCAAAAAGGTACCAAATACATCTCTAAGGGTGATTGCATCCCTCTACAACAAAATCTGGCACACGGGAAAAATACCATGTTCATAGAAGATAGCAGTAGTCATCCCCATACTAAAGACAGATAAGGAAACACATGATGTCAGCTCATACAGGCCAAAATCGTTAACATCGCATCTAGGAAAAATTCTAGAAACAATAGTCAACAGCAGACTAAAATTTCACTTGAAAAGCATAATTTGTACAGTCCAACCCAGGCAGGCTTTAGAAGCCATCATAGTACAATAGAGCAACTGTTGAAGCTGGAACATGATGTTAAAATGGGCTTCAAAAAGAATGTTTATGAACAACAGAATGGAATCCCACAGGGATCAGTAATATCACCATCAATATTCACGATTATGGTCAACGACCTAGGAGACGAGTTTAAAGACTAAAAAACACAACCTATCTCAGTTTGCAGATGATGCTCCGATATGGAGAATGGGAAGAAATCTCCCATTCCTCTATAAAACAGTACAAAACCAAATAGATAAAGTATCCGACTGGATGCACAAGTGGGGATTTAATCTAAACATAAAAAAACCAAAAGGAATCATTTTCAGTAAAGGGCGTGTAATTAAAAATAATATAATTGATATTAACATTAATGAGCAAAAAGTATGCTCAGCAAAATCCACTGGATTTCTGGGTACAGTAGACATTCAAAAATCCGGCAACCTCCGGACCTGAGGAGTGCCGGATTTTTGAAAATGCCGGATTTTTTATGGTTATATATTCTGTATATATTTAACAGAAAATGACTACCTGTACACTTTATCTGCGATCGACAATGCACGATGTTTACGTTTTACACCACTTCTTTTATTTGCTGAATCCATAATGGGGCTAAACAGCAGCAAATAAATGATAAAATGAGAAGGAATGAGCAGGAATGCCTGTTAACACGTGCAAGCAAGACACAACAGGTGCATCAAAACATAAACTGCTCCAGAAAACAGTGGCGCGTCAACGCGGTAAATTTAAAAATGCGCTCCGAAATCCATGCCGGAAATCTGAAGGAACCGGATTATCGATGGCCGGATTTTTGAATGTCAACTGTATGATACTAGACCAGCAACTAAACTGGAACAAACACATAGACCTATTAGTAGAAAACAGTAGGGGGCTTATTAACATGCTAGAATATATGAAAGGAAGTGGTTGGGGAGCCTCCAATAAGACAATGATTACCTTCTATAAATAATTTATTAGGGGCAAACTTGACTATGCAAGTGTTGTCTATGCATCAGCCGCTTCAAGCAATAAAAAAAAAACTAGACACAGTCCAAAACCAGGCATTGTCAATAATAGCAGCTGCTTCAATGGGAACATCAGCAGAGGCATTAGAAGGAGCGCTAGGCATTATACCCCTGGAGCTAAGAAGAAAAGAGCTGAGATTCAGCTACTGGGCAAACTGGCCAAAGATCCAACTCACCCAGCATACAAAACCTTTGATAGGAGTAACCAATACATAGGCCACATTCCAGTAGACCATAATAGATACCCGACAGGGTGGAAAACAATAGAAGAAGTGGATCATCACCCAAACCTATTTAACATGATAAACAGTAGTGCTCAGTATAAAGCAAAGATCCCACCATGGGAACTAAAAGTGCCAGAAACTGACTCTCACAAACCAAGCAAAGCAAAGGTCATAAGCAAATATAAAGACATAATCTCAACAAAATTTAAAGCACTAGAGTTTAGGCTTAGGGAAGTTTAAAATCAAGAGCTTAATTGCTCAAGCAATGACTAAAGAGTGGATAATAGCAAGGGACCAAAGTAAAAAAGCAAGATATAAAATCCTTAAAAAAACCAAGCAAAAAATGTCAAATACAAGATGAACTAAAAATACCAATTAATAAAAAAAAAAAAAACTGCTAAGGCTCAAGCTTGGAACTGGATATTTCATGATTGAAGAACCCAAATGCGAAGAGTGTCAAGAACCAAACACAATTAGACACTTTCTGGTGGACTGCAAAAAATATGACCAGCCGAGGCAAAACATTAAGACATACTGTAGTAACCACAAGGTAGAAATGAGTGTAGAAAATCTCATAGGCACTAAGATCCCATCAGAAGTACAAAAGTTAATAAAACACTATATTACAAAAACAAAAGCTAACATATAAAAAATAAATAAATAAGGATGTGAGCCAGTAGTCTACACTGGTGAAAGACTCCCCCCAGATAAATACGGATTGACCAAATAACCCTCCAGTGAAAACTAATAACATACCAGTTTAGACAATATCGTATTTTGAATAAGAAAACCATATTGAACTATAACCACAAAAGAAAAATATCTACTAGAGATAATATAGTATAAAATAAATACAAACAAAAACATATTACAATAAATGAAACACGTCCTAATATAACCAACAGCTCCATGTATATAGTAGATGGTTGAAAGGGACATGCTACAAAGAAAAGTAGCAAACACCTTAAAAAAAATATGTATGTATGTATGTGTCCAAGATGGCGGCGTGACAAGCAGCACTTATGTGCTGTGCTTCTCATTTCATCTTACTGGAAGATATCTCTCCACATGTAAGCCTACCTTGCCGTGGTTGGAGAGCTTGAGCGCCTCAATGATCCCGGGAGCTATGCCGGCGGGAGTTTTACTCCTGGCAGGGTCACCCAAGCCGGACAGGTCCTGGGTGAGGGGCCAGACTAAATGGGCTGAGGAGTGGGTGGAACCCTATAGGTGTAGATGCAGAACCCACCGGCGAGTGGTACATGCTCTGGTCTGCACCAATCCACCCCCACTTCATGGGTTAAATGCTTTCTTGCCTCATTCTTCACTGTTTGTCGTCTATCACGCCCATGGCGACCGTTGCCTCAATTGGCTGTGTGTGGTGTACCCGGAAACGGGGCCTCCCAGTACTGAGGCAAAGTTAAGTCCCCGATGTCACTTATCGGTGCAGAATTGAGAGAGATGGCTGAGCATCACAATCCCTCCTGTGTTGCAGCATGATGAGAACCCAGCATTGCACACTGAGCTTGGGGGAATCACTTGGGCACCAGACTTAATACTGGCTCTTGACTGGATGGCCGCATGCAGGAGATTTCTACAATGGAGGGTTGGCAGGTGGTGGGTATCGGGAAGTGGCTCTGTGCAGGACGTGAGGATTCCTTGGGAGAGCCCAGAACCAGAGCACAGCATTGTGCAAGCTCTGCATAGTTGGAGAGCCCCCTGGATGACGGGGAATGCACAGTGTGCTACCCCACCTATCCCCAACTGCTAACTTAGAACCAGAAGTGGGGTCCTCTGTATGCGTGCCAGGCCAGGATAAAATGCCTGGGAAAGAGACTGGAGCTCAGAACTCCCTAACTCAAAGTTGCAGGATGGCAGAAAAGCCACGGGAAAGACAGGGCTATTTTGAAGATAACGCAACCATATTTTCACCATACGAGCTCGGACGCCGCCTCGGTAAACAAGGTCCGCGCAGAGCAGTGACACCCCCAGGCTGCTTGCGAATAGTCTACTACTGGGAACATAAACAGATTAGGGATGAGCCCACTCTCCCGTTGAACAGGTGCTAAAGTCGTAGATACTGGGCCAGAAGGCGCACCGGAAACCACAGTATCATGCAACTCGCTTTTTTTTTTTCTATGGAGAGTACACCGTCAAATAAATCTCGTTCTGGTGCTCGCCCTGTGGAGCTCCACCAGGCAGGTGCAGTGCCGGGCTCTGAGCCTCGACAGAGCCCACCCTCAGCTACTGGAGGACCCTCTAGACCGTCTTGTGGAGTCAACAGACGGCGGAGGAGAACTACTGACCAAAACAAAACAGAAAAAGAGAAACCCAGAGTGCCACTTGTCATGATGCACTGGAATGCAGAGGGAGTGAACAGCAAGCAGGCTGGATACAGCAAAAAGACAGAGCTGGAAAACATCTTGTATGAGAAGCAAGTCAGTGTTTGCTGTATCCAAGAGACTCACTTGAAAGCAGATCAAACCTTTAAAATAAGGGGATATCAATGCTTCAGATCCGACAGACAAGATAGACGAAAAGGAGGAGTACTTACTCTTGTAAGGAATAACATTCCTGCACACGAAAGGAAAACCTTCATGGATGGAGCAGAATATCAGCTGCTGCAGATAAGATGGAAATAGAACTCCTGAACTATTACTGTCCGAACAACAAACCCCTGAGTCTCAGCTCTATACAGGTACCAGCCACCAACTTTATAGCAGTTGGAGACTTTAATAGCCACTCCCAGAGCTGGGGCTATAACCATCTGGATCACAGAGGTGAAAAGGTTGAAACTTGGCAAGATGATCACTCCCTAATCCTAGTCAATAATGCCACAGATACTCCTACCTTCTACTCCAGAGGATGGCACACAACCTCAACACCAGATCTTGCCTTCTCCACACCAGATATAGCTGGATCTATTAGTAGAGAAGTAGGAGACCAACTAGGGGGAAGCGACCATCGCCCAATCTTTCTTACTGTCCGGAGTGCAACTCTCAGTACAGGCCCAGCCATTACAAGATGGAACTACAAAAAAGCCAACTGGGGTTTATTCAGGCATCAGGTGAACACGCTGCTGTCTACCCTCAAGGTACAGAACAGAGACATTAATGAAGTGGTAAAAGACTTCAACAGATGCATACTACACGCTGCAAAAGAAACCATTCCCAAAGGATGCCGGCGTAACTACATACCATACTGGTCCAGCACACTCCAAGAACGTCAGGAAGCTATGGACAAGGCTAGAAAGGACGCAGAGTCTCAGCCTTCACTTGAAACTCACAACAAATGGAAAAAGGCTGTAGCAGAGTTTCAGAGAACAAAGCTAGAAGAAAAGCGGAAAAGCTGGAGAACTAAAACGGCATCGCTGAACCTTGAGAAAGACGGCAGGAAACTTTGGAGATTAGTCAAGTCTCTAAATGAAGAGCATTCCTCACCAAGGCAGACTATCACATTGGATGAAGGTGGCAAACTTTTCAGAGGAAAACAAGCTGCAGACTTGTTTGCTAGAAGATACAGTTCAGAAAGCAACTTACCCATTAACATAGACCATCAGAGAGAGATAAGAAAAAGAAATACTGGGCAACCATGGGACAGACAGATACTCCTGCCCCAATGAGGGAACCCATCACACTAGGAGAACTACAGAAGGCTATTTCCAAGCTTAAGTTTCAAAAGTCACCCGGCCCAGACAAAATCAGCAACGAAATGCTAGTAAATCTGAGCTCAGCAGCAAAGACAAAACTGCTTGAGATATTCAACCACAGCTGGTTGAAAGGAACGGTACCCCAAGTATGGAGAGAAGCCATCACAATACCCATACTAAAGAAAGGAAATGTAAGACCGAGGCTGCAAGTTACCGGCCAATCAGTCTCACAAGCTGTGTTGGGAAGACTATGGAGCGAATAGTCAACCACAGATTGAAATGGTATTTAGAGTCTGAGCAGATCCTGGTGCCGGAACAAGCTGGATTTAGAGAATGCTACAGTATAGAAGACCAAGTTACTTACTTGTCTCAAGCAATAGAAGATGCCTTCCAGGAGAAGAAAAAGGTCCTAACGATCTGGGTCGACTTCAAGCAGGCCTTTGACAAGGTGTGGAAAGATGGCCTCATTGCAAAACTTAGGAGAAGTGGAATCCAAGGCAACATGATGAAATGGATCCAGTCATACTTGCATAACAGGAGAACTAGAGTCACTCTTGACGGTCTGCAGAGCAGAAAAGTGTTGCTCCATCAGGGGGTACCTCAAGGAGGAGTAATTTCCCCAACACTCTCCTTGTTTACATCAATGACCTGGTGAAAGATCTCCCTGCAGGAGTTAAAGCTGCCTTATATGCAGATGACCTAGTACTCTGGTGCGCTGATGAAAATGTCACCACAGCAAATTATAGAATGCAGCGGGCAGCAGACATGCTAGTGTCATGGGCAGAGAAATGGCTTATCACAATAAACACAGACAAAACCTCCACAACACTGTTCTCCCTCGCCCCCAAGGACAAATCAGCTAACATACACCTAGGGACAACCGTGATCAAGGAAGAAAGCTACCCCACCTATCTTGGGGTGACATTTGACCAAAGGCTTACATGGAATAAGCATATTGAAAATGCAGAAGGAAAGGCCCGAAGACGACTAGGCATACTCAGAAAATTAGCAGGTACCAACTGGGGAGCAAATGAACGAAATCTAAAGAAGATTTATAATGGCGTAATAAGCCCACACTTAGAGTTTAGCTCAGCAGCATGGTCATCAGCTGCTAACTCACATCTGCAGTCTTTGGACAAGGTGCAAAATCAAGCTCTCAGGCTCATTACAGGATCCATGAAAACTACACCAATAACAGAGATGCAGAAGGTTGCTGGATTACAGACATTGTCCCATAGAAGAGACACAAAAACCATGATCCAGATGGAAAAAGTACAACAGTATGCCAATGCACCCAATGAAGGCAAGACTAGATGATCTGGCATTGGGACGTCTAAAGCGTAGCAGCTTTGTGCATCGGGGGAAAAGACTTATAAGACAGCATCAAGAAGACCTATCCATGAAGACAACACCACTGAAGCCCACCCTATACCCTGTACCATGGGAGCAGGCCAGCAGTGCCCTCCAAATTAATACAACAGTCAGTGGTCTCACAAGTGGATGTGAGTATAATGATCTGCAAAAACGAACTGCTACATTGAGTATGATCCAAGAAAGCTATCCCGATCAATCATGGATACATGCCTATACAGATGGATCAGCAACTAATGCTGTTAGGAATGGAGGTGCCGGTATCTTTATCTCATATCCTGACAACCACTATGAGACTAGGCACATTCCCACTGGTAAAATTCTGTTCCAACTATACAGCTGAGGTTCAAGCTCTAGAGCAAGCTGCAAATATGATTTATAACACCAACTCTGACTGCCACCAGGTAGTCATCCTCACAGATGCACTGTCTGTCCTGCAAGCTCTCAAGGGTGGTAAACTCCCGCATCTGAGAAATGAACTAAACAAGGTAGCTGCCAAAAAGAGAACCATACTTCAGTGGGTACCATCTCATTGTGGTGTACCCGGTAAATGAAAAGGCAGATAAACTTGCAAAAAAGGGAGGAGAATGTGAACAAGAAGATAATGAAGTCACATACTTTGAGAAAAAGAGAGCTATCCAGACTATCAGAAGAGAACAGAACCAACCCAAAGACGACTATCACACTCGCGACCGGCAGGGACAGACAACTATTTTTCGACTCAGGACAGGGCATAACAAACTGAATAAACACATGCACAAGCTACGATTGTCTGCTTCACCACTGTGCACATGTGGATTAAACGAACAAACTGCTGAGCATGTTCTACAGGACTGTCCTCTGTATGACCAGTTAAGAAAGATATACTGGCCCAATGACTCAACACTAAACTCAAAGCTATATGGAGTTAAAGAGGAACTTCAAACAACAGTCGAATTCATCATGAGAACTCGTCTGACGGTGTAATCATCAAAGATGCGATCGCAAGAAGAAGAAGACTGGAAGATATATTCATTGTTACAACCATCGATAACGTTGTTATGGATTTACACATTGTTGGACTTGTTTCTAAGTTAAAATTTTTCAAGAAGGAAGCGATAAAGAGTGGTAAAATCAAGTTCTGTTGTGAGAAGAGTACCGTGTTCACATTCGCAGAGCTTAACCAAGATGGCGACCCATTGAACATCGACTACTGAACACGTTTAGTACCGACGTGCACACATGGCAGGATTTTGTAATTGCTGACGCCAGCTTTAAAAAGGCCACATCAACGCGGCCTATTAAAGTAAATCCATTTTATAAACATTCAAATCTGTTGTGGTGGGTACGGATTATTTCAACACTGTGTAGTTTATTTTATTGACAGCGAAAATAATTTCAAATCAACACAGCCTGACAGCCAAACCTTCAGCATTGAGTTTCTAAAGTTTATCAAACATATTTTGCTGAAGTTTCCTATTACTACACCTGAGCCAACAACTAGTACTGAAGATGTGAATGCCAGACAAAAATTGAATGACTTTATTGAAGCGGCCCTATTTTTTATTAGGCATAACATCAGCCCAAGTTTAAAACTAGACAAAGAAAAAGGTAACACACATGACACTGGAAGCGTGACACGAGAGGAACTACTTCACTTGTTGGAAACAGACCAAAGTAAAGCCATCAGTGTTATAAAACACAACAACAAGTTGTTGACCACCACCTGTAACATAGACATACAAGCTATAGAAAATAGAAACACATGTCACCGGGCGACCTACTACTATGACTATAGCATAATTCGTGCTAATTGTTAGGAAGAATAGTCACGAGATTTTATGAAAATAGATTTAAGATAGGCGAGTATCAGATTGAAACTAGAACTAAGTAAATCGGAATAGCCGAAATACTTCCATCGGGAGACCAATAAAATAAATAGGTAAATATTAAGCCGCCCAACCAAAAGGATGGAAAAGCCCGCACTATTTTTTGGGAAAGCAAACTTCGGGATGATAAGGCAGTTGATCTCAGAATGCCGGTGTGTACAGATGTACAACCGGAGATCTTGAAGTTTTCAAGACATCGACTCGATAAAGATAATATTACTTAAATGTGTGGGAAATTCTGTTGCTGTAAGTAGAACTGCAAGTGACTTATTTAATAATGCAGAAATATACAGTAGTTATAAAAGGCCACGAGATTCAGGGCTTAAAACACAGTGTTATTATTTTTAGCCTGCTCACAACACGCAGTCACAATAATGAAGGGTAACCGCATGAGTGAGAAGGTCGCAGTACTTTTCACGTGCCGTGCGATTCATAGTATCAGATTAACAACCCCAGGAGTCAACTGAATAACTTAATAATTCGTTCAGGGTGATTGGAGATTTGTGAATATTAATATGGAAGAGGAGATTTTTGAATATTAATATGGAAGATGAGATTGTGAATATTGTTATGGAAAAGGCATTTTTAAGTTTTCACGCACAAGAAGATATAATAAGAACGGGCATATGATAGATAGGCTCGGAGTGCCTCATTTGCACAGATAGCAAGCTGAATTATAAGGAATAAAGCAGAGCTTGTAGTGTACACAGATTTAGCTACAGAATCTGATAAGAAAATTAGAGACACTATTGTGAAAGAATAATTACTCATTTGCATAGATAGCAAGGAGAAGGTAACCAGTAAACGACCAGCACACGGATACATTGTTATGTGGATTGGTATGAAGAAAAATGTATACATTTGACTTTGTTTACTATGCATTGGTATAATTACCTAAATAAAATTGTTGTTTTGGATCTGGAGAGTTTACTCTATTATCTCTCGTTGATGAAGTCTTACAGTAAAGATATATGAAGAAATACATGCAAATAATTGTCACGCCACATATAACAACACAGAGGAAGTTTGGAACGGACTAGGTTACAGATATCAACAAGAATAAAGACCTCTGGCAGTATACCAGTATTCCTGACTTGGATGATATAACAAAAATCTACACTATACTAATCACCTCCCCCCCGGTCACACACACTTTAAGGAACGTAGCCAGCGAAGACTTAGTACACTTGCAAGCAACCCCCATGGAAAACAGAAGTTGTTTTTTAAGAGCCGAAGCACACCCCTGCCACTGACCCATTCAATGTAGGCAAAGTAATATTGTGTATCAAGAAACTACCGAGCAGGAAATCGCCTGGGGCTGACGGTGTAACGTATGACACTATCATACCGGCTGACAAAGGAGGTGCCATTGTGGTATGGCGCAAGGACCTGTACCTCCAAGAAGGTAATAAGCAGCTCACTAACAGCTCCTTCTACCAGCGCCGTGACAATGATGCGACAGTCCTCAACAATCATCTGGTCCATGACACCATCAAAAGTCTTATCGCCAACAAGTCCTTACCTTCTAGCGCTTCTCATCTCCGTATTGACAATAGTGGTCTGGGCAAGCCTGTGTTTTATATGCTTCCCAAAATTCATAAACCCTCCAACACTGGGAGACCCATTGTCTCTGCATGTGCCTGCCCTACCGAACGTATATCAGACTTCCTCGACGGCATCTTCCAGCCTATTGTAGAGCAGCTTCCTTCCTTCTTAAAGGACACAAAC
Source organism: Oreohelix idahoensis (assembly GCA_024509875.1). Taxonomy (NCBI): domain Eukaryota; kingdom Metazoa; phylum Mollusca; class Gastropoda; order Stylommatophora; family Oreohelicidae; genus Oreohelix; species Oreohelix idahoensis. The sequence continues at coordinate 626,412 of JAMPIV010020530.1, forward strand.
CATGCTCTTACTACTTTTTCCTCTATCCAGCTTTCTCCAGACCGTACCTACCGTTTATTTCTGTTAGATGTTTGCTCGCTTTACATTTCCATTCCTCACTCTGATGGTCTCCGAGCTCTCCGGTTTTTCCTGGACCAGCGCACGCACCTCTCTGTCGCTACAGAGACTCTCCTGCGCCTTGCAGAACTTGTCCTTCGACTCAATTCCTTTGAGTTCAATGGACAGTTCTTTGACCAAATAAGTGGAGTTGCCATGGGCACCAAGATGGGTCCCAGTTATGCCTGCCTCTTCATGGGCTACCTGGAGTATCAGGTGTGGCAGCAGTATCCTGGACCTTTTCCATTGATGTATCATAGATACATCGATGATGGCATAGGTCTCACCGATATGTCAGAGGTTGACCTATCTAGGTTCATTAATTTCATTAACAACTTCCACCCTGCAATCCAATTCACCTCTCACATAAAAAGCATTCAAAAATATAATTTACCATGAACAGTGGGGACTCTTTAGGATATGGATCGCCACTGTCTTGTTGTGTTAATTTCCTTGACATTGTTGTCCCATTCAATTTCCCTGACCACCAAATATATTCCCCTAAACCCCCCCCCCCCCCCCCCCCCCCCCCCCCCCCCCACCACTTCGGTGTACTACAAACCCACCGATGCACACAGTTACCTCCTTTATACTTCCTCTCATCCTCCGGCTTGTCGGGACTCCTTGCCTTTCTCACAACTTCTCCGCCTCCGTCGGTTATGCCAAGATGATGACAACTTTCTATGCCGAGCACAAGAAATGTTGGACTTCTTCCGTAACAGACAGTATCCAGAAGATGTTCTTACCTCTGCCTTACAGTTACCTCCTTTATACTTCCTCTCATCCTCCGGCTTGTCGGGACTCCTTGCCTTTCTCACAACTTCTCCGCCTCCGTCGCCAAATGACGACAACTCCTATGATAGCACAAGAAAGACTTCTTCAAGTTAAGAAATGACCTATCCCACCCTCAAACAGCACTGTCAAGTTAATGTCACCCCAAAGCACTGCTGTCCAAAGGATCTTGTATCGCCACCTACTTCTCCTCCAAGCTGACCCAGCGGCGCGGGAAGCGCCATCCACTTCAATGGCCCTGACCACCACGGTGCCCCTGACATCCAGGTGACAGCCATCAGATCCTGTTCCTCGGACGCCAACAGTCGGTTTTGCCAGGAACAACGCCTCATCCATCTTATGAGTTGCCTCAAACCACACGGTTTGAATACCCAACATTGTTTTGTCTGAGACGCCTGTCTCTATTGAGTCCCAGTTGTATTATGACTGTCTACTTTGATGCGATCACGCCTTTTTTTTTTTTTTAAATCGCTTTTCAATCACTTTCTATATATTTTTTTTTTTACCATTTTTTTAATTTAATTTTTTTTTTAAAATTTATTTATTTACTTATTATTATTACTATTTTTTTTTTTTAATTTGCTTATTTTTTTTTTTTCTTTATTAATTTTTTATTTTTATTTTATTTATTTCTTTTTTATATTTGTTTATTTATTTTTAAATTTATTCATTATTATAATTATTATAATTTATTTATTATTTTGACAACGGCTTCTAGGGCAGGAGTTGGAAAGGCCTGGTATCGGGCTAAGGGCGCACCACGGACTGTAATGGTAAGCGGCCAGAACCATCCAGAAAGCAATGGCAAACTACTGGATGTACAATGCCAAGAAATCCATAATGGCTAATCTGAATGAATCTATACCTAAACACCAAGAAGACCAAAGTATTGACAACAGACAAAGTAAAGACCAAACCAGAAATTGAAATTGATAACGAAGAACTGGAAAGTGTCAATGAATTCGAATACTTAGGATCAATCATTAACAGCTCTGGCGACTGTGCAGTAGAAATTAAAAGAAGACTTGCAATTGCTTCACATAAGCTAATACAGATGAAAAATCTATGGCAAGGCACAAGCAAAGAAACAAAGTTACAACTGATCAGAGCATGTATATTCCCAGTAGCAACATACGGCTGCGAGACTTGGACACTCAATAAAACAGTTGCAAAAAAGATTACATCATTCGAAATGAAATGCTACAGAAGGATGTTGAGAATACCCTGGACAGAAAAAAAGACCAACAGAGAAGTACTGCACTCACTAAATGTACAGGAACATTGGCTATGGTCCCTGGAAAAAGGGGAAGGGGTCGACCTAGACGACGGTGGACCCAGGACATCACAGAGTGTCTCAACTTGTCTTTGGCTGATGCAGGTCGACTTGCCCAGAATCGTGATGCGTTCAGAGCAGCTGTAATGGAGACAACGTTCTGGAAAGAATACGTCACATGATGATGATTTATTATTATTTTTTATTTATTTTTTTCATTTTATTTATTTATTTATTATTTATTGATTATTTATTTTTTTTTTTCTCACTCTTTTCCAGTCCTTGTTTTCATTATTTCTTATTTTTTGTTTTTAATGTACTATCGACTTCCTCTTTCCGGTTTAGTGACAGCCATCTTGCTTCACATGTGACTGGACATAAGGGAGTTTTTTTCTCTTATTTTTATAGTTTCATGTTCTCTACTTAATTCTCATTTTCTTTCCCTCCTGTCTCTTGTTTGTCTGTCCCTGACGAAGGCCTTGTGGCCGCAACGTAGGTTTTTCTTGTCCTTCTCCTTGTAAGACGTATTACTATTTGTGTGTGTGTTTTTTGGGTTTTTTTTTCCATTCAACTATCAAACAGCAGGGCAAATAAACTCACCCCAATCCTGACGGTTATATTTAATACATGCTTATTCAACCAGCTGGTGCCACCAAACTGGAAGCATGGTGTAATTACCCTTGTGCCTAAAAATGGAAATTTAAGCACCATCGAAGACTGGAGACCCATCTCTCTCTTACTATCATCATACAAGTTATTTATGAAATTAATTCAGTCTCGGCACATGCAGTGGATTGTTGACATCCAGCGACTGTCACCTCGGCAAAAATGATCATTGCCTAGAAATGGCCTTCAAGAACGTCTTTATCCTAAAAACAGCAGTTAGTGACTTTCTCCATTCTTCAGGAAAGGCCTATCTATGCTTTATCGATATTAAAGATGCATTTGGCAGCATTGACCATGAATTTATGTTCAGGGAACTAAACGAATCAGATTACCCTGACGTCTTTGTCAACATCACCAAAGACATATACAGTGGTTCTTCCCATCAAGTTAAAATCGCCAATACTATCACAGACCGGATTGAGCGTTAAAAAGGTATTATTCCGGGGTGCCCATGGAGTGTGATTGTATTTGAACAAGGCATCGATAAATGGCTGCGGTGGATTGAGCAAAGTTATCAATTACATCACGTGCCGAATCCCATTCAAGGGTACGTGGATGACGTAAGTCTCTTCAGCACCAACATACACGACTTACAATCAATGGCACAGAAGACGACAGTATTTATGGAAACCAGCAGTATGGAGATTATGCCACAAAAGTGTGCAGTGTTCAGCGAAGCAGAAACAATTGGGTCAAAACTAATCTGGCTAACATTAATATTCAAGGTCATGAAATCTCCTCTTCTGAACGAAGGCGTTCCTACAGATACCTAGGACATGACATTACAATTGATAACACATCGGACCAGTTCCAAGCAAACAGCCTGATATTAGAATTTAGGTCAAACTTAACAAAATTAAGCTGTGCCCCCCTCCCAACGTCAGCAAAGATTTCATTAATTAACCCGATGTGTTTCGGTCCTCTCATGTTTTATTTTTCTAACATACACTTCTCAGAAAAACAACTTAAAGAAATTGAAGATGAAATTGTACAACACGTTAGAACATGGCTAGCGCTAAATGAATCATCCACAAGGAGCTATTTCTTTTGTCCCAAATCTCACAGTGGCCTTGGCATACCAAACCCCTTCGTATTATACCATTCTCGACATATTTCATTCGTTATCAGTATGCTAAATTGTGATGATAGTCTTGTAAAAACTGCAGCAATAAATTCTTTAGATAAACATATGAAAAAGCGTAAAATAGACCAAGTGGATGAAGATAGGTATAACGTTGCAAGTTACGAGCTAAACGAAATGAGCCATCTAGTTAAAAGATCCAAGGTGAATTGGCCAAGATCATTTTGGGTAGAACTGAATGAAGAATGCGCGCGTGAAGGATGAGTGTGAAAGTGGATGACAATGGCCATTACAATGTACAGTTAAACATAGATGAAGATGTGAGTCTAACATACAAGTCAGCAAACACTTTTTATTCTGGATTTAAATCACATAAACTTAACCTAATTCTAAGTGAACTAAAAAGTAAATCGTCACAAGGAAGAATAGTGCGCGAAATGAAATGTGTAAACCACATCTAGCTTTCTAACGTTAAATTAAGTGATAAAATACTGTCATTTGCTGTGAGATCGAGGTTACAGTTACTTGAATGCGATAGTCTTTTACATCTATACTACACAGAGTCATACACGAAAAAGTGCAACATATGTAACCACCCATACAACACAGTGTCACATTTATTAAACGGATGTACCAAATTCCAAACCTTATACCAACAAAGGCACAATAGAGTTGTAGACATTGTTTATGAGAAAGTGAAGTCCTCAAACAGTAATAATAGTGACATAACAATAAATAAAGAAATAATGGTTAAACCATCTCTTTTCGGCAACAGTGATATTTCATTTTAATCACATGCCATAAAACCTCATTTAACAATAATCAATCAACAGAGCAAAATAGCTTTTATAGTAGAACGAGGTTTGGTTCATCTAGTGCAAAGCAAGAACAGCACGAATAGGAAAATAAAATGGAATAGGACATAAGCAACACAGGGTTACTTTATAAAACAAAAATGGAAAAAAGAAGCGAAAAAAGTGTCTTCACTGAAACTTCTTAGCAGAAAGTTGTGTCTATTAAAGTATTTTTTTTTTTTTTGGTGTCCCTTATTTTTTTCCACTATTATCAATATTAAAATTTTTCATTTGTTGTAAAATACACGTCTATAATTCCAAAAAAGAGGGTTGTTATGATTAAAATTCATAATGATTGTGTATGTATTATAGTAAGCTCGAATGGGCTTCATTTCTGATAATTTTATACAGAATTACTCAATAATAAAGGAAGTGACGTCATACCAATATAGGGTGGAAGCAGACGCAAATTTAAAGCATAAGTTTGGTGATCGTCTGCTAGAGGAGATGCAGCTTGTGTTTTAATGTGAGAGGATGCATGTTTGTGAGCTCCTGAAATCTACTGTGTTTTCCTGCATTGTACCATCACTAGGGCATCAAGATACTATGTTGAGGTGTCCCAAGTTTACTCTAAGTCAGGAAATATATTCTGACGACGATGTCTATTGTATGCAGATAAAATTGTGAGAATGCCAGGACAGCGCTGCCATAGTGGACGGACTGCCTGATGACTTTTGGAAGACTGCATATTATTTCATTTGCCTTTGGGCTAGCCAGAACAGATGTCATGGAGCTGTATTACCAATGTCAATTAAATTGTGTATCGTCAAATGTTCAAGAGATGTTGGCAAGTATTTGACTTTATATTGATACGTGTCTGTCAAGTACCCCTAAGTTTCAATTTGGCCTCGGATACTTCTCCGAACAATATACTGTTATAGATGGCACGCATCAGTGGATGGTGGCCTCAAGCCGGGATTTGAAACCATCAATTTGAACTGTTTTCAGTAGGCCAAGTTATTGTCAAGTCTGGAGGACTGTTTTTGCCTATCGGTCATTGATGAAGAAGCCAGTATTATGAAGTGTTTCAAGAGAACGAATTTTAAAATTGCATTCCTGGTCGGTTGCGACGATTATTGAGTTATAAACCTAACCCTGGTTGCTGCATTATTGGATCGCTTTTCCCTGTGGATCAGATGTTAGACCCAGGAGGAATTTATTTTTCAAAAGCAGATAGGTAAATTTATTGATCCATGCAGTATGAGTTTGAAGAATCTATTTGACAGGGTTCTTTCTGTTACATGTTTTATGTAACCCGCTAGGCGGGTTGGTTGGTGGGACCTATGAATTCACTATACCTCATTGACGGTCGTGAATTCGTAGGCGTTCTTTAGTTTTTGCATCTGATTTTTTTAACTTAAGGGGCCGTCAAACATAGCTGTATGTTACTGCCTTGAGTGAATTAACCAGACTCATTATTTGTCTAGTAGTGAACGTTCTTTAATTTTTGTACATTTGTATATGTTGTCAAGTTCATTGTACGTTATTTGGTTTATGCTCAATTACTGTTTGTAAATTTGTTCACCTAATCTTGCTATCCCTCAGTTATTAGATGTATTATTTGTTGTGAAATTGTGCTTGTAGTGTCATAAGTGTGGAAGAGCTTATTTTTTTTCATTTTTATACAGTTCATAAATTTCTGCCTTGATTCATTCATTAGTATTTTCTTGTGTTGGCTCTTTCTACTGTTCTCCTGTAATCTTGTTTGAATTGCAATTCTTTTTTTTTTTGCTCCTACTATACCATTTATATTTCAGTGCAGTTGATTGATATTGATTGGTGAAAGATTTGTTGGTGATATTGATCACAGAGTAAATATATATTAATTGAATTATTATTGGACAGGTTTGAATCACAATAATAGTGAATTATGGCTACCCTGGAATATTTTGTGAAAATTGGGAAGGACTTTGGTATGGAGGGAGAAGCTTTAAGAGCCTTTGCTCTCACTGAGCATGCAAAGGAAGTGAAGAGGTTAGATGGCATAGCAAGGGAGGAGAGAGTCTTAGCTAGAGTTGAGAAAAAGAGAGAGGAAGAATTAGCTGAAATAAAAAGAAAAGAAGAATTAGCTCTTGAACAAGAGAATAAAAGGCTAGAATTGGCTGAAATAAAAAAGAAAAGATGAATTAGCTCTTGAACTTGAGGAGAAAAAAATTGGCCTATGCTCAAAGGATGGCAGAAATTGAGTTGGAAACATTTAGATTTGAACATAAACAGGTTCATTCAGCAGGTGAGGAGGCTGGAAAGAAAGACCATGCTTCTACTTTTAAATTAAGTGTGCCCAAATTTAATCCCAATAAAGATGATATTTCATGCTTTTTAAATAGATATTGTTGCCAGGAGTTCAAGATTGATAGAGCTACATGGCCCAGCAGGTTAATGAGTTTATTGGTTGGTGAAGCTCTTACTGCAGTCTGCACCACGGATGATCATACTAGAAATGATTATGATGCTGTGAAGGCTTTATTGCTAAAAAAAAACATCAACTGGAAGAAAATGGATACAGATTGAAACTGAAATCATTGTTGCCTGATTCAGCCAAAGATTTTGCTGAATTTATTGCATCCATTAAGCTTTGTTTTTCTAGATGGGTTGATTTATCAAATATTGATAAAACTTTTGATGGGCTGGCTGACTTAATTTTAAGAGACAAAGTGCTGTCTTCAGTCAGTGGGGACTTTTTGTCATTTTTACAGGAGAGAAAGCCTGAGTCACTGTCTGCTTTGGAAAGTCTGGGATGACCGTACCAAAATGTACTTTAACAATATAATTTTTGAGGTCACTGCAACCTCAAAGGAATTTCCAATCATATGATGATGGATATATACCTCAACAGTACTCTTCCAGACCTAGCAGTGATTGGAACAGAGGTGGATACAATTTCCAATCAAACAGAGGACATGGGTCATTCTATGGAAACAATTGAAATAATTACAATAACAGGAGTTTTCAACAGAATAATAACTTTCGTCATTCTAGAAATCCTGAATGTTCCATTGCAGTTGTGCATCAGAGTGAAAATAATACAGTTAACAATGTCCAAAATAACAATGTTGCGTCTCATGCTAATGCATGTAGTCTGGACGTCCAAAAGTGCTAATTGTTCTGAATGCAATTCTTTGCTTCAGCTAGAGGGAGTTCCTAGGCTCCTGTGTGGACATTTTCCAGTCATGTCCTCTTATGATGGGACAGGTTCATTAGTTTTTCATAAGGGTTTTATAACAACCAACTTGTTTCAGTGCTTCGTGACACTGGATGCACTACTGTGGGGGTTCGAAGATTATTGGTGGACCATGCGGATTACACAGGCAAAGAAGTCAAGTGCATCACATTTGGGGGCACAGCTGAATATTATCTAACTCTGTATTTTTAGACACCCCTTATTTTAAAGGAAAGACTCTAGTTTGTCTGTTAGAAAAACCAGTGGCTGGAATAATTTTGGGTAACATTCCAGGACTGAGAGAATGTTCCAGGAAGGACATTGCACATTGGGAACAACAACATTTATTTACTGCAAGGGTTGATACTACCAGAGCACAGGCTCTTAAGCAGATGCCTGCATGGTCACATGATCATAAACAAACACAGGTTTGAGGGATGGTGATAATAATGTTTCTTTCTCCCATCATTGAGGAGTCCCTTGATGATCTCCAAACTAATGAGGAATCATCAGATGAATATTTTGACTCGAATGAATCACTGGATACTGCTCATATGGGACCTCCCTCATCCATCAGTGATGTGATGCCTAGCATTGATAATGATGTCGATGTTGATCAGGTGTCAAGTTCACTTTGGTCATATACTCTTCAGTCAAAACTGTATATTTGGCTCATTGTTTTCCTTGTCTCTATAGGTCTTTTACTATGTGATTCTTCTTTTTCATTTAGAAATGTCAAGTAGATTAAGATTACTTTGGATTTTTTCTTTCAGATGCTTACATACCATGATTTACTCTGGTATATACTCGCCACTACATTAGTTAGCTTGGCGGCATTAACAATTATGTTTCTTTCTTCAGGTGTAACAAGTCGTGTTACACCTTTTGCAGAACAAGATAACTACATTCTTTTTCAGATACCGGGACATGATTGTATTCTTCACACAAATCACAAATCATTTACAGGAGGTCATGTTTCCCATTTTTACTTATGATGAGGTTAATAATGTTGTACATTTTAATGGTCATTGTTATGTAGAATGCTAACAAAATGGGACTATGCTTTGTCTGCGCATACTTTAACACTATTTTCTATGCTGTACCTCTACATATATTAGAAACTCTTTTGGACTTGTGAATGCGCTAGCTATATTTGTGCGCATGATGAGGAAAATTTTCTCTAGTCGTGATGACATCATCACCTACAATGACGACATTTGTCTTTTCTATGAATCTTGGGATGAGCATGTTCTTAAAATTCAGTCATTGTTGAATACTCTTCGTCTCTGTCACGGACTGTTTTGAGGGTATTTTGCATGTGTGAATGTTCCCATGCTCCAGCGGGAGTTATTAGTCATGTGAGTTGTTGTGAGCTGGGAATGCGTGCATTGTAATAATTTAGCTACAGGGTTGTGAGCATTATTTGAGACAAGCTGTTAGCTTTTGTGATGCGTAAATGGAGATCAGTGGAGCGTGAAAGGGTTTCACGGGTTTTAGTGAATACGCATGAAAGGGGCATTCCGAGAGAGGAGTGTGTTGGTTGTAGATGTGTGTAGAGTGAGTAGAGAGTTGAGCGAGTAGAGAGCAGACAGGAGACAGCGTAGAGCGTAGAGAAGAGAAGGGTGGATGTCTATAGTAGGGCGCGAGTAGAGGGCCGGAGTTTGTTGTAGACGTTGCAGTAGTTATTCATGAAGTAGCCTATTTGTGGCTGTAGTTATTCCGAGAAGCAGAGTGTGTGCGGATACTCGGGATTTGTGATGTATCTAATATTTGTAATGGCCCTACGTCCATTGTGACTTATTGTGGATATAATATATTGTTGGAGATTGACAAAACTGTTGGATTTGTTCCTTAGACAGTGAGCTAGATGAGCGGTGTATAAGTGTTGTCTGACTTTCTACACATCCACCCACATACACCCTACTCGTCACATTGGGGGCTCGTCTATTTGGATGTTACAAACGAACCCAAAGTTTTACAGTATTAAAGTGATCTGAGGTCAGTTAGTCGGCAGCCTACAGTTTGGTTTTCAATGCAGCGAAGTGTGACAACTTTACAGTAACCAGATGATTCGACACTGTTCAAATCTGGGTCAATGGTCAGCTGTGACTGTGTGCTGGCGAGTAAACAGTGTGCTAAGAATGCTGCCTTACAAGTCTGTTTACATCATTTGCTTGCGGCAGATGCTGTGAAACGGTGTGTTGTGACCAAGGGGAACCTACTGTGTTTCTAGAAGAATCTTAGGTGACCAGAAGAAGAAAAGCTGTGAAGCTATCGTGTTGCAGTGGTCTATTCGACAGAGTGAAGTGGAAAACAAGAGCCCTGTTTTCCACGGTGTGTAGCCAGTGATGCTACAGAATCTGAACTGAGTGTATTGTGCCGTGCTGTGTGTGGTCTTCATATTTCATCAACCTTGGGACTGGCTGAAGACATTATAAACATATCTACACGCTTGGAATTTAAGTATTATGTAGTTGTTCTGTGAACAATTAGTGTTCGTCATAATTCCTTGAGATACAACTTAATTAGATATTATTCTGTTGTTGTTCGTTTAAGGAAGTTATGTAACATTCTTTCGTGCTCTACTATGCTAATGTTCTAGTTATGTGTTGCACTAAGTTTCTAGTTAGAAGGTAATTTGTGTTTTATATATTGCTAACAGTGTATTTCCTAAGAAATCAGTAGTTCTTCTCATATACTGAGTACTTCTGTTATCACATGTAGCTTTTTCTCTTTAGTTCTGCTACTTTCTTCTTTCAGTAGTATCAATTTTTTTTTTCTCGATTTCATCTTTAGTGTTGCTGTTCTACTGTAGTTAGTTTTCACTCTGTCTTTGCATGTTTATATGTGATGCAGGTTTAGCTTAAATTGCATTTAGAACTAATTGTATATCTACTTTACCTATAACTGTGCTAATCCTATCTGTCATCCTTCTTCTAGTGCTTCTGTCCATTTTTATTTTGTGTCCTAATAGCTTGAATTATATACTAAGTGTGTATTAACATATTCCTCACAGGAATTGTTGTAGTGTTTGCGCTTCTCAAAGTTACTGCTGCAGAGGTGACTTGGAGACAACAGATCAGATCAGTTATGTGCCTCAGCCTTCATTCCAGTACACCAGAAAAAGCTACGTAACCTTAGTTTGTTTTGGTTCATCATTCTAAGGCCTTAATTCATTTATTTGTCCAGGTTGCTCTATAGGCTTCCCTTGGCATTCATTGTTTTATTGTTGTTGTTGGACGTGACGATTATGTTATTTATTTGTGTTTTGATTTCATCTGTAGGATTTTGCGCTATTTATTCTTAGAAGGGGTCCTATCCTGAGGGCAGGATCAGTGGTATTGCCCTTCACGAATAAAGTGTGCATTTTTGCATTAGTTGTTTACGGGCAGTTTGTTGTTGGTTATGTATTACATTCCCTCTTTGGCATTCTGTGTATATGGTGTATTCTTCAGTCATTTTCTTCTTACACTATCCTGTAAATACGTTAATTTTTTCAATCTCCTGTTTTCGTGTGTTATAAAGGTTAGGTACTGTATATTTCAATATTACTTCTGTCACACATCTTTCCTTGTTCTTGTTACCAACCTACAAAGTTGTTGTTTGTTAAATTAGGTTGTAGTGTTTATCATCATCATCATCATTGGTGTCATTGTTTGTTTTGTAGGGCTGTTAGTTCTTTTAGGTAGACATTGAGTACAGTGAATAATGTATTATCTTATTGGTTATTTAAGATATTATTTTGGGGTGTGAACTATTTTGACATTAAGTTAGAGTATCTGAGGTGCATATAAGACATATATTTATAATCATGTCAACACTTATGGATTTTATCCTTGTCGGTGAGAAGATAGGAAAGTCGGGAGAAGATCTCTTAGAGTTTGCACAGGCTCAATTAAAAGAGGCACAGGCTCAATTTAAAGAGGTGCAGGAGAGACAAGAACGACATGAGGAGCGAGAGAGAAAGAAAGCAGAAGCAGAGGGAGAGACTAAGAGATTAGAGATACAAGCACAGAAAGAAATGAAAGAGATACAAGCCCAGAAAGAAATGAAAGAGATACAAGCACAGAAAGAAATGAAAGAGACAGAAGCACAGAAAGAAATGAAAGAGATAGAATGACATAGTGAAGGAAACTTTGTTACGCAAGTACAGGTTAAATGAACAAGGCTATCGGTTAAAGTTCCACAGTGCGATGCCAAGTAGTGAGCAAGATTTTGCAGAGTTTATCGCAGAGATTAAGATGTTATTGAACAGGTGGATTGACCTATCGGGCATTGCTAAAGATTTTGATGGCCTATGTGATTTGATCTTACGTGATAAGGTAATGTCTTCATGTAGCTCCGATTTGTTGGCGTTTTTTCAGGAGAGAAAACTGGAGAATATTTCAGCAATGTCACAATTAGGACAACAATACGCAACAGCACATCCAGGCAGACCGATTCATAAATCGGCGGTGCCAGAAACATTTACGACATGTGTGGCCAAGCGGAGTTATGAAACACGACCATATCGGAGACAAAATTCTCGTAGTGAGGAGAGACCTTATAATAAAAAGCAGTAAGAAAGAAATGGACAGAAACAGACTTCTGTACATCCCCCAGGAAACAGCAGAATATGGCAGAGTCAGTTAGTAGAAGACTTCTGGTTGTTTTAAATGTGAATCACCACGCCATGGAGCAAAGTTTTGTGACAAGCCTGAACCCCAGTCTGTGGCCGAGCCTCAGACTAGCACTCAGGGTAGTCCACAGAAGAGCCATCGTGAGGAGTACAGATGCTTTGTATGTAATGGGATTGGCCACCTTCAATTCGATTGTCCTAATAGGAAGTTTGAATGCGCAAATTCAGTGGTAGTCTTAGATACATTCAACAACGAGAGTTGTGAAGGGTGCAGACCACTTTTTCATAAAGATGAGACACCAATTCTGATTTGTGGCCACCCACTTCCATGTTTGTCAGCAGTTCATACAGACGGGAACATAGTCTTGCATCCAGAGTACGTAGGACAGAAAGTTGTATCCGTCTTAAGGGATACAGGATGCACGACAGTTGGGGTGCGGAGATTGTGCATTGAGGAGTCTTGGTTGTTGGGTCAAACTGCTTGATGTATTACTTTTGGGGGTAGAGTCGAAGTCTATCCGCTAGCATGGATAAATATTGATACGCCATTCTTATGTGGCAAAGTGAAAGCTTTTGTTCTCGATGATAATGCGGTCGCTGATCTGATACTTGGAAATGTCCGTGGTATCAAAGAGTGTACTGATAAGGATATCAAACTATGGGAGCACAAACATAGAGACGATACTTATGAAGGAACTGCTAGATTGCAAGGAAAACCTAGGGTAATTCCTGTAGATAGCATGTCATCTGGTAATGTCTGAGTTGCTGATACTTCAGTATTAAATTTAATTTCACCCCAACAAGAAGATATGTTGTTTCCAAAACAGCTGGGTCAACCAGAAACTAACATTGAAAGGCATATTAAATCAGCAAAAGAATGGGGTGAACGTAAGATGAATATTCAGGAAAACAAATCATGCTCCCAACGTAACAACAATGGCTATCCCCACCCCCAATCAGGGAAAAAAGTCAACCGCTCATTAATTGAGACAAAGGTGAGTGGAATAGGTAGTCAAGGCATCACCATATATTACGGTTGGTCAAACTGTGTATGTTGAACCATTACCGGACACCGATGATATATTTCTGCATCAAACAAACAACCCCACATCGGGTACAACAAAAATAGCAAAACCCCAAGTCAGCCCCCACTCAATATTTCCCGTCACCCCAATGACTCTTTTCGCGAGCACACTGAGCTACAGTGGGCAAGCGACAAACAATACAGCTAGTATTATGGACACACTGGTCAAAGTGACAGAACTCAAAATCACATCCAACAAGGCAATCGAAGCTGCAGACTGCAGTACATACATTGTAAGAACGATCATTTAACGGATTTACACTATGCTGACATTGTTGATCAAGCTATTATACGAGATGCTTATAAACAGAACAGATATCAGGGTGATCGAGACTATCGACAGCGACATGTCAAAAAAGATTCCGCCTCTGAATTAGCATATGCTGACATAGTTGATCAAGAGATCATAAGAGATGCATATCGACGACATCCATCTACAAACACGATGTATACATACCCAAAGCGGAATTGTATTACAAGGTACCGGAACAACTACGACTTACTGACGAACAGTGAAGTCTGCCGAGTCCGACATCGATGACAATATTGGAACGGCAACGACTATTCTCAGCAGGTAGAAGACAATGAATACCCCAAGCCACAGCATCACTTCCGGACACCTAGGAATAGGGATACCAGCCTCTACCATGACATAAATATGCTAAACGGTTCCACAACTACACAGAAAGTGCAACCAGAAAGACTAACGTTACTCCATGAGCAACTGAAAATGACTAAACAGTATGTGAAAAGACTGAGACAGTTTATTACCAAGCATCATGCTGATTTCCCTTAACTAACGTGAACCCTTGATGTCACCTAACTGATATGTACATAATTATGATAAGTAGGTAGCGGTTTCACTGGGCAACTAGTGATGTCAATAGGTTTTAGCGGGAATCGCCTAGCAACGGCACAGCACCAATATAGGACTATAAAAGGAACGGTAGCGTCAGTTTCAAGCAGTATCGCAAATTACTATGTAGAGTAAACGTACAGCGGACCATGCTGTTTTAGGTTATGAAGTCCAACAACTTTGTTAGAAGAGTGTTAACACTCATGTGACCGCTTGGCCTTCCACGCTAGCATTATCCCTACTACTTCCACGCTAAGCATTTATACATGCTATAATATGCTACATATAAGAATGACAGACCTCAAAAGCAAATAAGACGTTTTTACACAAAACGCAGTATCATTCAAAGTTCAGTTGGCAGTTACTGCTCTGACAGGGAAAACGTAGGTCAGTCCCAGATAATAATGAATGGGTTTTATGCGCGGAAAGTGGGAAATGAATGTTTGTGTGATCTGGTTTTTTTTAAATCCAATTGTTAAGTTGGAAAAGATCACACATGTGAAAAAAGTCGAAATAACAGAAAGTCGTGTGCAAAAAAGTCTAAAACAGAGAGTCCTGCGCAGAAATTGTACCGTGTGAAAAAAGAACAGGTCGTGTGGAAAAAGGCGGGGAAAAAAAAAGAAGAAATAGTATAAATAGAAGAGGTGTGGGCGATAAGAGAGTGATTTCAGGATTTATAATTCCAATGATACCATGATTTTAGACTAGAGGATTTTTTTACAGATAGCGTTAGGTGAACTTCGTCTTTGAGGATACTGTAGAGCCCTTTTCGTAGGCCTTTACAGTCGTTTACAGATGAGGGTAGTCTCATATTTAGTAATATGTGGTCCTACCTCTGTAATAAACTTTACGCACCGACTTACAGGATAGTAAGTATTATTGGTGAGTTTGATTTTCGTAGCGCACGATTGTGCACTTATGCGAGTATTGGGTTACCCCGCCTGCATGTGTTGCCAAAGACCAGTCTACGTCATAGCTGGGGTTGAGAAGTTTAGTGCCCAAGAATCAGTCCACTGATTCGTGGCGTTCGAACCCGTGTTGCGGGTATATTTTATTCTTGTGTATGACCGTCCGTCTGTTAAGAAGATGAGGACTCGGGTCAACAGTATTCTGGTGACTTTTCTTGGGAAGAGAAGCAAGTATGATTTAGATAATAATGTATTTCGTTCTCATGTAGACGTCTAGTTGTACCAATGACGTATTGGTTCAAAATGGAGTCCTACTTGAACTTATTGTGTGAATTTTAAATCCGACGGATTCCTACGTTAGGATTATCCAGGATTGGCTTGGTATATTTTTATGATATGAATCAGTATTCGGCCGTTACGAATACGTACCACGCAAAAACAGAGGTGACTCAAGTATTTGCTATATCTAAGCTATGATGCGACGAAGGTCGTTGGCAGAAAATTAAATAAAGTCACACAATTTGACGCAGAACCTTTGCCACTTTTAGAAGATTTATTAGTAAAATTATCTCATTCTACTTTCTTCTCTAAGTCTGATCTGTCAAAGGGCTATTGGCAAGTACCATTGACAGAAAGGGCAAAGCCACTCACTGCTTTCTCGACTCCCCGGGGTCTATTCCAATGGAATTTTATGCCTTTCGGGTTAGTCAACGCTCCTGCCACGTTCGTACGCATGATGCGTCGAATTCTATCTCATCATCCCAATGTCATTGCGTACATAGATGACATTTGTCTTTTCAGTGACTCATGGGAAGAACATATAGAAGGATTAAACTCATTACTGTCCACGTTACAAAATCATAACTTAACTGCTAAGCCATCAAAGGCATTTGTGGGTTTCCACGATATTTCTTTTTTGGGTCACCGTATTGGTCACGGTATGTTATATACAGAGGACAGTAATGTCTCTAAAATCCTTAATATCTCTACACCTAAAACAAAGAAACAAGTGCGATCTCTGTTAGGGCTAGTACAATACTACGGGAAATTCATACCACATCTTTCGTCCATTACTGCTCCTTTCTCTTCATTACTTAGGAAGGGTGCAGCTAACGTGATTCGGTGGTCAAACGAACATCAAATCGCGTTGGATACCATAAAGAAATTTTTTTCAGATGCTCCTGTTTTAAGGTTGCCTAATGCGAATTTACCATTTGTCTTACGCAGCGATGCTTCTAATTTCGGCGTGGGAAGCGTCTTACTACAAGAATATAATGGCACCTTGCATCCAGTTCTCTATGTATCACGGAAGTTAACTCCGACTGAACAAAATTACTCAGTTTTAGATAAGGAACTTCTCGGACTTGTTTGGTCAATAACTAAACTCCAGAGATACCTGCTTGGATCACACTTTATTGTGGAATCAGACCAAAAAGCGCTTACTGCTCTCAACACAAAGGACGTGAAATCTGCCAAATCTACTAGGTATGCGATCGCTCTCCAACCATATAGTTTCACGATTCGATCCATACCTGGCACACAGAATGTTCTCGCAGACGTTTTGTCGAGATGTCCTAACGAATCACAGTAACAGCTACGCACTGCAGATAACTGAACTTCGACACTGACAGTTCGTCAATTGTAACTTTTTACGTGTGATACCTCTATGACAAGAGTCATTAACATTCAGTCAAGTGAAATCTACAATGCTTATGTATCAAAATAACATGGAACGTTAAGATATATGACTATCGTTGTGAAAATAACATTTACTCACTCAGGATATTGAAGAGAGAATAACGTTGAATAAAACCAGATTATATTTTCTCACTGAAATAACATTGCGAACACTTGGTTGGTTTTTCATGGAACGGAACCTAGTATTATTTTACGGTTTCCTAACAGGACAATGGAACTTTCTTAATCTACGAAATTTAATGACATTGTTAATTTGTTTTTAAAATAAATAATTCGGTAGATTAGTAACCGTTGATACTTAGTTAATGAGTATAAGAATTAATTTGGATCACTATGAAATATTTAATTGTAAACATTTAATATTTATCACTCGGTAAAGACAGTGATTTAACATTTGCACTTTTATTAGTACCACAAAGGAACTTTTAGACACAGTTAAGGGTGTTGATCTCTACACGTGTTTAAATTGTATTCTTTCATTTTTTTCACTTGTCATTTTAAGCCATATCCATCACTTTTCGGTTTATTCATTGGTTTTTACATTTCTTTTCATTTTGCGTTTCTATTCGGTTTAATTCATTATTTCTATGCGCGATTTTATTTCATTTACCACATTGTACCAAAGGTGGTCAATTGTGGATGTATGCTTTTGTGCATACCTTTTGTTTATTTGAGTTAACTTAAATTTCATATTAATGTTTGATGATTCTATGTCATGCTATGTTAATATTATATGATAATGTACACTTGAATCACCTCTAGTTTCGAGTAGTAAAGAAAAAAATTAATATAATTAATTTTTTTGGGGGGATTGGTAAGGAATCTGTAGAGCCCTTTCCGTAGGCCTTTACAGTCGTTTACAGATGAGGGTAGTCTCATATTTAGTAATATGTGGTCCTACCTCTGTAATAAACTTTACGCACCGACTTACAGGATAGTAAGTATTATTGGTGAGTTTGATTTTCATAGCGCACGATTGTGCACTTATGCGAGTATTGGGTTACCCCGCCCGCATGTGTTGCCAAAGACCAGTCTACGCCATAGCTGGGGTTGAGAAGTTTAGTGCCCAAGAATCAGTCCATTGATTCGTGGCGTTCGAACCCGTGTTGCGGGTATATTTTATTCTTGTGTATGACCGTCCGTCTGTTAAGAAGATGAGGACTCGGGTCAACAGTATTCTGGTGACTTTTTTTGGGAAGAGAAGCAAGTATGATTTAGATAATAATGTATTTCGTTCTCATGTAGACGTCTAGTTGTACCAATGACGTATTGGTTCAAAATGGAGTCCTACTTGAACTTATTGTGTGAATTTTAAATCCGACGGATTCCGACGTTAGGATTATCCAGGATTGGCTTGGTATATTTTTATGATATGAATCAGTATTCGGCCGTTACGAATACGTACCACGCAAAAACAGAGGTGACTCAAGTATTTGCTATATCTAAGCTATGATGCCACGAAGGTCGTTGGCAGGAAATTGTATTATTGTTATTTCACATTGATTGAAGTAAGAGGCCAGTACTAAAAGGAGATACGTAGTATCGGAACATTATATGATATAGAAGACCTGACAAGGTTCTCCGTCATTGCCAAGGTCATAGGACAGTGGAAGATTGACTTATCGTATATAACTGCCTCATTTGTTTACTTGGATGCCATGTTATGAACACTGTATAACTAGTCTGACGTTACCTAATAGATTATCTTATGGAACGAATTAACTGTAATTTTAAATATGAAACTTACGTGGTGTGCTGTCTGGTGGAACGTCAACCATCCGTCGTCAAAATTAAATGTTCGTCTAGTCAACCGTATGATGTCAAATAAATTGAATGAACTATATACCGTCTTGGCATTAGTTGATGTGCCCCTGGTTGGAAGTTCAAGTTGACTTATTACTACATTGTTCAGAAATTTGAATCCATTCGCGTTATATCAAAAGTAGACAGATTCAACAAACCCACACTTTCAAATAAAAAGCATCTAACAGATACCAAGACAAGTTTTTGGGTAGACAAATCAGTATATTATTCTATTTGGATATACATATATTATTATATTTGGATATACATATATTATTCAGTTGGATTACATATTTTTCATCTTGGATAACCAATCATCATTGTGAAATTTACAGTGTTTGTCTAATAACATCAATAAACTCACGTTGTTATGCTGAAACTGTTTTGCTTATCACCAAACTAAAAGGGAAGAACATTCCTGGGTTGAAAAACTGAGTAAAGGTCAAGTATTACCATCTCTGGCGGAAGGCCAGTTAGCACTTGAACCACAACGACATATAAAAGATTAACTCTGACTAAATAAAATCAATATAACTACTAGTGCCGTATAACCTACACGGCCACATATCTTCAAATTGATGCTGTGACCTGCGCAAACAATTGACGCGGGCACATATCTTCAAATTGATGCCGTAACCAGCTCGGTTACATGTTCAAATTCATGCCGTAACCAGCTCGGTTACATGTTCAAATTGGTGCCGTGACCTGCGCACAAATAACTGATGCTGACACATATGTTCAAATTGGCGCCGTGACCTGCCCTTTTTTCTTGGTGAAAGCAGACAGGCATAATCACTATAATGGATCAAAGTCAAGAACAACAGCAGCAACCACAGGCGTTGTATACAATACAGCAACAACATCAACAACAACATTCGTTATATGCACAGCAGCTACAACAGCAACAGGAAATGCAACAGGCAAACATCCATCCTGCTAACATACTCTTACCTGTAGAGGCCGAACCCACAATAACTGCATTGCAACGGATAACAGACACGCTATCCAATGTAGATCACTATAATAAATATAACCAAATTCACTCGGTTATAACCCCCTTCACGGGTGATTCTAACACATTTCGGAGATGGCTAATAAACAGACACAGATATGCGAGCAACAATACATATTGCCAGAGAGAATCAGACATCAACAATACATATTGCCGAAGAGAACCACAGATCAACAATACATATTGCCGGAGAGAACCAGAGATCAACAATACATATTTTGCCGGAGAGAACCAGAGATCAACAATACATATTGCCGGAGAGAACCAGAGACCAACAATACATATTGCCGGAGAGAACCAGAGATCAACAATACATATAGCCGGAGAGAACCATAGATCAACAATACATATTGCCGGAGAGAATCAGAGAGCACACCACATAACTACAATAGAAGACCCCAGATCAAGTATCAAGACAACAGCAACAACACGGGTCGCATAGCCACTATCGACAGCCACTGGAACAGTCTCAATAAAAGAGATTGTCGCATTGCAGTCAGAAATTTTATCAATGGAATAAAACAATGAAAGATATGGGAAGTAAATAATGTTACAACGACTGACCAACAAACATGTATGATAACAACAGAAGATGGACTAACGGCACATATCAGACCTCTAAAACAATGGCGAAAACCACTTAACAGACATCACCAGGTCGGTTTTATGAAATCAAATGAGACACAATGGGCCCCCATGATCAATAGTCAACCTAGAGAAATGCACAAACTGCAAGTGAATAAAATAAAGATGATTTCTGTCGCAACACAAACAGATGTTGACAGGTCAAGTCAGGTACATGACCCATTGAACACCCCACACATCGTCTAGACACATTCCAACAGCAGTAAGACAGTCGGCCAGGCAGAGATATTCCCAAGATAGCACAGTCACTGAACCACGCACATCCGACAGCGAGACGCCCCTGCAAGTGATTCACAGTAGAGCAATTTACAACATCCAGTATACTGAAGATAATGATGAACATGCAGACAGCACTACATGCACACTTGCGGAAGATATTATTCTTCCATCACCTCCATTGAGACACAAATCTGACCTAGATACAGCAGATCCCGAGAGTGACCACGAAAGTGTGATCAGTCCAGACAACACTGAATTTCACACAGCAACGAAGCGCCCACATTCTGGATCAACTGATGACTCCCCATCGTTAACAAAATGTGTCCGGTTACCTCAAGAGCAAGTACGTATGAAATTGCGAAGAAAACGCAGACAGCCCCACAACACGCAGCATGAGGTGCACCATTTCAACACTACTTCATCCATACCCTCGACAACTGCAGCCACCACCCACTCGACAGTGTGAAATACGCCATCCTCTTGTGATCAATGATTGATGAGGAAAAAAAGTTATCTTGATGGAAATCGCCAACTTCCTCATGTCAAATTCGTAAACGTCCAGTTCAACAATTATTGGTTTATTGGAGAATCAATCTTCTCTAATAACAAAAAGGTACTCACCCAGCTATAGTACCCAACGAGTACTCTCTCTACAATAGTACTCTCCCTCGTTACCCACCATCATCTAATGTCACTAGTATCCTTTTTTTTTTTGGTAGGAAATTTTTTTTTTTTCAGAAAGATGTCAGCCTCAGTCAAGATCCTGCTGATGATAGTGACAGTTATGACGTCTATAACACCCAGATATACTTACAAATTAATTATGGCGTGACGCCACTGTGTTTGAGTTTTATACAATAATTTCAGATTCTTTGTCAACATGATTACATATTTTGCACCGCTACGTCATGATATTTAAGAACTTTCACAAACATTCGCAGATCTACAACACTATGTTATCCAGGTTAAACAGAACTTTAAATTATCTCAGTTCTCTAGTTATACAAAATTTTTTTTTGGCAAGTGTTAGGTACAAAATCTTTATGATTAGAAGAGTACTCACTGATCTTAGAGAAGTAGTCACCCACAGTACAAATTACACCACTTTTGCCTTTGAAAATCTTTATAATAGGACTTATGCTTTACAGCAGTTTTAATTTTTTTTTTCCTTCTTGATGAATTTAGTGACAAAAGCAAACACACTATATGCACACACATATTTTTCCATTGTGACACATGAGAGTTGTTGTTTTTTTTTAATGTGTTAACTCACCGCTTTCCTTTTGTGTTATGGAAAGACCGTTTTATAATGTTCAATCGCATCGAAAATGTATTTTGGCAATTTTTCTTAATGATGCTGTTTACAACCTCAATGATCATATATGGCTACTCACATTATTCAAGCCAACAACCCTTTCTCACAGATAAATGACGAATTTTCATCTCCTGTCACCTTCTCCGACATGCTCCATCACAGATGGATCGTTTCTATCAGGCACTCAGTGAGAAATAAGGAAGTAGAAGACCAGACAACAGAAAAACAACAGAAGTGATAGGCTTACCGGGATCGAACCAGGACCTTCCGAACGGCACCCACCTTCTAGCCACAGGAGTGAATCGCCACTATCCACTCTGCCAGCTCCGCATTACAAAAATAATGCTTCACTGACAGAGATCTAGCACGAACACCACAACTAGCTATAGGAGGAAACATATTTCCACAAAAGAGAATACATAAAGCAACATGGATATCACCAGACCACAGAACTGAGAATCAGATTGATCACATATGCATAAGCAAGAAGTTTAGGTCATCATTGCATGATGTGAAAGTATATAGAGGAGCAGATGTTGTATCAGACCACCATCTTCTGTTGGCTAAAACAAAAACTCAAGAAATTCAAAACAGCATATAGCTATAGACAACAGTATAATGTGGGATATCTAAGAAATCAGGAACAAAGAGAAAATTTTTCAATCACTGTATCCAACAAATACCAAGTACTCCAACAGCTGGAAGATGAAACAGATACGGAAGACCACTGGCAACAAGTAAAAAATACATGGAACGAGACATGTGAAGAAGTACTGAGAAAAAGAGAACATCAGCACAAAGCATGGATAACAACAGAAACCATTAGTAAGATAGAAGACAGGAAAAACAAGAAAGCAGATTTAAACAGAAGCAAAACCAGAAGCTCCAAAGCCAAGGCTCATGAAGTGTACATAGAAGCAAACACAGAAGTAAGAAGAAACATCAAAAGAGACAAGATGAAATATATTGATGATTTGGCAAGGGAAGCAGAGGAAACTGCAGCCAAAGGAAATATGAGGGACCTGTACAACAACACAAAGAAACTAAGAGGGAAATATAAGCAAGCAAATGGCCTCATAAAAGATAAGAATGGAAAATTGTTTAGTAATATACAAGAACAACTGCCATCAATGGTACCTATACCTTGTAGCGGTATGGCAGCTTGTGTACCCTGACAATCCCCAGAGCTATGCCAGTGGGAGTTTTACTCCTGGTAGGTTCAACCATGCTGGACTGGTCTGCGTGGGTAGGGGTCAGACAAAAGCTGGTACCCTGGTCCTCCAGGTTGGGGGTTTTAGCACAGGGCCGACACCCCTGTCTGTGTAAAAAATCACACACGTTACGGAAACAGCAATAAATGGAAATACTTTGATGCGGGACGGACATCCGGAGTCTCAGGCTCGTATGACTGACAGTGGTGAAAGCCGAAAGGAAGCCACTGGCATGAAAACGGATGCCCAGACCGCAAAACACGAAACCAGAATTGGTTTTTGGAATGTCAGAACTATGAACGAGGCAGGAAAGCTGAGACAGATTACAGCAGAGATGAGGAACTACAAACTACATATCCTGGGAATAAGCGAGAGCAGATGGACAGGGATGGGGAGAATAAAAAACAGCTACAGGGGAAACAGTACTTTATTCTGGTAGAGAGGACGGTCAGCACAACGAAGGTGTAGCCATTATCCTTAAGAAAGGAATGGAAAGATCTCTACTGGAATGGAAACCCATTAACAACAGACTAATAAGAGCAAGACTGAGAGGGAGATTCACCAACACCACAATTATACAATGTTATGCACCAACAAATGACAGCGACGAAGAGATTAAGGACGAGTTCTATCAACAGGTACAAAAGGAAATGGAAACTGTACCCAGGTACGATCTTATTATAGTAATGGGAGACCTAAATGCGAAAGTTGGAACACACAATAATTATAACGAAAGAGTAATGGGGAAATGCGGCAGTGGAACAGTAAATGAGAATGGGGACAAATTAATAAGCTTCTGCAGTATTAACAACCTGGTCATCGGAGGAACACTTTTTCAACACAAAGAAGTGCACAAGTTAACATGGGAATCACCAAACGGACGAGACAAAAACCAGATAGATTACATAATGATCAATGGCAGATGGAGACATGCACTACAAGACGTGAAAGTAAGAAGAGGCGCAGATGTGGGAAGTGATCATCACCTAGTAGTAGCAAGACTGAAGGTGAAACTCAGAGCTGCTGGACCAGTTGCAGTCAAACAGAAAAGATACAACATCACGAAACTTAAGGACCCCCTCACCAGAAAAGCGTTTGTGGTCGACGTAAAGAGACGATATCTGATTACCAAAAGCCAGGAAAGAACAGAGACCGATGATGTGGACCAGAAATTCAACACCATCTCAACAATATATAAAGAAAGCAGCAAGTCATGCTTGGGATTCCAGGAAAGAAAGAGCCAAGACTGGATAACACCAGAAACGCTAAACACCATAGCGAAGAGAAAGGAAATGAAAAGGAAGAAAACAGAAGCTAAGTCTCCCAGGTTAAAGGCAATATATAGTGAACAATACAGTCAGCTGGACAAGGAAGTAAAACGTCAAACCCGTGCTAACAAAAGGGCATTTCTGGATGACCTTGCAAGACAGGCAGAAGAGGCAGCACTGAGAAATGAACAAAGCACAGTTTATAAAATAACTAAAGCTATCAGTGGAAAACGAGGTGCAAACAACATAACGTTAGTAAGAGACAAGCAAGGAAATCTCATCACCACAGCACAGGGGCAGGAAACAAGGTGGGCAGAGCACTTCAGAGAAACACTGAATAAGGAACCACCAGAGACTCAGCTGAATGTTCCTGAGGCTGAAAGTGACTTAGACGTAAATACAGACATTCCACGAAAAGAAGAAATTATCACAGCTATCAAAGGGCTAAAAAATGGAAAAGCGCCTGGTCACGACAATCTGAATGCTGAGCTATTCAAGACAGACCCTGAACTAGCAGCAGAACTATTAGAACCACTATTTGCACAAGTCTGGGAAACTGAGACAACACCAACAGAGTGGAGTAAAGGAACAATTGTCAAATTGCCCAAGAAGGGCGACCTTGCAGACTGCAACAACTGGAGAGGAATTACCCTCCTCTCAGTTCCCAGCAAAATACTAGGCAGGATAATCATCCAGAGAATTTCAAAAGCAGTTGACCATAAACTGAGGAAAGAACAAGCGGGCTTCAGAAAGAACAGAAGATGTGCAGATCATATATTTGCCCTCAGGAACATTATAGAGCAGTGCTCAGAATGGCAGAGACAGCTGTACATTAACTTTGTTGATTTTGAAAAGGCTTTCGACAGCATACACAGGGACAGCCTATGGAAAATTCTGAGGGCTTATGGAATTCCCAGCCGCATTGTTTCCATTATAAAAAGCCTCTATTCTAACTTTACGTGCTGTGTTGGATCGAGTAATGTAACTTTCGAAGTGAAAACAGGAGTACGACAGGGATGCCCCTTATCAACAACATTATTTTTGACAGTCATAGATTGGGTGATGCGCCAGACAACAGAGGGCAGTCCAAGGGGAATTAGATGGACAACGTTTTCTACACTGGAAGATTTGGAATATGCAGATGACATTGCACTGCTCGCGCATTCATACCAACACATTCAAGACAAAACTGATAGACTGAATAAGTATGGCCAGCAGGTTGGCCTGAACATCAATCTGAAGAAGACAGAGGTCATGACACTAAATGTGGGCAATCCTGAGCCAATAACAGTAAGGAACCAGAAGTTAGAACAGACAGACACATTTACTTACCTAGGAAGCATAGTAACACCTGACGGCGGAACAAGCAAGGACATTAACAACAGAATGAATAAAGCGAGAACAGCCTTTGCTATTCTCAACAACATTTGGAAGTCTTCCCAGTACAGCACAAACACCAAATTAAGACTGTATGAGAGCTGCGTACTTTCTGTGCTTCTCTATGGTGCGGAATGTTGGAGAGTAACAGAGAAGGAAATGTCGAAACTGTCCTCCTTCCACACAATCTGCCTAAGGAAAATTCTCCGAATCTTTTGGCCAAACACCATCAGCAACCAAGAACTACTTATTCGGAGTAACCAGGAGGACATGCACACCATCATAGCTGGCAGACGCTGGAGTTGGGTTGGCCATGTCCTCAGAAGGGACCCTGATACCATCGCAAGAACAGCTATGCTATGGACCCCCGAGGGAAAGCGAAAGAGAGGCCGACCAAAAACAACTTGGCGGAGAACTGTGGAAGCTGAGATGCAAAGAATGAACCACAGTTGGGGCACTGTACGAAGGATGGCCGCCGACCGAGCAAGGTGGAATCAATTTGTTGCTGCCCTACAAGACGCCACCAGGCGTGATGGCCGCTGACTGCTTTGACGGTTGGCGGTTATGGATCAAAGAAGAAGAAAGATACAAGAACAAATGAAGAGATGGACAGAACATTTTGAGGAACTTCTCAATAGACCAACTAATCCCCCAGACATCCAGCCAGCAGAAGAGGAGCTACAAATCAGCTGTGAACGACCAAGTAGAGAAGAAATAAAGAAAGCCATAAAGCTTCTGAAAGATTGAAAAGCAGCTGGTCCAGATTGCATTCCAGCAGAGGCCATCAAAACAAATATTGATACCTCTACAGAGATATTATACAAACTACTTGGCAAAGTCTGGGAGAGAGAGGAAATACCAGCAGAATGGAAGGAAGGTTATCTGGTCAAGTTGCCTAAGAAGGGAAATTTACAAGAGTGCACAAATTATAGAGGAATAATGTTACTATCAGTGCCAGCAAAAATATTAAACAGAATCATCCTGGAGAGATTAAAAGAGTCCATAGACAAGCAACTGAGAGATGAACAAGCAGGTTTTCGACAAAATAGATCCTGTACAGAACAGATAGCCACATTGAGAATAATAGTTGAACAAAGTCTGGAATGGAATTCACCGCTATACATCGGATTCATGGACTATTGTTGTAAAGTACGGGTCACTCTTCTTCAACGTTATCATCACACAGCATCGCCATACATTATTATTTTCCATTTTTACTAGAATTTATTGTCGTTTGGTCACACACCACCATCCCAGCGCTCGACCTGCAAAACACGATTGGCGCGAACAAACGTTACCAGGCACGGAAAAAATCTTGATCGCTCGAAGACAAAGAAAGAGATGCTAGCACAGCGCCATTCAAGATAAAGCCTTCAAGTGACCGGTTGTTAACTCCCAACAGCTATTTTAAACCGTGAATTTATTTTCACTAGTGTTTAGTTTGCTGCGTGCAAAATTCCATTGCAGAAGACCCTGAGCAAGGTAGAGCTTCGTCTCCTGACCTAGGCGCTTGTCTGAAAGAGGAAACTTCAGTCAACAGGATCTTGTACTTGGCCGCCTACTGAAGTGCTTATTAGTGTAGTGTCCCAACCTGGTGGTGACAGTACAGGGTATTTAGTCAAATTCTTGAAGTCATCGTGATGGCATCAATACCTCATACCGGTGACCAACAATCCTGTATGTAACCTAAATACTTACAGTGGTATCCCTCAGTGGATGCATACACATTTCTCCCCAGCACCGGAGTATATCTACATATCACACCAATGCCACACTCAAGTCTGATAATATATGTGGAGCTGTTTCAGCTTGCAACATTGTACCAGTAAATGGAACAATAGGACACCGGTCGTCACATTACGTGGAATTCCAACCAGCACACAACTGAGCTCCCAACATTTATCAGAAGGAACACTAGACACACAGACACATTAAGTTAGTTTAGTAAGAGTGGGCCTACTCCGTAACTTAGTTCAGTATTATAGCATATCATCACTATTTGTTTATGTGCTTTGTATTATTCTTTTTATACCTGTTCTACTTTACTTACTTCTTGTACAATAAAGGGAAGCATTTAGTGCAGTATACTTAATGCTCTCGTGGTCAAGTTCTTCACATGCTGTCATTTGTACGTCTATTAACAATTCTTCCTATATAGTTAGGGAGTGGGGGCTATCTTTAATAATCTTTTCAAGATACAGGGAAGAGAGACTGTCGCTAGGGAACCCAGGTTCATTCTCAGAATTTCTTCAAGTTCAGCGCTCGGACTGTGGGTGCTCAAAATCCCTACTCATCTTCACTATATTAAGTAGGTTCTCATTCAACGAGCCATTTTCTATGAGAGCCTAATTCTTTATCACCAAACTTCATCTTTTACACTCAACCTCACCAGAGCTGCGACAATTGGTGGCCGGCGTCCAAGATCCAGACCATTGGAGGACCTGTGTCATGAGATCCAAATAATTGTGGACCTAACCTTTTTCTGCTCATACCTCTAGACCACGAGCGTTATTGTGTAACTCCATTACGGAGACTTATTTTCTTAGGATATAGTCTGTTTTATCAAGCAACAAAACCGTAACCCAGAGTCATATAGTAAGGGAAAGCGCCATTTAAAAAAAAAAAAAGCGCTATACGAGAATTGTATTGAAAACAGGAAAATATTTTCTACATAAATATTTTTCTTTTTCAGCTTTTGAGTATTGACAATATTTTGTTTAGGTTGATTATACAAGTACATCAAGATTCTCTAGATCTGATAAAATTTGGGCGGTTGTTGCTAACAATTGTTTACAGGTAAGACTAAACTTCAGCATAGTGAACTAGTACTGCACAGCATGGCTGAATTGACTAAACTTAAAGCTAGCTGGATGGAGACTGGTTGGGAGTGTGGCTTAGCAGGACTGGAGTTAGCAAAATATGTGGGTGAGCAAATAGACTTGCAACTCACTCACGAAGCGCAGGAGATAAAGGAGGAACGTGAAGCACTTGAGAGAAAGGAAAGAGAAGACCGGGAAGCCAAGGAAAGGAAGGACAAAGATGAGAGAGACCACACCTTTCATTTGAAAGAGCTTGAAATCCAATCTCAAACTCGCAGTGCACCGTTCGTGTTGGGTACGGTGGCCTCAAACTCATCAGGTGGGGATTCACCACGGTCAGATGATGTGCCACCTATGCAGATTCTTCCTCCAACTGGAATGCACTTCCCCCTAGAACCATTCTCGGAGAAATCTGACACAATGGACGCCTATCTTGATCGCTTCCAACGCTTTGCTAAAGGGTTTGGCTTGGACAAGAAGAAGTGGAACCTGAAGCTTTCCCAAGGTCTCGGGAGCAGCTTACGAAGTCTTCTGTAAGTTACCAGTTGAAGATGAAGAAGACTATGATGTTCTTAAGACAGAACTTTCAATATGGTATGAACTGCATTCTGAAGCCTACCATAAGAAGTTCCGGGTTGCTCGCAGGGAAACCGGAGAAACGTTCCGCCAATTTTCTGCCAGGATAGAGACATATTTCATGAAGTGGTGCACTCTCGGAGAATGTAAGGAAAATTTTGAGGGAGTAAAGGAGATGATTTTGATTGAGCAAATCAAAGATTCTATGACTGCAGAGATGCGACGATTCCTCACCAAGAATGAGGCAGATTGCCTAGATGCCATTCTAACTCTATCAGAGAGGTTCTAGGCGGCACAAAATGAGACACTTGCGGGTAGAAAAAAATTCCAGGAACATTCCCCGAAACAAAATACCAGGCCACATCAAGACCATGTACCACAACAACGCAATATCTCACTTAATACACCCAAGCAGGACGACTACAATAGGAATACCAACCAAAGTGCTGGACACCACCAGAAGCAAGGGGGAAATGGTGCCGCCACTGCCGTGTAAATACTCACTATAGCAGTGACTGTAGACACCGGCCCCTAACGCAGAATGCTGCATGCATGCAGATGAACCCACCGGTCACGAAGGAGCAGAGGAAGACCATGGAAAACCCCTCTCGCCCTCCCGTAATTGAATCAGTCTTGGTAAACGGACAGACCGTAGAATGTCTTTATGATACAGGACTGGCTTTCAACGCAGTGGTCAGGGCATCCCCTGTCACCTTGAACCAGATGACAGAAGAAACCGTCGACATCCAAGGGCCCTCGAAAGATGTACCGCTTATGACCCTGCGCATCGCCTGTATCCAGGTGCAATCCAAATATGTTACAGGCAAAATCCATGCAGCCAACTTGGAAGAACCGATCTACTCCCTTATCCTCGGTTGTAGATACGTATTTCTTGGAGAACCTTCTAAGCCTTTAGTCATGGCGGCAGTCCAGACTAGAGGACAATCCAAGAAGGAGAAGGAGGAAGACACCCCACCCAATGTCCTCCCTGAGCAATTGAAAAGGGCCCAAAAGGAAGATGCCACCTTGGCGCCCTGTTTTAAGAAGCTGCCAAACGCACACAATCCACTTCAACCAGGGGACCTCTACATAAAGAACGGATTGTTGCACCGCAAAGCGGGAAACGGAACACAGCCAGCTCGTAGTTCCTGCAGCCTATAGAGCCCAAGTGCTCGAGATGGGTCATTCCATCCCATTTAGTGGCCACATGGGAACGAATGCCACCATACAGAGGATAACATGCCACTATTATTTGCCAGGGATTAATGGTGACATTGAAAGATTTGTCAAATCTTGCCCACAGTGCCAAAAAGTGGCGCCAAGACATTGGACAGCTCCCGCCACACTTGGGGAAATGCCTATCTTAGGTACCCCCTATGAACGTGTGGCAGTCGATATTATAGGACCCCTCCTGAGAACAAAGAAACGAAACTGCTATATAATCACCCTGGTGCACACCTGCTCCATGTGGGGTGAAGCCGTCGCCATGCCATCATCTGACTCAGTCCATGTGGCAGAAGCACTGCTCAACATCTTTACGAGGTTGGGATTTCCGAATCAAGTACTCACCGACAACGGTTCTCAATTCAGGGGCAGACTGGCTGAAGAGGTGTTCAGGATATTCCAGGCCAGGCATATTCACACTTCCCCATATCACCCTCAAAGTAACGGGCAAGTGGAGAGATTCAATGGTACCCTCACATCTATTCTGCAGAAATTAGCACAGGAAAAACCAGAGACATAGGACCAATACCTTCCTGCTGCATTATTTGCATACCATGAAGAACCCCATGCGTCAACAGGAATTCCCCTGCTACGTTACTCTT
Source organism: Oreohelix idahoensis (assembly GCA_024509875.1). NCBI lineage: Eukaryota > Metazoa > Mollusca > Gastropoda > Stylommatophora > Oreohelicidae > Oreohelix > Oreohelix idahoensis. Next base: position 657,569 of record JAMPIV010020530.1, read on the forward strand.
CGGTAGGCCCATCAAAGGTCCCCTAGAGGCATTACTACATGCATGGACTGACGCCAAGACAGACGACACTGTTACTTCAGCATCCCAGTATGTTTCAGAATTAAAACAGCGCTTGAAAACAGGATGGGAGCTGGCCACCACAAACTTACGAGAAGCCCGGCGTAAGCATGCCAAATACTTCAACAAGAAAGTGAAGGATCGGGACTTGGCAGTAGGTGAGAAGGTGTTATTGCTTCTACCTAGTAGCAGTAACAAACTACAGATCGGCTGGAGAGGCCCTTATAATGTCACGGAGAAGATCTCTCGGACTAATTATAAGATTGCCATGAAGGGCAAGCAGAAGATCTACCATATCAATCTGCTCAAAAAATTTCATGAGAGGCCCTCTACAGAATCCACTCACATTATGACTATGGCCATCGCGACCCAGCTCGAACAAGAACCCTTAACATCGGTAGAGTACCCACTCCAACCAGGCGAATCATACCTGGACGTGAAAATTAGTTCTACATTGACAGGTACTCAACAGGGCCAAGTGAGGACATTGATGGAATCTTACCAGGACACCCTCACGGATAAACCAGGCCGTACAGATTTAGTGGAATTTGATATGCAAGTAACTGATCTCAACCCCATCAGGATGAAGAACTACCCTGTTCCCTATGCCAAAGCAGCAGCGCTAAAGGAGGAAATAGACTATCTGCTTAGGGAAGGCATTATATCAAAGTCAGAGTCACCTTATAGTGCGAGTGTGGTGTTATTACGTAAACCCAGTGGAGAACACCGCCTCTGCATTGATTATAGGTGCTTGAATGCAGTAACATAGTTCCAACCAGAACCGTTACCTGACCCGAATCAGCTGTTCACTAAACTGAGTAGGGCTCGATACTTTTTAAAATTGGCATCAGTAAGGGATATTACCAGATCCCGGTGAAAGCGGATGCACGACACCTATTAGCATTCAGTACATCTGATGGGCACTTTGAATTCAACGTCATGCCCTTTGGCTTGAGTAACGCGCCTAGTGTCTTCACCCGGATGATGAGAAGCTACTCGATCCACTGCATCACCCATCCATTAGCAATTTCATGGATGATATTCTCGTGGCAACTGATACGTTCGACGAACATCTATCAATGTTATCTCTCTTATTCAGAAGACTACGGGAAGCTGGTCTCACAGTTCGTCCAACCAAATGCCAGATTGGTTGGGAACAGTTGGAATTTCTTGGGCACACAATTTCACAAGGGGCTATGGGTCCAGAAGCACGCAATATAGAGAAACTACGTAATGCCCATAGACCGTCTACCAAGAAAGATGTCCGGTCATTCGTATCCCTCTGTGGTTTTACCAGAAATATGTAAAGGATTTTAACACCCTCTGTTCTCCGCTCACGTCGCTGACCCAGAAGGGGAATCCGGATAAGATCATATGGACAGCAGAGTGTGAGCATGCCTACACTCTGTTGAAAGAGCTGCTCACGGCAAAACCGATTCTACGGCTACCTAACCTCATCCAACCCTTTGTCCTGCAAACCGATGCAAGTAATATCGGTATTGGAGCAACATTACTTCAGCCAGGGGAAGGAAGCAACCCAACATTATTTCCCGTCGCCTTTGCTAGCAGAAGACTGAACCGGGCTGAGCAAAATTAATCGACGATTGAAAAGGAATGCTTATCATTTGTGTGGGCAGTACAAAAGTTTCAACCATACCTGTATGGCAAGAAATTCACCATTCAGAGTGACCATCAGCCCCTCACTTTCCTTGCAGCGTCGAAGAATCTAAATGCCAGATTAATGAGATGGTCTCTTGTGCTTCAGCCGTACACCTTCCAAGTAGAATATATACCGGGAAAAGACAATGTTGGATCAGACTTCTTGAGTCGCCATCCTGTGCCAACAGATCGACCAAGCCAACCGGGTGATGATCAACATATCGACAGCGACGAATGTGATGGTGATTAACCAGATCAAAACGTACAAGAAGAGGTAACCCTGTGGAGTTAGACGAACGTCCAACTTAAGGGGGGAGCTATGTCGTAAAGTACGGGTCACTCTTCTTCAACATTATCATCACACAGCAGCGCCATACATTATTATTTTCCATTTTTATTAGAATTTATTGTCGTGTGGTCACACACCACCATCCCAGCGCTCGACCTGCCAAAACATGATTGGCGCGAACAAACGTTACCAGGCACGGAAAAAATCTCGACCGCTTGAAGACAAAGAAAGAGACGCTAGCACAGCGCCATTCGAGATAAAGCCTTCAAGTGACCGGTTGTACTCTCCCGACAGCTATTTTAAACCGTGAATTTCTTTTCACTAGTGTTTAGTTTGCTGCGTGCAAAATTCCATTGCAGAAGACCCTGAGCAAGGTAGAGCTTCGTCGCCTGACCTAGGCACTTGTCTGAAAGAGGAAACTTCAGTCAACAGGATCTTGTACTTGGCCGCCTACTGAAGTGCTTATTAGTGTGGTGTCCCAACCTGGTGGTGACAGTACAGGGTATTTAGTCAAATTCTTGAAGTCATCGTGACGGCATCAATACCTCATACCATTGACCAACAATCCTGTACGGTAACCTAAATACTTACAGTGGTATCCCTCAGTGGATGCATACACATTTCTCCCCAGCACCGGAGTATATCTACATATCACACCAATGCCACACTCAAGTCTGATAATATATGTGGAGCTGTTTCAGCTTGCAACATTGTACCAGTAAATGGAACAATAGGACACCGGTCGTCACATTGCGTGGAATTCCAACCAGCACGCAACCGAGCTCCCAACATTTATCAGAAGGAACACTAGACAAACATCACACACACATTAAGTTAGTTTAGTAAGAGTGGGCCTACTCCGTAACTTAGTTCAATATTATAGCATATCATCACTATTTGTCTATGTGCTTTGTATTATTCTTTTTATACCTGTTCTACTTTACTTGTTGTACAATAAAGGGAAGCATTTATTGTAGTATCCTTAATGCTCTCGTGGTCAAGTTCTTCACATGCTGTCATTTGTACGTCTATTAACAATTCTTCCTATATAGTTAAGGAGTGGGGGCTATCTTTAATAATCTTTTCAAGATACAGGGAAGAGAGACTGTCGCTAGGGAACCCAGGTTCATTCTCAGAATTTCTTCGAGTTCAGCGCTCGGACTGTGGGTGCTCAAAATCCCTACTCATCTTCACTATCTTAAGTAGGTTCTCATTCAACGAGCCATTTTCTATGAGAGCCTAATTCTTTATCACCAAACTTCATCTTTTACACTCAACCTCACCAGAGCTGCGACAATAGATTGCATTCCAGCAGAGGCCATCAAAACAGATATTGATACCTCTACAGAGATATTATACAAACTACTTGGCAAAGTCTGGGAGAGAGAGGAAATACCAGCAGAATGGAAGGAAGATTATCTGGTCAAGTTGCCTAAGAAGGGAAATTTACAAGAGTGCACAAATTATAGAGGAATAATGTTACTATCAGTGCCAGCAAAAGTATTAAACAGAATCATCCTGGAGAGATTAAAAGAGTCCATAGACAAGCAACTGAGAGATGAACAAGCAGGTTTTCTACAAAATAGACCCTGTACTGAACAGATAGCCACATTGAGAATAATAGTTGAACAAAGTCTGGAATGGAATTCACCGCTATACATCGGATTCGTGGACTATGAAAAGGCATTTGACAGTGTAGACAGAGAATCGCTTTGGAAACTGATGAGGCATTATGGAGTTCCCATGAAGATCATTAACTTAATAAAAAAAGACCTATGAAGACATGACATGCAGAGTTCTTCATGAATGACAACTTACAGAACCGTTTAGGATTAAAATGGGAGTGAGACAGGGATGCCTCTTGTCTCCATTTATTTTCTTACTAGCAATAGATTGGGTTATGAAAACATCGACATCACACAACAGAAATGGAATCCAGTGGAATCTGACTAAACAGCTTGATGATCTGGATTTTGCAGATGACTTGGCTCTTCTGTCCCATAACCATAATCAGATGCAAGAGAAAATGAAAATTCTCTATGAGAGGTCACAACAAGTGGGCCTGAAAATACACAGGGAAAAGACAAAGATTATGAGAATAAATGCAAGAAATGATAACAAGGTTGAACTTGAAGAAACACCACTAAAATATGTAGAATCGTACACATATCTTGGAAGTAATATAGACAGAGTTGGAGGGACAGACAGTGATATCAAAATAAGAATACAAAAAGCAAGAGGAGCTTTCATTTCTTTTTTCTGTTCCGGTTCCTGTCCAATATGTCGGACATTGTTTTCCAAGCGTTACATTAATGAAGTAATTTGATGTATTCTTTTATATAATTTTCACAGTTCGTGCCTACATCTTCATGTTTGAAGATATTAACCGTTTCGATATGAATATATAGATATCTTATGTATTTGCTTCGTGCGAGAACATTTACATTACAAAATCATTTACGCAATCCTATCAGCAATTTTTGCTATTTCTGTGCACAAACATGGTGACGTAAAATTTTCACACTTTGCAGCAATGAAAGCGATTAACGCAACTTCCGTCACTTTGAGTTTCAGCTGCTCAGCAGGAAAGGTACAACATACACTGATTCAGATTTATATACAGTATGGTGAAACACGATCTAAATATCCACTAACGGATAGATTGTGACTATAAAAATCAGCACGGTGTCGAAGGTAAGAAACAGGGAACTCCATTGGTCTTCTGAAGCAAATTTGGCTGATTTACTGCAACTAGCTTCATTATTATTATAGGAAATTCTCAGGAACAATGGCAAACGTAAACTCGATCACCATTACTCGATCTAAAACAAATAAACAAAAAAATTACATTTTAAACGTGACAAGAGCTGTAAAGAAAAAGACCAAGATCACTAAAGATAACACCCTGTGCATGCCTTCATTCAATATAACTTATAAAAACAACAGGCAGTGTGCCATACTAACTTTCTCCACATTGCTGGAATATGAGGCCCTGAGAAGTCTTTCGAAATTATACTATGAATCAAATGCAAATATTGAAATAAGAACAGATGCTAGTGGTGCACACGTGGAAGATGTTATGTCCACTGACGAATTTTTCCTCCATTTTTACAACACCTCTAACAAAGTCATGATTCAAGTTTCAGAGGCTGCTGTGCAAGATTGGATACAGAAAGACTTAAACAAATTATGGATAACTGCAACCACTGCTGGAATCAGTCGACAGGCCATCACATCCAACTTAGCTGTCTCCAACATGCCAGAAATATCGCATTGTCAAAAATTGGCTGTAACTTATTCTTCTACACCCGTTGATACAAATTTAAAACTAAACATGCCATGTATTGATGAATGTGACACATTTTCACAAACTGAACTGAAAACACCAGTTATAGCAGATACAGAATATGTAATCACAGAGGCGGATCACCATTCACTAACGGAATTTGTTGATAGTAGTCCAATATCAACATCACCACAACCCTTACAACTTTCATATCATCATGATGTGTTAACAAGTATTATATCTAAGATGGATTTACTTAGCTGAACAGCCTAAGACAGTCGTATGAGAAGCTTCAGACAGAACATACGGTACTAAAAAGTAGCTATGAAAAAAGCCAGTATCATACGAAGGAGCTTTGTACAAAACATGAGAAAACGGATGAACTGTGTCAAAAACTGAAAAACTCTAACAACCAATCCAAGCAAAAAATTACGCGGCTAAAACTCCATCACAGCCAAGACAGTGTCCTGGATTCCCCGAAATTCACTACAGGCAATGCAGACGATGACTGCAGAATCCCGGTAAAAATTTCGAATCGGCACTCTCAACCAAGATGAGTAACTCATAGCATGCGTTATTATCAGCAGTCCAACGATCAAAGCACACAGACAACACAAGAACAGGCACGTCCTATCACAGGCACCAACACAAAGCTTCAAAATAAAAGGAAACACTTTATTTTCGGGGACCAAAATGTCAAGGAACTACAAAAATCGAGATTATTGACAAACGATATGGACTCGGTTACTGTTCGCTTCAAGAACTGGGCATCCACTCAGGATTTACTGTCACTCCTTAAACGTTTTCCTTCTGACCCCACTGTCACCAGAGTAACTACTCACATTGGTCTATCTGACTCGCTCAAAGATAATGAAATATCCCAAGCAGACCTAAACCAGATCACATCAAAATTCCTTTCGTTATTCCTTAGTGCGAAAATCTACTTCTTGTCCATTATTCCTCCAGTCAGGGCCCATTACCACAAATCAATTGATGTCAATAATTCTAAACTTAAAAGACACTGCATCAGACACAACTATAACTTCATTGATCACTCCTCGTACTTCCTTGCAAAATCAGGAGCCCCTAAAAAACACCTTTACAGTGGTGAAGGAATCAGCAAGCTGGCAACAAACATCAAGTACCCCGAACGCACCTTCAATGGAGTCGGCCACACTACAATATCTCAAGATCCAACCAGACGTCTATCAACAGTAAATACCTGCTTCTCAGATAGTAATTATGATCTTGACTTTCCACCATTACTTACTACTTCTAGCGACACCCCATTCAACATCATCTCATAATCAGGAACATCAAATCACACCTGTTATTGTAAATCGTGCAGTGCAGGTGTTACCTATCACTTTGCTCACAGGCTGGTAATTCATCGCTGTGCGCAATGGAGCAGAACGCGAATACGCTTCGAGTGTAAAAGCGTGTGAGTTGTGGTATGTGTGTGACACAGGTATTTAGTGTATGACGTGGACCGGGTCTTCTGCGGGGGGAACGAAGGTGATCGTTAGGACAGTTGTGTCTGGCTGGTGTTTTTTTCGAAGTGTATGGATTTTTATGTGAGAGCGACAGACCAGTGTTTATTGTTATAAAATATTTCAGAGTCAGGATAATTGACTCAATTCATTAAGAATGTGTGCCTGATTATGTGTGGCTTAAGGAGATGGACAGTAAGTGATTTGAATCAATACGGATTTGTAAAGTATGAAGGCGTTGTAGACGATACATAGACATTCTGACTTTAAACCGGCACAACGACATTATTGCTTATGGCTGCTACTGATCACATTTGTATTACTGGTGTAACATCATATCATCATATGCTCTCAAAAGAAGTGAAGTACACTTATGTTGTATTGTGACATATTAAATGTGATAAAACCTACAACAAGCTGTTGATCAAGATTATTCAAGTTGGCCATTCCGTACGTTACTGTTGAGACTGTTGTTTATTATATCAAAATATCTTACAAGACCAGTGCAGCACATTAATATACTCGTTACCCAATAGCCTTCAATAAGTATGAGGTAACAGTATAAAGTGGTGGCCAGTATACACGGGATTTCGTTCTACCCACAAGATTTTATCAAATGATACTACTGTCCCTAGCCACATCGACGAATTTTACAGTATCAAAAAGCAATAGAAATTTCGGCGCAACCTATGCCAACCGGTTTTCTTCAAACTAGGGCCGGCAAGAAGAAACTTAAAGAGTAAACAGCACACTTCAATCATAATATTTGCTGAACTTTACCAATAGAAGTTCGTATTTTCTTCATCAACATTTTTGAGACGAAAGTTATCATCACTCTACGCAGTTCCAGGTTGGATTCGTCAGGAAAAATTAAAGTAATCAAACAACATTTCTGCAGTCAAGACAAAGCACAGTCATTCAACCAGTGAAACAAGATGGATAGTTCTACATGTGGGAGCAATCTGCATCGATGAAATTTCGCTCTACCTGTTGCATATGTTGGAGGCAACAATACTGTCACGTGCATTTATACTTCGGAGGAAGGATCATAAAAAGATAAGTGGACTAGTTTGTTGTAGCCTTAGTCTTACACAATTCTATAGTAGAGCCTTTTTGTTTATCTGTTTTATGTTTGTTGGGGTTTGTGGGACCTTGATAAGCAGAATTACATCTCATCTTCGGACGGGTCTGCAATCAAGAGTGTCAGTAGAGAAATTTATGTAATATTTTCTCAAAGAGGTCCGGCTCAAAATGCTGTGTGGAAAGCGCTCTTTGTGAATATACTATATTTACTTTATGTTATAGACGTGCTGTCCTGTTTTTTCACTGTTGTTTGTATTTGTCAGTTGTTTTTTTTAATTCAGTTTTTCTGCATTTTTGTACGTCTATTGTTGGTCTTCTCTAGCTATCATTATGTTGATATATGGATTTTTGTTGTAAATTCGTCTTGTCTAGTCTAACCTTATAGTGTAAGCATATATTTCAAACATTATCCTTTTTTTCTACACCTTAGTATTTTCTTCTGTTGCTACACTATTGTACTACGTGTTCTGTCTTATAGTGTACGACACTAATTTTTTTGTTTGCATTGATTACTTGCTAAGTCACATTTGCAGAGTACTCAATTTTAACGAATTGGCATTGGGGCTGTTTATCGCTCATCAGTACCCATATTCATATTCAGACTAAATAACTTATATATATATATATACTTAAACTTACATAATGTCTAGTCTGGAGCATTTTATCCAGCTAGGTAAAGAGATGGGAATGCAAGGCCAGGAGCTTAAAGAGTTTGCCATGGAGCAACTAGAAAGAGAAGAAAAGAAACTGGAGAGGGATGAGAGAGCAAGAATGAGAGAGATCGAAAAAGATGAACGAATTCAGTTAGAAAAAATAGCAGAAAAGAAAAGACAAGAAGAGTTTGAAGAAAAGAAAAGACAAGATGAAATAGCAGAAAAGAAAAGACAAGATGAAATAGCAGAAAAGACAAGAAGAATTTGAAGAAAAGAAAAGACAAGATGAAATGGCAGAAAAGAAAAGACAAGATGAGATAGATTTAGAGGCTAAGAAAGCCCAATTTCTGCATGAAGAAAAAATGGCTTCTGTAGAGTTGGAGAGACTCAAATTGGAAGCTAGTAATAAACAGAGTAATCAAGAAGGGGCAGGTTCGGTCAAGAGAGAACATGCTTCATCATTTAAACTTCACTTACCTAAATTTAATCAAAATATAGACGACATTTCGTGCTTCCTAAACAGATTCCAGACAGTGTGTGAGGAATACAAACTAGAAAAATCATCATGGGTGATACATTTAATGTCATTACTGACAGGTGAAGCGTTGACAGCTGTGTCAACAATGGATGAGGAAAACATAAAATCTTATGAGGCAGCTAAAACATTACTTTTAAGAAAGTATCAATTAGACGAGAATGGATACAGGCTAAGATTTAAAAAACTCACACCCGAAAGCAACAAGGACTTTAGTGAGTTCATATCAACTATAAAGTTATGCTTCAATCGTTGGATTGAGTTGGCTAAAATCAAACATACATATGAGGACTTGATGGACCTTATTTTGAGAGAGACAAAGTACTTTCTTCCATTAGCCCTGATTTTTTGGCCTATTTACATGAACGGAAGCCAGAATCGTTACAATCCCTTGAGTTGTTAGGGCGCCAGTTTATGACGGCACACCCAGTGAAGAGTGTGAACAACTCTACTATTAAAGAGGCATTACCTGTTGCATCAGCTCATTCAGTGCAGATAAACAACCCTAGAGCTCTATCGCAAAGTATGGATAGAAATTTTGGCAGGAATAATGACCGAAATAGTGGATCTTTCCGAGGACGGTACAATTTTGGCAATCAACCTTATCAATATCAGAGAAACTCCCAACGATATTTTGATGGAAATAGACCATCACAGGGTTACTTTCAATCTAACAGAGGATGGCGTAGATCTGATAATACCTACATGAACAGAGGAGACAGATCCTATTATACAAAGAACAACCAAAACTCTTCTCCATCTCAACACTGTCCAGGTTGTACGTGTCCTCAGCATTCTAATAATCCTCAGAATGGTAGAGAGAGTCGGAATTATTACCGGGGTAATAACAACTTTAATCGCTCTCGGAGCATGGATCGAAAAAACTCGAACTGGAATCATAATACGAGTAGTAACACAGGAGCAGTTAATCCCAATGGGGAAAACACAAATATTGCAAATGCGTGTGCAGCTGATTTATTTAATCCATCAAATTGTTCAGAATGCAGCACTCTGTTTCAGCCAGATGTGGTCTCCAGACTTTCCTGCGGTCATCCTGTGCCCGCGTTGTTACCTGCATTAGCCTCGCATGATGGGAAAGGCTCGCTAATGTTTCACAGGGTTTTTTTAAATAATCACCTAGTTTCAGTCTTGCGTGATACAGGTTGCACAACTGTTGGAGTACGCAAATCGTTGGTAGACCCATCTTGCTGCACCGGGGAGAATGTAAAATGTGTCCTATTTGGAGGCACAGTGGAATTCTATCCTGTGGCCATTGTGCACTTTGATACTCCATTTTTCTCAGGTCAAGTGAAAGCTTGTTTATTACAGGAACCAATTGCTGACATAATCATGGTGTGACAACTTGCCCAATCTTCTCTTCATTTTTTTTATTATTTACGGACATCGTTTTTTTTTCTCATCCTCAATGCATGATCGCAAAGTCCCGGGAATTGTCACTGGCGGAAATTCTCCTAGCATTCAGTATTTCCTCCTCGCTATTTTTAGATACGACGTCATTGTTGACCAATGACCTCGGTAGCTAGGAACCTGTTTTAATTTAAGACTGCTTAAGCTGATAAAACCAGTTTATGCCACTTTAGGAAGACCCCACGTGACTTTTAACGCTATTGATTGGAGCGTTTATTTGACGCTAATGTCACATGATGCACGCTATGGATCACGTGTCCAAGCGGAAATGTCCCGCTAAAAGTGCGCCAAACACGAGCAATCTTCACTTGCCCGGAACCCTTGAGACAGCTAGGTCTAACCCAATTATCGGCGAATTCTCGCATTAAAAGCACTGAAGCCACGTGTCTAATTGCGGGTTAGCGTCCATCTTTGAGTAGGTAAGTGAAATCTCGCTAGAATATAATGTGATGAAATGTGTAGTACCTTGCAAAATCGACGCAAGATTGGTATGTTTACTTTATTCATATTTATGTTGTACGATCACATCCAGCCACATGTGATCGGGTATATTTTATGATCCCACGGGATATGTACATGTTCATAATAATGTATAACGGGAATATATATATATAGCTATTAATTTCCATATTATTTGATTATTTTCGACCCGACGTTTAGACTAACGGAAATTAATAGTAACGATAATGTTGACCGACCGTGACATATATTCATTATAAATTATATGACGAGGCGACCAGACATGAAGTGTGTGATAATGTTGTCAGACAATTCTAAAAACACGGATGTCCAATTATTTGTTAAATTCATCATAATGACATGACGATTAGGCTAGAGGCACAGAACTAGAATACTGTTGCCGACATTTCTATGATAAATTTGGTGGGTTTAACTGACATTTATAATAATTCATCGGGTTAAGCTGACGATAAATCAGTCTAAAGAATTATAATACTGCCACTGGGGCAGAGAAATATAATAAAGGACAGACAGGAGAAACTTGAATTCAAGATTAGACTCTAGACATATGATGTTAGAGACTAAAATCTGAGGTGACGGGCAGAGGGACGGCTTAGGGAAAGACTGCTTTCTAAAGCTAGAAAATTAATGAAGCCGTCGTATTTGTCTTCAGTCTATGGTGGAGCCTTGCACGACAGTCCAATCTCAGCGCAGAATACGGAGTCGAGCACAGAGAAGGCAAATCCGAACCATTCAAGACCTACCGGGGCAACGTCAGGAGACCGGAGAACTAACCACACTTCACTATCAGCCGGGGGCTGAAAAGCTAAGTCCACGACAAAGGAAACTCACCTAATCAATGCCACAAAGTTTAGTCATCCATGATGAAAAACACGTGAATTGTGAGACACATAATACATACAGCAGACACTAATTCCATCGACAATACTATCATTCACCATCTATTCACTTTATTGCAATAAACCAATTGGGTGTATATACTGTACCCCACGCTTTGTTCCTTCCATTAGATGTTGAATATTGTCTATGTTTATCTTCCTTTATAAGGGAGGGGGGGCTCGTAAAATATAATATAATTTAAAGAATAAATAATAATAGATAACTGAGAAGGGGACGACGGTAGCGAGAGACCAAATATCTCCTTACAATCTTTTCCAGACCTGTCGAGTTAGGAGAATTTACCCTCTTCGTCACCCTTCGGAAGTGGGAAAACCCAGCAGGGATTCCTTGAGCCAAATCTTCCACATCAGATCTATTATTTCCTCTAAATAATTCTCTTATCCTTTAAACGCTACGTGACACTGGTGTCTCGGTCCGGGATTTGAACTTATGTATTTTATCATACCTCTGGGATAGTATCATCCATTCAGTCATTACAGTATACCATTTTAACACATGTATTTTCACACAGTGAGCTCTAGAAAGACAGAAAACATTTTTTCTAGAAATTCAGGCATTGATTGGTGAATCCCTTTATATATGTTGTGTTTAATTAAGTTAGTTCTTGATTTTGTATTTCATTGAATTACAGACCTTAAGTCTCCATAACTGTAGTAATTTCATTCTACAGCAGTCGGATAAATAATTAGTATTTACTTGTTGCTAGAAATACTATTGGAAGGTAGCACTAGCTTACTCAGTGTGGACTTTAACTGCAAAAGATGGCTGAAATAGTTAAGCTTAAGGCAGCACTAGGGGAGGCCGGTCGAGATCTAGGTTATAGTGGGGTGGACCTTGCAAATTATGTCAGTGTCGAGACTGATAAGTATTACGCTCGAGAAACAGCGAAAGCTGAAAGAGAAGAGCGAATAAAGTTAGCAGAAATAGATGAGAGGATAAAAGCTGTAGACGCTAGAGAAAGAAGCGAGAGAGATGAACGCGAGCATGCATTGAAGATGAAGCAGTTAGAGATGCAGGGACAAGCTCAAAGAGTTGAACCAGTAGCCGGTGCGACCGCATCTACCTCCTCAGGCAACCTATCGCCACGGTCAGATGATATGCCTTCCTTGCACGCAGGGGGCACCGGACCTTTGCCATCCTCACTCATGTCAACTTTGGGACCTTTGACGTTTCCATTTGAAGCTTTCTCGGAACAAGCCGACTCGATCGATAGGTATCTCGACAAATTTGAGAAGTTTGCCACCACGTTTGGTTTGGAGAAGAGCAAATGGAACCTGAAACTGTCGCAAGGGCTTAGAGGAACTGCTTATGACGTGTATAGCAAGCTTCCTCCAGGTTTACAGGATGACTACGACTCTTTGAAAAAGGCACTATTGGTTCGTTATGAGCTACATGCTGACGCCTATAGGAAGAGGTTCCGTAACTCTAGGAGGGAAGTCGGAGAGAACTTTGCTCAGTTTGCTGCGAGACTGGATTCCTACGTGGAGAAGTGGGGTGCCCTAGGGAATTTTTCTCATGATTGGGAAGGCCTGAAGGAAATGGTCATGATCGAACAACTGAAGGACACCATGACTTCCGACATGAGAAGATTCCTGACAGAGAATGGGGCCAGCACTTTAGAATCCATAGTCCAGTTAGCGGAACGATATCAGGCAGCACTATCAGAGAATCCACCACCCAGACGGAAACAACCAGATTACGTACCTAGACAGACAGCTCAGTCACACATGGACCCCCAAGTGAAACCACCGTATACTAACTTCAAAAAGCATGACAAGCCAGACTACAAGACTACTCAGAGATCTAATTTCCAGCAGCAGAGGCAAGGGGAAAAATGGTGTAAGCACTGTAGAACCATCACCCACAATACGCAGGAGTGCAACCGGAAAAACCCACCTCATCATGCTGCCTGCTTACGTAAAAGTGCCGCAAGGGGAAATGGACCGGAAGAACCTCTGGACAAACCCCGACATCCCCCGGTCGTTGAGACAGTCCTCGTAAATGACCAAGAGGTGACCTGCCTTTATGATACAGGCCTTGCATTCGACGCAGTTGTCTGTGCATCCCTAGTCAAGCCTGACCAGATGACAGAAGACACTATAGAAATACAAGGACCTACTAAAAGTGCAGCACCTATGCGTTTGGCCATAGCCAAGATTAAGGTCAAATCAAAATATGTGACTGGGGAAATCCGTGCAGCGATCTTGGACGACCCTATTTATCCCTTGATCTTAGGGTGTAGGTATGTGTTCTTGGGAGAACCCATTCACCCTCTGGTTGTGGCGGCTGTCACCACTAGAGGACAGGCCAAACGGAATACGGAGTTGGAATCCCCCACCCAACATCCTTCCTGAGGAATTAAAAAAGGCACAAACGGAGGATCAATCTCTAGCACCCTGCTGCTACAAAAAACTACCGAGAGCGCACACTCCTCTCCAAAAGGGAGACTTCTACAAGAAAAATGGGCTGTTGCATCGGAAAGCAGGAAATGGAGGACAGGAACATGGGCAACTTGTGGTTCCATCAGCATACCGAGCCCAGGTCCTAGAAATGGGCCATGCCCTTCCGTTTAGTGGCCACATGGGCATAAGTGCCACGATTCAGCGTATTTCATGTCATTATTATTGGCCAGGTATCAACGCCGATATCCAGAGATATGTGAAATCATGCCCGCAGTGCCAGAGGACAGCGCCGAAACACTGGACGGCCCCAGCCACTCTGGGAGAAATGCCAATCTTGGGCACACCCTTCGAACGAGTAGCGGTGGATATTGTGGGTCCACTTACTCGTAGCAAAAAGAGAAACAGTTATATACTCACGTTAGTGGATTGTTGCTCCATGTGGGCAGAGGCAATTGCTATGCCCGCCTGTGATTCTAAGCATGTTGCTGAGGCTCTGCTCACCATATTTACTCGGCTAGGGTTTCCGTCACAGATCCTGACAGATAATGGTTCCCAATTCCGAGGAAAACTCACCGAGGAAGTGTTTAGGATATTTCAGGCCCGACATATCCACACCTCTCCCTACCACCCCCAGGCAAATGGCCAGGTGGAGCGGTTTAACGGGACCCTTATTTCCATCCTTCGGAAACTTGCGCAGGAAAAACCAGAGAGCTGGGATCAATACTTACCCGCAGCACTATTTGCTTACCGCGAAGTACCCCACAATTCTACTGGGATGCCTCCTGCCACATTGCTGTTTGGTAGACCTATAAAAGGACCTTTAGAGGCACTGTTACGTACTTGGACAGATGATAAAGCTGATGAGACGGTCACCTCTGCATCCCAATACGTGAAGGAGTTGACCCAACGCCTTAAAACAGGATGGGAACTGGCAAAGGAAAATGTACGCCGTGCCCGTCGTAAACATGCGCGTTACTACAACCGCACTGCGAAGGATAGGGAGCTAGAAGTAGGAGAACAGGTATTATTACTCCTGCCCAGTAGCAATAATAAATTGCAAATCGGGTGGAGAGGTCCATATAAAATTGTTGAGAAAATGTCGCGCACCAATTACAAGATTGCCATAAAGGGGAAGCAGAAAATTTACCACATAAACCTGCTGAAGCGATATTATGAAAGACCAGGTGCAGAACCAGCACATTTCCTGACACTGGCTATTGCGACGGAAACTGAGGCAGAACCCCTGACCTCCTGTGAATACCCTCTTCGTCAGTGCGAAACTCATCAAGATGTTCAGATTAGTTCAACTTTAACGGAGGATCAGCAGGCACGGGTTCAACAGTTGTTGAGAAAACACCCTAGTACACTCACGGATAAACCTGGCATGACCAACCTGATAGAATTTGATATGAAGCTAACAGACCTCGCCCCGGTACGAGTTAAGAACTATCCTGTTCCTTATGCTAAAGCAAAGGCATTGAGTGAGGAAATCGAGTACCTGCTTAAGGAAAATATTATCTCAAAATCAGAGTCGCCTTATAGTGCGAGTGTAGTGTTGCTTAGAAAATCCACAGGAGAACATCGCCTCTGCATAGACTACCGAAGGCTCAACGCTGTAACGGAATTTCAAGCGGAGCCCTTACCGGATCAGAATCAGCTTTTCACCAAGCTGAGTAGAGCACGATACTTTTCGAAGATAGACCTTAGCAAAGGGTACTACCAGATCCCGGTAAAAGAGGAAATTCGACATATGTTAGCATTTAGTACTTCTGAAGGCCATTACGAGTTTAATGTATTGCCATTTGGGCTAAGCAACGCCCCAAGCGTCTTTACTCGTATGATGAGGAAGCTACTGGAACCCCTGAACCACCCTGGGATAAGTAATTTCATGGACGACATACTTATTGCCACGAACACCTTTGAGGAGCACCTGGACGCAGTTTCCCTACTCTTCGAAAGACTTAGAGAAACAGGACTCACCGCTCGCCCTACAAAATGTCAAATTGCCTGCGAGCAACTAGAATTCCTGGGACACACTATCTCGCATGGATGCATGTTCCCAGATGCGCGTAATATTGAGAAGTTACAGCGGGCCCCACGACCCCAGACTAAAAAGGATGTAAGGTCATTTGTGTCTCTATGTGGCTTCTACCAGAGATATATTAAAGATTTTAATACCCTGAGTGCGCCATTGACCGCATTAACCAAGAATGGGAACCCGGACAAAGTAACCTGGACAGCGGAGTGCGAAAATGCCTACACGCTGCTGAAGGAGAAACTCACAGCTAGGCCAATTCTGCGACTGCCTGACTTAACTCTGAACTTTACGCTGCGAACAGATGCTAGCAATATAGGGATAGGAGCCACTCTCCTGCAGCCTAGTGATAGACCTTCTGCAACTCTATTCCCCATTGCATATGCTAGTAGGAAATTGAACCCTGCTGAACAGAACTACTCTACCATCGAACGAGAATGTCTGTCGCTAATATGGGCTGTGCAGAAGTTTCAACCATATTTATACGGGAAAAAGTTCACGGTGCAGTGTGATCACCAACCGTTGATATTTCTTGCAGCGTCGAAGAACCTTAATGCCCGGCTTATGAGATGGTCACTACTGTTGCAGCCATATTCCTTTCACATAGAATACATACCTGGGAAGAACAACGTAGGGGCAGATTTTTTGAGCAGACATCCGGACGCAACCGAGGAGATATGAGAAACTGGAAAAGAAGAGGAAGACAGGACAAGAGGAGTTGGACGGAACGTCAAACTTGAGGAGGGGCTTGTGTGACAACTTGCCCAATCTTCTCTTCATTTTTTTTATTATTTACGGACATCGTTTTTTTTCTCATCCTCAATGCATGATCGCAAAGTCCCGGGAATTGTCACTGGCGGAAATTCTCCTAGCATTCAGTATTTCCTCCTCGCTATTTTTAGATACGACGTCATTGTTGACCAATGACCTCGGTAGCTAGGAACCTGTTTTAATTTAAGACTGCTTAAGCTGATAAAACCAGTTTATGCCACTTTAGGAAGACCCCACGTGACTTTTTAACGCTATTGATTGGAGCGTTTATTTGACGCTAATGTCACATGATGCACGCTATGGATCACGTGTCCAAGCGGAAATGTCCCGCTAAAAGTGCGCCAAACACGAGCAATCTTCACTTGCCCGGAACCCTTGAGACAGCTAGGTCTAACCCAATTATCGGCGAATTCTCGCATTAAAAGCACTGAAGCCACGTGTCTAATTGCGGGTTAGCGTCCATCTTTGAGTAGGTAAGTGAAATCTCGCTAGAATATAATGTGATGAAATGTGTAGTACCTTGCAAAATCGACGCAAGATTGGTATGTTTACTTTATTCATATTTATGTTGTACGATCACATCCAGCCACATGTGATCGGGTATATTTTATGATCCCACGGGATATGTACATGTTCATAATAATGTATAACGGGAATATATATAGCTATTAATTTCCATATTATTTGATTATTTTCGACCCGACGTTTAGACTAACGGAAATTAATAGTAACGATAATGTTGACCGACCGTGACATATATTCATTATAAATTATATGACGAGGCGACCAGACATGAAGTGTGTGATAATGTTGTCAGACAATTCTAAAAACACGGATGTCCAATTATTTGTTAAATTCATCATAATGACATGACGATTAGGCTAGAGGCACAGAACTAGAATACTGTTGCCGACATTTCTATGATAAATTTGGTGGGTTTAACTGACATTTATAATAATTCATCGGGTTAAGCTGACGATAAATCAGTCTAAAGAATTATAATACTGCCACTGGGGCAGAGAAATATAATAAAGGACAGACAGGAGAAACTTGAATTCAAGATTAGACTCTAGACATATGATGTTAGAGACTAAAATCTGAGGTGACGGGCAGAGGGACGGCTTAGGGAAAGACTGCTTTCTAAAGCTAGAAAATTAATGAAGCCGTCGTATTTGTCTTCAGTCTATGGTGGAGCCTTGCACGACAGTCCAATCTCAGCGCAGAATACGGAGTCGAGCACAGAGAAGGCAAATCCGAACCATTCAAGACCTACCGGGGCAACGTCAGGAGACCGGAGAACTAACCACACTTCACTATCAGCCGGGGGCTGAAAAGCTAAGTCCACGACAAAGGAAACTCACCTAATCAATGCCACAAAGTTTAGTCATCCATGATGAAAAACACGTGAATTGTGAGACACATAATACATACAGCAGACACTAATTCCATCGACAATACTATCATTCACCATCTATTCACTTTATTGCAATAAACCAATTGGGTGTATATACTGTACCCCACGCTTTGTTCCTTCCATTAGATGTTGAATATTGTCTATGTTTATCTTCCTTTATAAGGGAGGGGGGGCTCGTAAAATATAATATAATTTAAAGAATAATAATAATAGATAACTGAGAAGGGGACGACGGTAGCGAGAGACCAAATATCTCCTTACAATCTTTTCCAGACCTGTCGAGTTAGGAGAATTTACCCTCTTCGTCACCCTTCGGAAGTGGGAAAACCCAGCAGGGATTCCTTGAGCCAAATCTTCCACATCAGATCTATTATTTCCTCTAAATAATTCTCTTATCCTTTAAACGCTACGTGACACATGGGCAATATTGTGGGTATAAAAGCGTGTTCACTCCAAGATATAGAAATCTGGGAACGTCAGCATATACTACTCGCTAATATGGTCGTTACAAGAGCACAGGCACAGGCTCAAGAGGAAGAAGAAATGACTAACAATCATGACAAGGAGGAAGATCAACATCTTATGCCGATGTTAACGAAGACATCATTTATTGATATGCAAAAGAATGACAATTCTTTAAAAAGATTTTTCAAATTGGTAAAATCAGATGATGTCGGTTGCTCGGAAAGGTCACAACCTTGGTATACAATTAAAATTGACATATTAATTCGTAATGCTAGAGATGCTACATCGGTACAGCAGCAAATTATGGTACCAACCAATATTCGACCTTACATTCTCAGACATGCGCATGATACAAACTGTGCAGGCCACATGGGCTTTGCTAGGACGAAATATAGAGTCTTACAGCATTTTTATTGGCCTGGAGTAGTCAGGGATGTCAAATTATTTTGTCGTTCGTGCAAGACATGCCAACAAGTGGCTACAAAGGGTGCTTACCATAATGCACCTATTCAGGCTGCGGATATTTCGGTGCGACCATTCGAAAAAATGGCCATAGACTTAATAGGTCCACTGTCAGTTCCGTCAGCCAGAGGTCATAGATATGTCCTCACCTGTATTGATATGTGCACCAGGTGGCCGGAGGCAATACCTCTTAAACACATTGCTACCACCGATGTAGCTGATGCACTATTCCTCATTTTTACGAGAGTGGGGTTCCCTGACAATATTTTATCAGATAGGGGAACACAGTTTGTGTCAGATGTCATGTCGCATGTCATGAAACTATGCAATATTGATAGATCTCTTAGCTCTGTTTATCATCCTATGTCCAATGGCATGATAGAACGTTTAAATAAAACGCTGAAACAAATACTGGGGAAAGTGACCACGACGTATCCACAAGACTGGGATAGAGTGCTCCCAGCAGTGCTGTTCGCTTATCGGGAAGTCCCAAATGAACACACTGGGTTCTCGCCTTTTGAGCTCATGTATGGTGCTCCACCACGAGGACCCAATGTCGATAATAAAACAATTACTTACAGGTTCGGAGATGACTCAGGAATGCCAGTCATCCTATGAGTATGTGGTGAATCTACGAAAGACACTTATAGACGCTTGGAAAATAGCAACTGATTCATCTGTAAAGGCAAAAGAAAAAGCTAGATCTCTTCAAAACCGTTGGAAAAAGTTAAGGAAATTACTTCCTGGAGACAAAGCTTACGTCCTGCTACCAACGAGAGAGAATAGCCTTCTCATTTCGTGGAGTGGTCCATATGAAATTATTTCAAAATTGACAGATGTTGATTACATTCTTGACGTGAAAGGCAAGAATAAAACCTTTCACATCAACATGCTCAAACAATTCCATGATAGACCTGAATATCTCAAACCTATCTTAGATGCTGTTAATGAAGTAATCACTGATCATCCTTCATCTTACTCTTCATTGTCAGTGATTCAAGAAGAACCCACTTCTTTTCATGATGTACCTTTGCAACTTCCTGTCATGTCTCTTTATCCGACAGAATCATGGGTAAATGTATCTATTTGTCCGGATCTATCCAACGAACAACAATCTCAAATTCTTTCTATTCTAGAATCATATCAGCAAGTTCTGTCTAATATTCCAGGCCGAACGTCTATAATCACTCACGATATTAGACTCACAGATCACAAACCTATTAAATTAAAGCCTTACCCTATCCCTATCCACTTTCAGGATCAGGTTGAAAAAGAATTAGGTCAAATGTTACAGCTTAACATTATTGCACCATCAGAGTCTGCTTATTCTTTCCCAATGGTTATAGTCAAGAAGAAGGATAATAATATCAGATTATGCATGGATTTTCGTAAACTCAATTCCATAACGGAGTCTGACGCAGAGCCAATGCCAGTTCTTGACGAATTACTGTCAAAACTTTCTAAAGCAACCTACTTTAGCAAATTTGACTTAGCCAAGGGTTATTGGCAAATACCTCTCACGGAAAACGCAAAACCTTTCACTGCTTTTGCTACCCCTAAGGGTCTCTTTCAGTATAATTTCATGTGCTTTGGCTTGGTAAACGCACCAGCAACTTTCGTTCGGATGATGAGGAAACTATTTTCTCATAGGTCTGATATCATCTCCTATATAGATGACATTTGTTTGTTCCACAACTCTTGGGACAAACATGTTTCTGGATTGAAATCTCTTCTCGAAATTCTTCGCTCTAATAATCTGACAGCGAATCCTTCGAAAGTTCAAATAGGTTTCAAAGAAATTTCTTTCTTAGGTCACAGAGTGGGCCATGGATTTCTGAAAACTGAGGATAAAACTATCTCGAAGATTCTTAACCTATCAATTCCTAAGACTAAGAAGCAGGTGCGGAGTCTTCTCGGCCTTATACAGTTCTATAATAAATTTATGCCTCATTTATCTTCAGTTACGTCAGTCCTGTCTGAGTTAACTACGAAAGGCTCCCCTAATAGAATTGTCTGGACGGAGGCCTGCAACATAGCTCTAGTCCATTTAAAGCATTACTTTTCATGTGCACCAATTTTAAAACTCCCTGATCCTCATCTCCCATTTATTCTCAGGACAGACGCTTCGATGTACGGTATTGGTGGCTCCTTGATGCAAGAAGTAGATGGAATGCTTCATCCAGTGCTGTATGTGTCGAGGAAGCTCACAAAGACAGAAACCAGATATCCAATTATTGAGCGCGAGCTTCTCGCGATCATATGGGCTGTCACAAAGCTTCAGCGTTTCCTTCTTGGTTCTCGTTTCATCATTGAGACAGACCAGAAGGCCCTGTCGTTCCTTCAAAAATCCAACATGAAAAACGCACGAGTCGCACGTTATGCAATTAATGTGCAAATATATGACTATATCATTCGACCTATTGAGGGCAAGTCCAATGTGCTTGCAGATGTTCTGTCGAGATGTACACAGACAGACCTGCCCGATTCTCAAGGATATGACATTGCTGCGACCCATTGACCAAGGTACACTGCTGATAGTCTACAGATACCTCGATAACTTAAAAACGCTATCTTGACAATATCCATAACCAGATACATATTACCATCGTTATCAAGAGAAACAACTCAAGTCATTTGAAGACAAGATAAGAGACGTTTTGTGTGGATACATTCAAATCGTTTCACACTACATCAAGTTCCATGAACAGTACATAAGATCTGATTTCCAGACAGTCATGACGTATGCGGTAAAGGAACCAAATCAAACAGTATCTCAAGTAAACAGTATAAGGCTCTTTGTCATATCTTAATGGCAATCCTTCACAAAATGACTGGGATGCAGAACTTTAAAAAGATCATATGTCCTATTCCAGCAAACGAACTTAAAATATTGGGGCTCAGAGACTGTGACACTCAAGAGGCAACATATGAAAAGAAATCTCACACAAGAAACAATCGATTCGATACGCCTATGGAGAACTTCGCCATTTGAACATTTTTTTTTTTTTATTACTTAAACCAGTTATGGGACTCTAAAGTGCTAAAATTGCAAATAGTAAGCTTTCACACTAATGAAAGAAGAACCTATCATTGAAGACACTCAGTAACTATAGTTAATTAGTTTTACACAATGCTACAGACAGCACACACACGATCATGTGGACATTTACATTAACGTAATTATTATACTTACTTAATACTATTTAATTAGTTAGATCTTTCCTTTCATTCATCTTTTAGTTAAATGCATTCAGATATTTCATTTTCCAAAACTTCACAATTTCACTATCATATTTCTTCACATTTTCATTGATTTTTCTCATTTTTCCATGATGCTGACTACATTCCATAGACTGTTGCTCAGATATGACATAGACTGGACGGTAACTTCTCGCATTTTCTAAAAATGACTTCCTATATGGAAAACTTTCAGTTTTCGCTGGGGGGCGGGGTAAAAGTGTTACCTATCACTTTGCTCACAGGCTGGTAATTCATCGCTGTGCGCAATGGAGCAGAACGCGAATACGCTTCGAGTGTAAAAGCGTGTGAGTTGTGGTATGTGTGTGACACAGGTATTTAGTGTATGACGTGGACCGGGTCTTCTGCGGGGGGAACGAAGGTGATCGTTAGGACAGTTGTGTCTGGCTGGTGTTTTTTTCGAAGTGTATGGATTTTTATGTGAGAGCGACAGACCAGTGTTTATTGTTATAAAATATTTCAGAGTCAGGATAATTGACTCAATTCATTAAGAATGTGTGCCTGATTATGTGTGGCTTAAGGAGATGGACAGTAAGTGATTTGAATCAATACGGATTTGTAAAGTATGAAGGCGTTGTAGACGATACATAGACATTCTGACTTTAAACCGGCACAACGACATTATTGCTTATGGCTGCTACTGATCACATTTGTATTACTGGTGTAACGTCATATCATCATATGCTCTCAAAAGAAGTGAAGTACACTTATGTTGTATTGTGACATATTAAATGTGATAAAACGTACAACAAGCTGTTGATCAAGATTATTCAAGTTGGCCATTCCGTACGTTACTGTTGAGACTGTTGTTTATTATATCAAAATATCTTACAAGACCAGTGCAGCACATTAATATACTCGTTACCCAATAGCCTTCAATAAGTATAAGGTAACAGCAGGGCACCGCTTGTGATGTCTCCCTATAGCAACACACCCATCTATGTTTTCTGCACCTACCCAACAGGACCGATGTGATACACTCCGTCCTCAAAAGTGTACAAATGATGCAACTCAACAAATTCAATCTTAATGTGCTGATGCATCCTCACTCCAGCCATCAATGTCCAAGACACAAGAAACCTACCCCCCGTCACCGCATTTGTACCATCTTCCTACATATCAACATCTATACCCAACCTTTCCCAATTTCCTGCTACACCATAGACTCTTGGACTGTTCACCTTTTGCCTGGAGATCAAATTGGTCAGCATACTCCGATCCCACAACAAGAACACATGAATATCCCGCAACCTCATTCTACCCCGTGCATCATCCTTCACGTCCTAATCTACTTAATTTATACTTTCAACAGCCCTGTTATCAATGAAATATTAGTGGTCATCAATTTCACAAAATATGACTCCCACAATCACAACGGAATACCCAAATCGTCAGGGACTCAGGTTGGGACATCTGAATGTTTGTCATCTCTACAATGTGAGTAAATTGGCTGAAATTACTTCCATACTCTATAATAACAATGCATACTTTCATATTTTTGGACTAACAGAAACTAGACTTAATGAACACATTTCTAACCAAGAACTGCAAATTATGAAATTTTCTGCCGGGATCCATCAATTAGGTTTGAAACTGGTGTTGCTGCCTATGTGCACACAAGCATCAAAGCTATAAGACGCGTTGATCTCGAATGTCCTGAAGTTGAATGCATGTGGCTGGAATATTAATTGGCTTTATATACCGCAATCCGGATGCCAGAATAGAATGGCTAGATCAGTTCTCGGACATGATGGACAAAGTCTGGATAACTTCTTTGGAACTATTAATAATGGGAGACTTCAATATTGATGCCTTGAAGCGAAACGTTAATTGGGAGAATTTGTATGCCCTGTACAACTTGAACCAGTTGATATCGCTACCAACCCGAGTCACAGACAAGTCATCAACCTGCATAGATCATCTGTATGTTACTAACACTGCTCACATCATCGAAGTCTGCATTCCCATATGTGGTCTAAGCTATCACTACCCCATATGTTGGGGTCTATGTAGGGTTCGGGCCACGACGTCCCACCTACATCAATGGATGTTGAAGCGAACACACAGCCTCTCATATCCAGGTGCAGTGAACGCCGCGGAAGCTACTGTCTTGTAGTAAGCTTCTGGCAAGGGCAGCTCGGCCACCTTTGGTCCAAACCTGGCATCCAGCTCTCACCTGTGGCTCCTCGTAGCTGTCAGCATGCAACAGCGGCCACCCCCCGGGAAACGGCTTTGACAGGCCGGCTAAACTAGGTGAGGGTAGCCGACTGGTTATAAACCTTCGGTGAGTTAGGGTCTGCCTACCCATGCATGCGAAGACTGGATTCGGTAGACTGCGCGGAAGAAACCACCTGTTGGTTCAACGGGCATGACGGCGATTACCAGCAACGCGCTGTGGAGCGTAAGGAGCAGGGCGAGGCACGTAGAAAGCCCTGGTCATCCACTGCACCTGACTTCATCTCCAGTCGTCTTGACTTGTCTTGCCACTGGATTAAGATGGACCCAGGCGAGAGAGTGAGGTCGACGAATTGCGCAACTCTTCCTCACTTTAAACCAAATCACTGCGCAAGTCACTCTTTCATCCACTCATCCATCCACTCACAACATGTCCTGTGGCGATGGGCGAGCGGCGAAGCGGCAGGCATGGGTGCACTGGCAGTCGTAGTCGCAGACCTACACAAAGGCGGCTCAGGCCATATGGTCGTCTTCCACTGATCGGAGCAGCAGTGGGATTCGGCAGCCCCCTGAGTGACTGAGCAGCCCTCTTTAGGAAAGCACTGCTCACCTCCATGGCATGAGGAAGGGGCTAGAAAAGGTGCCCTAAACATTGCCTGCTCCACCATTACCTAACCAGCTTACCGCGGTTGGTGGGTACCCTACTTCGGCGGGCGACACATAAGAAAAAGAAAGGACAGATTTTTCCCCCTCATTCTAGGCGCATGGAATGTGCGCACTCTACTTGACAAAGACTTTAACGCAAACAGACCCGAGAGGCGAACTGCCCTGATTGGGAGAGAACTGGCCAGATACAACATTGACACAGCAGCACTGAGTGAAACTCGACTTGCAGGTGAGGGCCAACTTTGCGAAAAGGGTGCAGGTTATACATTCTATTGGAGCGGGAGAGGAACTGAAGAAAGACGAGAAGCAGGGGTTGGATTTGCAACCAAAACAGCACTTGTTGGCAAGTTAGCGGGGCCCCCAAAGGGAATAAATGATCGACTCATGACGGTCAAGATCCCCCTGCTTTATGGAAGGAAACATGCCACCATCATTAGCGCGTATGCACCAACTATGACAAACCAGGATGACGTCAAGGATAAGTTTTACGAAGAACTACATGCAGTCATTGCATCTGTTCCTAAAGCAGATAAGCTTATCATTCTTGGTGACTTTAATGCAAGAATAGGCTCAGATAACATCTCCTGGAATGGCACTATCGGAAAGTACGGCGTTGGTCGCTGTAACAGCAATGGACTTCTTCTCCTCCAGACTTGCGCAGAACATGACCTCCTTGTCACCAACACCATTTTTCGACTTCCTATCCGCAACAGGACCTCCTGGATGCACCCTCGCTCAAAGCATTGGCACCTAATTGATTATGTAATTGTTAGGAAGAAGGACAGGCAAGATGTCCGGGTGACCAAGTCCATGTGTGGTGCCGAATGCTGGACTGATCATCGCCTCATTGTGTCTAACCTTAAAATTTGTATCCAACCAGCCAGGCGCCCTCAGGGGAAGAAAACTCAAAAAAGGCTGGATGTCACCAAACTAAAGAAGACAAAAATCAAACAGTCATTTACTGACACCCTAGAAGACCGTCTCAAATCTATCTCGTTAGATGGCCAAAGTGCGGAAACAAATTGGGCAGCCCTAAGCGAGCAGATCTACAACACTGCTACTGAGGTCCTGGGTCCCGCCATCAAGAAACAAAATGACTGGTTTGATGAGAACTCAGATGATATAAAGAAGATGTTGGCTGAGAAACACCATCTCCATAAAGCATATTTAAATGATCCAAAATCTACATCCAAGAAAGACGCTTTCAACAACATGCGTAGAATCGTCCAACATAAACTACGCCAGATGCGGGATTCATGGCTGAGTAATAAAGCAGATGAGCTCCAAGGCTTTGCTGACAGCCATGACTTGAAAAATTTTTACCATGCACTCAAAGCGGTCTATGGTCCAACATCATCAGGATCATTTCCCCTCCTTAATACAGATGGAAAAACACTAATTACAGACAAGGAAAAAATTCTCCAACGCTGGGTCAAACATTTCAATAATATTCTGAACCAGCCATCATCTATTAACAACGAAGCCATCAACCGACTGCCCCAAATTCCTATAAATGAAGCACTAGATGATATACCAACTCTGGAGGAAACTCAAAAAGCGATTCGTCAACTTTCTAGTGGAAAGGCCCCCGGCTCCGATTCAATTCCTGTTGAGGTCTATAAAGATGGCGGTACAGTTCTGATAGAGAAACTTCACATGATCTTCCAGCTAATGTGGCAGAGTGAAACCATCTCACACAACCTCAAAGATGTGTCAATTATACATCTTTATAAACGTAAAAGTAATCGCCAAGACTGTAACAACCATCGAAGCATCTCCCTATTATCAATCGCTGGGAAAATATTCGCCAGAATCCTTCTTAATCGCCTTACAGCTCATCTTGACAAAGGTCTTCTACAAGAAAGTCAGTGTGGATTCCGGAAAGAACGTGGAACCACCGATATGGTGTTCGCTGCAAGACAGCTACAAGAAAAATGCCAAGAACAGCACTGTGGCCTGTACACAGCTTTCATCGATTTGACAAAGGCGTTCGACACGGTCAGTAGAGAGGGTCTATGGAAGATCATGGCAAAATACGGCTGCCCAAAGAAATTTATCTCAATAGTGCAGCAACTGCATGATGGAATGCAGGCTAGAGTTCAGGAACACGGTGAGCTATCGGAGCCTTTCCCAGTCTCAAATGGAGTTAAACAAGGATGTGTACTTGCACCGACTCTGTTCAGTATCATGTTTTCTGCTATGCTGACTGATGCTTTCAGAGACGGGGACACAGGAATCAACATCAGATATCGTATTGATGGAAAATTGTTTAACCTTAGGAGGCTTCAAGCAAAAACCAAGGTCAAATCACACACCATCAGGGATCTTCTGTTTGCTGACGATTGTGCCCTCAGTGCTGGCTCAGAGGCTGATCTGCAGCATAGTGTGGATAGATTCTCCGAAGCCTGTTCCAACTTTGAGCTCACCATCAACACAGAGAAAACAGAAATCATGTACCAACCAGCTCCTGGCACAATTTATACTGAGCCAATCATCAAGGTAAATGGTGAGAAACTGAATGTTGTGAACAGATTCACATACCTTGGTAGCACACTATCCCAGAACATCGTCATTGATGATGAGGTGAACACCAGGATCTCCAAAGCCAGCAGCACATTTGGCAGACTATACACCAACGTTTGGCATCGAAGTGGCATTAGTCTACAGACAAAGCTGAAGGTGTACAGAGCTGCAGTGCTTCCAGTGCTGCTTTATGCATGTGAAACATGGACTGTATACAGGCGCCACGTAAAGAAGCTAAACCACTTCCATACAGTCTGTCTCAGGAAGATAATGAACATCAAATGGCAAGACAAGATCCCAGATACCGCCGTTCTTGACAGAGCTGGTATCCCTAGCATCGATACTATACTGATGCAGTCACAGCTTCGCTGGGCAGGTCATGTAGTCCGCATGCCAGACCATCGACTGCCAAAGATACTCTTTTATGGTGAGATGCAGAAGGGTAAACGCTCCCATGGTGGCCAAAAGAAGCGCTTCAAAGACACGTTAAAGACGTTATTGAAAACCTTTGACATAAACCCTGACACACTGGAAGCTGCTGCGCAAGACCGAACTGCCTGGCGCACATCTCTTCGTAAAGGTGCAGCGGCATGCGAATCATCCAGAAGAGCAGCAGCGGAACAGCGGAGACAAGCTAGAAAGGACCGTGTAATAAAACCTTCACACGATGCAAACATTCCCTGCCCACACTGTCCGAGATCTTTCCAGGCCTGCATCGGGCTCATCAGTCACCTTCGTACTCATAGACTACCCTAACATATTCCTAATAATTGGATGAACAGAGTGGTCTTCATCACCCGTGATGGACGAACAACAAGCTTCTGGCATATGGCCTCTCCTGCACAAACGTGTCCATAGCAGCACCTTCACGAGGTGACCCCGTTCTCACAGAGTTTGCTATGGGGGCGACCGAGTGCCTGGCGGTATAACTGGGTTGGGAGTTGTTTGGGACCCCTCTTAAGGTGCAGGCGCAATACCCACCAGCGAGTGGACCATGCTCTGGCCAACACCAACCCAAACCCCACTCATGGGTTAAATGCTACTTTCTCTCTTCTCTACTTGCCTACCAAGCTTTCTCTGTCCAATCCTCGATAACCTCACCAAGGATCCTGAAGTGGTGATGGTAAAATATAGGTCTTTACTTAGAAGGGATCCGGGCCCTGCCCAACGTCCCAGCTACAGCAAGAGTGCCGTGCGACCTGACATTGCACCCATCGTCAGATTTTGTCCAACTCCTGAGACATGGGAAGCAAAGCCACTAAAACTCAATGGAAATTTAGAACCACTGTGCTGGGGAAAATCGTGAAGGCATAGGATGCAGGACGTGACACAGCCACAGCAAAAGCTCAGCCACAGAACGAAGAAATGAGGCCTGCATCGTGAGCGCTTGTGACTAGCGGGGAATGCATCTCTGTGAACCCCACCTGAACCCCCAAAGCAAAGTGATCTTTAGAGCCAAAAAGGTGAGTGGCCAAGCAAACCAACCCAATACTCATGGAGGAAGACACACACATTGCATTCTTTGGGAGGGAGATGTCTGCAGCAAACACCCAATACCTCCAATGCCAGTCAAACAACATATTCCATACGAGCTCGGGCGTCGCCTCGGTTACCAAGGCCCGCGCAAGAGAGATAAATCCCCTGCTCCTTGTGAAAAGTCAGTGAAGGGGAACCTTAACATTTTACAGCTAAATATAGCTGGACTATAGAACAAGACAATAGAGCTTACAAAAATACTACACGATCATCAAGTACAAGTAGCCCTTCTCCAGGAAACAATACTCCCACGGAGACAAATTAACATCACGGGTTATACACAGTACAAATGTGAATGCCTGAAGTGCCAAGGCATCATGACCTTAATCAGAAATGATACCCAAGCCACAGTAACCAACAACCCTAAAGCGGATATCGACCACCAAATAATAAAGCTATGGGGCAAAGATAACACCAAGTACACACTACACAACATTTACTGTCCCCCGACCTCATTAAAAGGTCTGCCTGAGTTTGAGCCCATACTAAAGAAAACTGTCGTAGCTGGTGATTTTAATGCTCACATTCCTGCTCTAGGATACAGGCGGTTTAACAGTAGGGGCCTAGAGGTTGAGGAGTTGTGCAGCAGTACCAACTTAATGCTACTGCAGAACTTGGAAACTCCACCAACACTCCTTCACAGGGCACACG
Organism: Oreohelix idahoensis; assembly: GCA_024509875.1. Classification (NCBI taxonomy): domain Eukaryota; kingdom Metazoa; phylum Mollusca; class Gastropoda; order Stylommatophora; family Oreohelicidae; genus Oreohelix; species Oreohelix idahoensis. The sequence continues at coordinate 687,787 of JAMPIV010020530.1, forward strand.
GCTCGACCAGCCGGCCAGATCTGACATTTGTTTCAGCTGATATAGCAGAAAATAGTATCATCAAAGTCTTAGAAGATATGGGAAGTGACCACCGCCCTGTTTTAACAACTATTTTAACACCACAGATGACACAGAAGTCCCTTGGTAAACCATCCTGGAACTTCAGGAAAGCAGACTGGGACCGCTACGGCCGAGAAACTGATGCTGGATTCAGTCAAATCATTAGAACTGATAACATTAATACTACATACAACAACATATGTACCACAATCCTAGCAGCTGCCAAAAAGTGCATCCCAAGGGGGAAGCATAAGAAGTATAAACCTTACTGGACATCTGAACTAGCTGAAGCAGTCAAAGAGAGGAGAGAGGCTAGAAAGAAGGCTGAAAAATACCCTACCACCCTAAATAAAACAGAGTACAACAGGTGGACAGCAAAAGTAAGGTATGTCACCAAGAAGAATAAACGGGAGACTTGGAAAGAAAATTGCAATAAACTAGATTTAAAAAGAGAAGGGAACAAAGTTTGGAGACTCCTTAGTAATCTCGAGGGAAGCAAGAAAAAGACAAACCCAACACCTATGGTGGATGGAAGTGGTGATGAAGTAACATCAAGCAGCAAGAAAGCCGATGTCTTCAACAATTTTTACGCCAGTGTAAATAAAACACAACAGAGAAAGAAACTAGACAAAGTGCTCCTAAAGAACACATCCACGCGTAACATAGATCAGGCCAATATGGCTGCGTTCGATGATCCGTTCCGCCCACAAGAACTGAGAATGGCACTACGGAAACTGGCCAAAAATAAAGCTCCAGGACCAGATAAAATTAAAAATGAGATGATTTGTCAGCTAGGGCCAAAGGCAAAAGAGACACTTCTGTGGTTCATCAATAGAACGTGGAACGAGGGACAGCTACCATCAGCATGGCTGACAGCAACCATCTTGCCTATATTGAAGAAAGGGAAACCACCGGGAACACCAAGAAGCTATAGGCCCATATCCCTCACTTCATGCTTAGGCAAGCTGGTCGAGAGAATGGTAAACAACAGACTATATTGGTGGTTGGAAAGCTGGAACCTTCTGGACAACAACCAGGCAGGCTTCAGACGTAAGTGCCGCACAGATGACCCCCTCTTCAGGTTCACACAGAATGTGATGGATGGTTTTCAAGAGGGAAAAAAGCACAATAGCTGTGTTCATCGACCTTGAGCAAGCCTACGACAGAGTTTGGAGAAAGGGACTTTTGCTAAAGATGAGAAGAATGGGAATAGGAGGGAAAATGATTAGATGGATACAGGCCTTCCTAAAAAATAGAACCATAGCCACCAACTATGCTGGTGCAATTTCACGGAAAAGAACGCTGGAAGAAGGACTGCCTCAAGGCTCTCCTTTAAGTTGCACCCTTTTCCTCATCTTCATTAATGACCTTGCCAAACATCTGAATGTGTCGAAGGCGCTGTTTGCCGATGACCTTGCCATCTGGACTACTGATAAATATCCCATTCTGGCAAAAGCCAAGATCAACAGAGCTCTCCTTACAATGTCAGTATATTGTGAACTGTGGAAACTAAAAATCAATACGCAGAAGACTGTATACACCACTTTCTCGCGCAGCCACAAAATAGCAAAAAGACCTATCAACATCAAACTGAGTGGGGAAACGCTAACAAAAGAGGAGCACCCAGTCTATCTAGGAGTAAAACTGGACAGACAATTGAAACTAGATGGACTTATCTACAACCTCAGGGAAAAAGCATGTAAGCATCTAAATCTCATCAAACGGCTAGCTAGTACAAATTGGGGAGCGGATAAACTAACACTTCGTCAACTATATCTCGGCTATGTGAGATCAGTGATAGACTATAACCTCCCCCTCCAGACCATTGTGAGTACTAATACCATCTCATCTCTGGACCGTGTGCAGAACCAAGCTCTCAGGTTAATTTGTGGAGGGATGAGATCAACACCCACAGCCGTATGCGAGATAGATGCCAATATAGAGCCACTGGATATTAGGCGTAAAAGAGCACTGACTGAAGCTGTAGAGATACAGGAGACGAGAGAAAGACCACCCAAACAAAGTACTTATTGACACTGGAAACAAACACGAAGACTGAAACAACTATCTCTCCTGGACATAGCCAAAGAGGAAAATGATAAACACCATCTCCCGCAAGAGAGAGAATTGGAAAACAAATACTTTGGACCACCCCCTTGGGAAAACTTCCATCAACCAACTGTCAAAACACAACTGATAGATAAAATGGCCAACAAGGAAACACTACCCACAGTCTTGAAGACGTGTGCCTTGGAGACCATAAACAGCTACCCAACGTCAGCAATCCAGGCCTACACAGATGGTTCTGCTTTCAAGACCACCTCTTTTGCAGGATATGGCGTCTGCATATGGTACCTGGATGGATCCTCTTACGAGTTCTGTGACTCCTGTGGTGAGAATTGTTCAAATTATGAAGCGGAGGCTGAGGCCATCAAGACAGCCATTGAATTACTACACCAACAGTTTGACCTTATAGAACGAAAGCCATCAGATATAATGATTTTCAGTGACTCCATGTCTGTTCTGGAAGCACTTAAACAGACTCCATATGAAAACAAAGACATTTTTCTTATAGGAAAAGCGGTTCATAACTTGATCACAGCCTACTCCATCAGTGTAACTCTACAGTGGATCCCTGGACACAGTGATCTAACTGGAAATGAGACAGCTGATAGACTTGCTAAAACAGGAGCCTCTAAACAACAAAAGGACAGACCCTGCAGCATGAGAACAGTCAAACAGATTCTCAGAAACAACACAAGAGAAATCTGGCTGAACAGATGGGCAAACGGGCCGACTGGCCGAAATGTCTTTAATGAAATGACCTGCCCAAAAGACAACGACAACATAAACAGACTCAGCAGGAGAAATCAAAGTCTTATCTTTCAGTTCCGAACAGGACACACCAGAGTCAATAGCCATCTAAACCGTATCAACCCTCAGCACCTACCCATGTGTAGACACTGCTCTCATCCCTATGAAACAACCAGACACCTCCTCATGGAGTGTCCATCACTCACAAATGCCAGGAAAAAACTTTTACAGACACCTCTGACAGTCACCAACTCACTATACGGAACGTTAAAACAACTGCAGAAAACCTGCACTTTTTTAAGAATGGCATTGGGCTGCCAAGAGTAGATATGCTCAGCAGCATGGGATATCGACAACAACAACAACCCCATATGTTGCACATGGACCAAAAAGGGAGTTTGAATTCCTAAACTCTGTCACCAGGTTATACAAACACGAATATTCAAGAATTTTGATAGCTCCAAGTTCCAGTCTGATCTCTTAGCGACACCTTTTGACAATGCCTATGGAGCATCTAACCCGACTGAAGCCCTAGAAATATGGCTGACAGCATTCACTTCAGTTCTTAACAAACATGCTCCTGTGCGTATAAAACGTGTCAAGTCAAAAATTATGCCTCCATGGATAACTTTGGAATACCTGAAAACTAGGCAACAGCGAGACTATTTCAAGAAGACTGGAGACCATGCAAGCTTTAGAAAATATAGAAACTTAGCGCAGTACATTTTAAGGAAGTCTAAAAGACAGCACCTCAGATCCATTATTGACGACGGCCGGAGCTCATCTAAAATCTGGAGCGCTATTAACCTTCTTCCAAATGTACGCCGGCATAACCTCCGACAGCAAACTACAAACATCAATGCTGATGAATTTTGCCAGTTCTTCTCGTTGATCGCACGAACATCAGGAATAAATCATCAGCAACTGAATTGTACTGCTCTTTCTGATTTCGTTCAATCGAGGTTAAACGAAGCCCACCTTCCTGAATTACCTTTACTGTCAATCTCGGAGGTTTCAATTTTAATTAAATCATTACCTCAGAAGAAATCGTGCGGTGAAGATGGAATATCTTCGAGGATACTTCAGCTTGCAGAGCCTGTTGTATGCGACTCACTCACTTACATTTACAATCTGTGCCTCACAAAGAAAGTGTTTCCTCAACGACTGAAAACAGGCTTAGTGGTACCAGTACCTAAAAAAGGTGATATTAATATCGTCACAAACTACCGGCCGATTTCCCTACTATCAGTCATAACTAAACCTCTTGAACGACACATTTATAAACAAATTCTTTCTTCACTGAACAGCTACAATCTTATACATGAAAACCAATCTGGATTTCGACCCAAACACTCTTGTCAATCCTTAGTGACTAAGATTACCGAAATCTGGCATTCTAATATCAACTGCGAAAAAATAAATGGAGCATTATTAATCAACCTTTACAAAGCATTTGACACAATTGACCACTCGTTGCTGATACAAAAGCTTGCGGTGTACAAATTTCATCCAAAAGTGATCACATTAATCAAATCTTTCCTTGAAAACAGAACACAACGAGTCTTATACAATAATGTGCTCTCTAAATCATACACCACTACAATGGGTGTCCTGCAGGGATAGATACTAGGACCCTTATTCTTCAGCATCTTCATCAATGACCTGCCCTTGTCATTGCCACATGACGATTGTCTTATGTTTGCTGATGATACCACAATAACAGTAGCTGGCACAGACATTAACACTGTTCAGTCTCTTTTACAGCATCACCTGGACATTGTACAAGCTTGGTGCACTATTAATAGTATGTCCATTATCTCAACCCGCCAAAAGATTCTGCACTGTCAACCAAATACGTTATCTTTATCTCTAGACAGAGAACGTATTAAGTAAGTTATGGACCACAGCCTGTTGGGTGTGATCATCTACCAGTCTCTAAGCTGGAAGTCACATTTCTATTTCATCGCAAACAAGATCTCACAAAAATTGTTTCAACTCTCAAAAATCAAACATGTTTTATGTCCGCACTCTAGACTTAGTCTATTATGCACATATTCAGTCACCTTTCTTATTGCTCAAATATCTGGAGTCGCTGTGGCTTGTCGTTTTTGAAACGCCTAGAATCCCTACATAATAGGGTGCTACGGCTTGTTTGCCTGAATGATAACATTCCCAGTGCTCAGCTATTTTCACAGCTGAATGTTCTTCCTCTTTAATAAATTCTTCTTCTTCCAAGATCTCCTGTTTGTGCATCAAATTTTACACGGCAGAACACCTTCATACTTGCAAATGTTCTTTCGCTATAAATACTGCTCATATTTGATACGAGGCGACCTACTTTTGGACCTTGCAAAACCTCGAACTGACCTCTTCCGAAGTTGTTTTAGTTATGCAGGTGCTTTCGATGGAATTCCCTACCCAAGTCTGTCAAAACTGATAATTACATCTCATTCAAAAGACATCTGCATTCACATGTCATGAAATCTTGTACACTCATTTAACGACAATTCTGTTTCAGTTATTTCACCGTTTCCACGAGCATTTAACTGTCATTGTAATATTTTCATTTTAAATTAAATTTTTTTATATTAAGTAGCTTTATTGCTTGACCTCTCTCTCTCTCTCTTTCTCTCTCTCTCTATCCCTCTCTCTATGTGCGTGAATGACTATGAGTACATGTACTTGTGTATGCTCAGTTTCTGATTGTGATGATAATATTAATTAATCCTGTCTGAAGTCGTTAATATTTTAATTTTAATTTGTAAAACGCTGAAAATTGTATTGCAGGGCCGAAATGTAAAAAGGCAATTATGCCTATTTTTTTACCCTGATGAAATAAAGATTTTGTTCGTTCGTTAGTTCATTGCATTGGGAAACATATGGAGAACAAAAGAAATCAAGTCCAACACGAAAATAAGAATCTTCAACTCAAATGTGAAGTCAGTCCTATTGTATGGCTCTGAGACATGGAGAACAACAAAAACAACAACCAAAAAGCTACAGACTTTTATAAACGGGTGCTTGCGTAGAATAGAAGGACTGAAATGGTATGACAAAGTCACAAATGTGGAATTGATGACAAGAACCAGACAAGCGGATGGAACAGGACAGGAAGACTTGGCATGTGTTTGTTGAATGCCTATGCTCCTTGGGGAGCTAAAGGGTATTGATTGATTGAGTTTTACCAATTATCATCTTTATATTGAAGAAGCTTTTTCAAATTATGTAATCCATCCTAGTCAAACATTCGCTCAATTTCATTTTGTTTATTCGTTTTATATGACATTGTTTTTGTAATTTTTGATGTACTGGCTGCTATTGAAAGAGGCATTGCCACTACACAAAATGATATGGCCACAGCCGACAGCACACCTTGCGTCTAACCCAATGGAAAAGCAAAATATAATCAATGCTGGCGGGGAAGTTCAGCAACGAAATGGGGTTGACAGAGTTATTTCGACAAGGGTGAAACGTACTCAAGGTGAGCAACCCCGAGCCCATAATAGTAAGGAATCAACAACTGGAACACACCTTCACATACCTAGGATGCATAGTAACACCAGATGGCAGAGCAAGCAAAGACATCAACAACAGAATGAACAAAGCAAGAACAGCCTTTTTTTATTCTAAACAACATCTGGAAGTCCTCTCAGTTCAGCACAAGCACAAAATTAAGATTATATCAGAGCTGTGTGCTTTCTGTGCTTCTCTATGGCGCGGCATGCTGGAGAGTGACAGAGAAGGAAATGTCTAAATTGTCCTCTTTCCACACAACCTGCCTAAGAAAAATACTCCGAATCTTTTGGCCGAATACCATCACCAACCAAGATCTGCTTACTCTGAGCAAGCAAGAGGACATGCACACCATCATAGCTGGCAGACGCTGGAGTTGGGTTGGCCATGTCCTCAGAAGAGACCCCAATGCCATCACAAGAACAGCAATGCTATGGACCCCTGAAGGAAAACGAAAGAGAGGCCGACCAAAAACAACTTGGCGGAGGACTGTGGAGGCTGAGATGCAAAAAAATGAACCAGAATTGGGGCACTGTACGAAGGATGGCCACCGGCCGAGCAAAGTGGAATCAATTTGTTGTTGCCCTACAAGACGCCACCAGGCGTGATGGCCACTGGCTGCTTTGACGGTCGGTGGCTAAGGATCAAAGAAAAAGAAGAAACGTACTACTCAGCATGCTACACGAAGTGGAGAAACGCCCATACGTGTATCTTTCACCTGGGTTATGTGACCTGTGGAGGCACTGTCCAAGGACAGGACAGTTAGTAATGTCACAGACACCGGATGTGTTTCACATGAATTTAAACACAGAAATTCACAGCTGCATCATACTGGTGACTAACGGTATTTGGGACAACTTATCTCTCCAAGAAGCTGTTGATCATGTAATGCGACTTGAGAAACATTTTGAGGATCGAATTATCAGTGGTCAGGTTGCATCAGAATACTGGACCAAATACTCAAGAAGTCTGGTGATGCTTTGTTTACAAGAAGCATAGTTACTCTCACTTCAAGTAGACAATACTACATGTGTTATCCTGATGCTGGACCCACCTGGCCTTGGAAGAGTGTCCGTAACTAAGTGGAAAAGAGCACAGGATACACAGGCTGCACCACATTGTAACAAATGTAAACTCCATAAATCCAGCTAGACATCCATCAAGCAGAAAATATCAAGCCCTCCAGCCACTCGCTAAATGAATACAATAAACATGCGCTCCTTTAAAAAAACAAAAAAAAAAAAGGCAGGAGAGACATCGCTAAAGTAGGCAGGCATGAAAATTGAGTCCTGCTTGCTCTCAACAGCACTGAAAAAACAGGCACAAAAAGGGAGTCCTGCTTGCTCTCAACAGCATGGAAAAAACAATCTCGCTAATGACCGAACTAGAGTCCAGACCAAAAGAATTCCAGCTGCCCCACCAGATAAAAGTGATGGTGGAAACCTACAAGAAAACGAATAAGTTGGTGTTAAAAGGAGTCAACACCAGATGGTCCACAAAAGAAATTCACAGTTGCCTACAAGCAGAAAACGTAGATGTCAGAATCACTCAAGTCAAAAGATTAAAAACCTGGGATAAAAAAGATACCAATCTGGTTGTGATAACTATTGTAGGAACGACACGACCTGAGAAACTGACACTGAAAGATAAATAAACAAAGACAGAAGCCTATATTCCTTCGGTCATGCAGAGTGTCACAGGAGATGTGACGTATAGATCACAATAGTGCAAATTAAGTCAAATTGAGCAGAGAGATGCAAACTACTCTCAGAGCGATACGCCAAAGGATTTGTTTGGTAACAAGACAACGTAATAAAAAAAGACAAGTGACGTAGAGAAGGGAGACGAAAAAAAATATATGGAGGAACAAGAAGAAAAAAGGCGAAGTCCTTGAATAACATGACAGATGGCCGAACTGATAATGGTCAGATTCAAGATAAGGCTGAATATCTTGGGCGAATTCTATGAAGTTGAATTGGATTTCAAGGAGAATTTGCCATTCAGGTAGAATTGGGTTCTGGAATATAGCTAAGAAACTTGACGAAGAAATAAGTGTTCACATGAATGCTACCAATGTCGTTGCATGGAAGTGAAGGTTAGTTCAAGAATTAACATCGAAAATGTCACTTAATTACGCTGGGGAAAGACTTTTGTCTAACTAAATTATGATGAAATGAAAAGAGCGAATCTCGCACGTACCTTTAACATATAACTGCATAAGTCTTAAAGAAATCTAAAGCCCAGAATCATCTTATTAGAAATACCACCAAAGTGGAAAAGAAGATGAAATTCTTCCACTGAGTAATACATTCCTCAACTACGTCTACTTAAACTAACTGTCTCCTAAGAATGTATTAACTGTGTCTTTGTAGAAGTAACTAAGTTCACTGCCTTGTCAACGTTGAGCGAAAGTAACAAAGAACAATATTATGATTCTGTGGATAGAATCAATGAAGCCGAGAACCTTTTTATAGATAACGACTTCCAGTGTATCAATCAAGTTGGTTCTTTAGAGAATTGGTTGTTTTCAAGGTTTCCTGACTTGGATATGTTGATGTTCAAGTTGATTCATTCGTTAAGGGGGACAGTTAAGACTGCAGGTCCTGAGAGAAAGAATCCTCAGATTTTCACCCACTATAAAAATGTACTACCACTAAGTACGAAGATACTTCATGATTGACGTGCTTTGCAGATGAAAAACAAATGAACCTGTGCTGAAACTGCCAACAATTTTCTCACACCAAGAAGACATGCAGGAAAGAGACAGTTTGCCAGTATTGTGCAGGAAGCCACTCATATCGCAACTGTCCCAGGGCGAAACAGGATCACAACTACAAAGCCATAAACATAAATCGACCTGCGCAAACTGCCTCGAAAACCACGGGGCAAGGTACCAAGGTTGTCCGGTGTTTTAGGAAACAAAGAAAATACTGAACGAATCCGTGTGCAAAATCATATCCTTCAGACAGGCAAGACATAGAGTGACGTAAAATTAACATTCGGTATTCCCAGTATGCAGATGTGGGTGACTGCCGCTCAATGGAAGATGGCTTTATAAATGAAACAGTTATCCACATTACAGGCCACCAGACAGCCCTGTTTGTCACTAACTTGGATGGCCATGGAGGTGTTGAGGCAGTAGTTCTCTGCAAAGACTAGGGTGGCCAGACGTCCGGATTTACACTGCTTTTTGCGACAAAACTGAGCATCCGGCCGGATTTTTTTTAAATGTTGAAATATTCGGCTTTTATGTGACTGGCTAAATTACTAACGTGAAAGACACCATTTTGAAAAATCTTTACTGGAATCCGATTTCTGAGTACAGAAATTCTGTCAGACATAAGAATTTTTATCCACAAAATCGACGGATCGCGCAAATTGCCAACAACACTACAGTAAGTTGTCATGTTGTTCAATAGTTTATAATAGATTACTATCATATTTTAACCAAGGTTAAACGCTGTTTAGGTTTATTGGCATTTGTTAAGGGAAAATATAACAGACAAAACAGCATGAATAAGAACTTGGGGCTGAATTTAGTCAATTATAACTTCGTTGTCTATTGCAAATTACAAATAATATAAACCTTAGTTCGTACTGCTTTTATATTTATTGCAATTTCTTTATTATGAAAAAATACATGAGTAGTTACTAGTATAGTAATAATAATAATAATAAATTCTTTAAGCGCCAAACACGGCGCATAAGGCAGAAACCAGTATAGTAATGGGTTTGTTAAAATTAAAACCTCGTCTGTTGCATTTTACACATAATTTTAACTTTAACATCGAATGTACCATTGATTAATGGCATTATATTATATTTATGTTACAGATATCCGCTCAGAATGCCAAAATGGAAGTGTGTATTCATGGATGAATTGAAAAAAAAATGTCAGTGCTTTTCCAGTAGTCGACAAGAGTATGAAGCAGAATGTCTTGTATGCAGATGCGGCACATTTGTATCAGTAGCAAATAAAGGTGCAGCTGATTTTAAAAAAACATATAGAAACAGAAAAGCACAACAAAGCACTTGCGCCTGAATGTTTGCAATTAAAACTGACATTTTTTACTAAAGAAATAAGCGAGGAAAGGTTTGAAGTTGCCGCGGCCGAGGGTGCTTTTGCTTTTCATACTGTAAAACATCACAACTCTTTCATATCAATGGATTGTACTTCAGTGTTACTCTGTTACTCAAGAATGCTTTCCACGATTCAGAAATTGCCAGCAAATTCTCATGTGCCAAAACCAAAACAGCTGCTATTATCATTACTGTGATTGCACAGCATTCTACTGAAGCAGCTTTGAAAGCACTGAAGGAAAGATTCCATTAAAGGTGCTCTACTTGTGCAGTACAATTTCAAGGAGCTTTCATGCTCTGATTTCTATGCATATTTAAAACGTAGACCGGGAGCCGCGCTAGCGTAGTGGTTACAACACCGCTCTGGCGACCGGGTGATACAGGATCAAACCCGGGTGACGGCATTTGAGGATTTTTCGTCGACCGGGATTTGGTCTGGATTAACTCGAGACCTGGCGAGGACATTTGAAGGAGTGTCGTCGACCAGGGACTGGCGGCTCCTGAGCCGACCCAGCTGCAATGGGTACCTCTGAAATCGGCGAGTATTTGCCTGAATGGCGAGGGACACCTGTCTCTGTACAAAAAATAAAGGGATACTCACGTAAAATCAATGTCAGGTTAGACATAAATAATAACCTGAGATTTCGCCTCGAGTATTAGCGGGCGTATGAAAAAAAAAAAAAAAAAAAAACGTAGACCAACTTTGTTGAAGAAGATTTTATCATCAGAAAAATATAAGTAGGCACAAAATCAATGTGATTTTATTAGCTTATTGCTTGAATGTATAAAAAAATATGTTTCAGCGTCTTGTAGTTATTGAATAAAGGTGTCCTACTTTTCATCCTACTTTTCAGGGAGCCGCGCTGGTGTAATGGCTTCGGCGTTGTACTGGCGACCAGGTGTTCATGGTTCAAACCTGGGCATCAGCGTTTGAAGAAATGTTTACGGCCGGAAATTTGACTGAATAACCTGAACGGCTCCTGTGATAAACCCTCTGTGGATGGGAAGGAGCAAAGCTCCTGACCGGGTTGGAAGGAAAGTCCTCAGGTTCCCCAGCCTCGCAATGACATGTCATTGGGCAGAAGGGCTGAAAGCCCAAGTGCCGCTGGTTAAGAAAAAAAAAAAAAAAAAATCCTACTTTTCAAAAATATTGTCCTCCTTTTTATGAACAAAAAAATGGCATTTGTTTTCCTTTTTGTGTTGAACAATATGGCCACCCTAGCAAAGACAGATTGGTTGATAATATTGTACAACAACCAGACTTTTGGAGCAGAGACAATGTATTGGCTGCTATTGAAAGAGGCATTGCCACTACACAAAATGATATGGCCACAGCCGTCGGCACACCTTGCGTGTGACCCAATGGAAAAGCAAAATATAATCAATGCTGGCGGGGAAGTTCAGCAACGAAATGGGGTTGACAAAGTTATTTCAACAAGGGTGAAACATACTGCTCAGCATGCTACACAAAGCACAGTGGAGAAACACCCATACATATATCTTTCACCTGGGTTAGGTGACCTGTGGAGCCACTGTCCAAGGACAGGACAGTTAGTAAAGTCACAGACACCGGACGTGTTTAACATGAATTTAAACACAGAAATTCACAGCTGCATCAGACTGGCGACTAACGGTATTTGGGACAACTTATCTTCCCAAGAAGCTGTTGATCATGTCATGCGACTTGAGAAACATTTTGAGGAACAAATTATCAGTGGTCAGGTTGCATCAGAATACTGGACCAAATACTCAAGAAGTCTGGTGATGCATTGTTTACAAGAAGCATGGTTACGCTCACTTCAAGCAGACAATACTACATGTGTTATCCTGATGCTGGACCCACCTGGCCTTAGAAGAGTGTCCGTAACTAAGCGGAAAAGAAGAGCACAGGATACACAGGCTGCACCACATTGTAAGGATCCCATTACACGCCCATTGAGACATATTGGGAATATGGTGTTAGGCCCATATTTTCTCGACCATCGGCACACTAGGGGTGATGTGGTCAGCATCACGCCGGCCGCCTTAACCTTCCCAGAGTTGCTCTGATACCCAATTGGGGCTGGGTCGACCCACGAGCCGTTTGCGGCCTAAAAAAATCCCACCTCATCTGGGGATCGAACCATAGACCACTGAGCTAGGAAGCCAGTGCACTAACTACTATGCTACGGCCATGACGGATAAGACGTTAGAAGAATGCAGCCAGGAGTCAATCCACAGTGCTGAGTACATTCAAGTTGATCTGCCTGATGATGATCTCACACACTTCTTGGACGGGAAGAGAGATGCAATCAAGTTTCCACCTGCCAGTGCAAAAGGGCTTTGGGAACAGCTGGACGAAGCCTTGGCAAAAGAGTTGGATAAAAACCTGAAGCAGATAACTTTGGAGAAGAAGCTGGAAATCTTCGGCGACATAATATATCTGCACTGTCGCAAAGTGTTCGGAGTGAGGGAGGCAAGGGAAAGTAACCCACCACGAAAAAGTAGAAGACAAATTAAAATAGAAGAAATCAGGAAACAGAAGAAGCATGCCCGAAAACTTTTCAAGAACGCAGTTGCCACAGAGAAGGAAGGGTTACGACAGGTTTGGGAGCACCTGAAAGGCCAACATAATGCCCTTTGTAGAGCAGAAAGGTTGTGCAGGAAGAGAAGGAAGACGCGAAGGGATAGGGAAAGATTCTTCAGGGAGCCCTTCAAGTTTGCCAAAGAACTGTTTGAGCAGCCACGGTCGGGTACGCTAAACATCAAGAAAGAAGACCTGGAAGAACACCTTAGAATGACATATTCAGATGGTCGCAGAGATGAGCTGCTCAGCAGCATGGCAGGCCTTACATGGCCGAGTAAGCCAGGAGCTGAATTTAACACCAAGCCCCCAACAGTGCAAGAGGTAGAAAGCATTGTCCAGAAAGCTCGGTGCAAGTCAGCTCCAGGTCCTAATGGTGTTCCATATGTGGTGTATAAGAGATGCCCCGAAGTGCTCAAACGACTGCTCCGTTTACTGAAGAATGCGTGGAAAACCCAGCTTGTAAGCAAGGAATGGAGAAAGGCGAAAGGAGTCTACATCCCGAAGGAACAAAATTCAAAAGACATCAGTCAGTTCAGGCCAATCTCACTACTCAATGTGGAAGGGAAGATATTCTTCTCAGTAATGGCGAAAAGACTCACTACATACTTCATGGCAAATGGGTACATTGACACTACCATTCAGAAAGGAGGTATCCCAGGTACACCAGGATGTCTAGAGCATGCCACAATGATCTGGGAAGCAATCCAAAAGGCAAAGTCTGACAGAACAAACCTCCATGTAATCTGGTTGGATCTAGCGAATGCTTATGGATCCGTTCCACACCAGATGTTGTGGCAGGCCCTAGAAATGTATCATGTTCCACAAGAGATTGCAGCAATGCTGAAGCTGTATTTCACAGGGTTTGCTGTCAGATTTTCAACCAGAGAGTACACAACGAAGTGGATTGGCCTTGAAGTTGGAATTGCGATGGGGTGTACCATCTCTCCGATACTATTCGTGATGGCTATGCAGGTAATCCTCAATGCGGCTGAAGGAATGGCTATAGGTCCAAAGCTCGGTGGAATGTGTCACATGCCACCGCTCAAAGCATTCATGGATGACACAATTCTGACATCAGATGAACATCAGGCCCGGAGGATGTTAGCACGCCTGGATGAACTAGTCAGCTGGTGCAGAATGAGCTTCAAACCCAAAACGTCGAGAAGCCTATCAGTCAGGAAAGGGAAGATAGCAGAGGACATATTCATGGTTTCCAACCAAAGAATCCCTACTGTCATTGAGGAACCTGTTAAAAGTCTTGGCAAGGTGTACGATGCCTCATTAAAAGACTCAAAGGCAGTTCAACAGACAATAAAAATGGCAGACAGAGGGCTACAGATCATAGACCAAAGCAGACTCCTGGGAAAGTTCAAACTGTGGTGCCTCCAGTTCATGTTGATACCGAAGTTGCTGTGGCCACTGCTTATATATGAAATAAGCACAAGTACAGTGGAAGCTATAGAGCAGAAGGTCAACAAGTTCATGAGATAGTGGCTAGGGGTACCACCAAGTCTGTCAGATGTAGCACTGTACTGCAAAAAGTCAAAACTTCTGCTTCCTTTCAAGTCAGTTGTTGAAGAGTACAAAGTTAGAAAGGCAAGGCTTGCAATGATGATACGCGAGTCCGCTGATGACGTGGCTAAGTCCATTCAGCCCACACTGAAAACGGGAAGGAAGTGGAGAGTGGAAGAAGCTGCTGATGCTGCCCTAGAGTCACTCAAACTGAGGGAGGTAATCGGATACACACAAACGAATAGACGGGGATTTGGTCATGGAGACATCCGCTGGTGGTCCAAGGCATCAAGCAGGGAGCGCAGAGACATGGTAGTTCAGGAGATACGAGGAGCTGAGAATGATAAGAGGTTGCAAAAAGCAGTGCAGCAGGTCCAACAAGGCCAATGGACTACATGGGAAGGAGCCCTGCAGAGGTCCTTGACATGGAATGATATATGGCATATGGCACCTCTTAGGCTCAGCTTCGTTGTTAGATCAATGTATGACCTGCTGCCGTCGGCCACCAACCTTGTGAAATGGGGAAAGTCGGATGATGAGCAGTGCCCCCTGTGCCAGGGGAGGCAGACACTTGAACACGTGCTCTCAGCGTGTAAGATGTCTGTTACACATCTTTTTGTGCACCTCAATGTTTCGTTATTTTGAAACGCTGCGGTGTTCAACTGGAGTGTCACGGGAATGTGCGTGAAAAGGGAGATAACTTACAGAGCAGTGTATTCAGCCAAAATGGCTAAGTGGGATGTGTAGTTTCTTGGATTATATTCTATGTCTGCTGTATGATTCTACTTCATGAGGAATTAGCAATGTGTGTGATTGCTAGATGAAATATTTATTGACAGGAAGTATATTTTGAGCTCTACTTGATTCATTCATGATTTCAATAATGTTATGTTAAACGACTTTCGTGCGGACGCAAGATGGACAGAACAGTTCGCTTCTTGAATTATATATTGACTGCCTAGGTCCTATGAATGGACACTATTCAAGTGTGTTAACTTGATGAACATCTATTATATTGGAGTAATGTATCGACAATAAAGTTTGTATCGTATCTGTCACTGGAGCATTTATTTGATGATTTACTGTTGGCGTTACACCTACTAGTCATTTACTTGGCTAATTTTATGAACATACCATTGATAACGCCACAGTTAATTGGAAGGCCAAGCCGGAGGTCTTGAGGTAGACAATATCAACTACAGCTCATTCCAGCGACACCCCCACATGTCTGTTGTACATGCCTGGCCAGTAGAAATGAACTACTATAATTAATTACAGCTTTCAATCAACATTTATGTCTACACGGATTCCAACGATCTAGTTGAGGGAATTTTTTGGCGTGTTAACTTTGATAGCCTCAATATCTATCAATTTCAAAGACGAATATATCTGCTACCGCTTTAGAGTGCACACAGGAAGGTACCAACAGTGTACAAAGCCGGCAAAGCAACGACTTCAACAAAGGGTTGCAACAGAGTGAAAGAAACATTTTTCGTGCATATACTAGGTTGGTATACCACATACCTCAACGCATCGTGGATACCAAACATCGAGTCAGATTGCAGAACATAGTGACATTGTGTTTCGAGAACTGTATGAAAAACTGCATTAAAAGTGAATTCTCCATATTTCAAGTTCTACTCAGCAGCAGGGAAAATGCCCACAGTCTTCAATCAATAGTGCCTTAACTAAGAGTGTGGTCTACAACAGAGACAGTCAAAAAAAGGAGCCACCATCGTGTATTGCCACTGTGATGCGTCAGTCCAGGAGTAGGACATAAATAAGATAAGTGGTTTGATGTTTTGTGGCATAAGTCCTTCCTGTATTTTACATGGTTGAGCTCCTTCTTTATGTCTATATAGGTTATATGTTTCTATGTTTTTTGTTGTATTTTCTGGTGATTTTGGAATACCTCTCAGGACGGTCCCAAAATCAAAGAGTCTGTAAGGCCAGCATATAATTCTTTCTAAGTGAGACCCAGCGAAAAGTGCTGTGTATTATAGCGCTCACTTCAAATTTATTATATCCAATTTTTGTCTTAGTTGTGATGTCATGTTCTTGATTGTAGTTCGTGGTTGTTGACTGTTTTTACATTTAGTTCTTCAGCATTATTGTTTGTAACCTGCTGCTCTCATCTTACTATCATTTAGTTGATACATATATTAATGTTGTTTGCGTCTTTGTCTTGTCACTGTATAGTGGTAGCGATTATTTTATTTTCATAGCATTTGGTTTTCTTTCATTATCTACATTTCTTTGCTTCCACTATTGTCATATATCGTCTTTGTTTGTACTGTTCTTACTCCAATCCTTATGATGATTTCATGAGTACGATTTCTGGTACTTCATACTTGAAGTATTTATAATTTCGGTTCAAGGAACCAGTAGTAATTGACGATTGTATAAGTGAGAATAAACATTAATAGGAAGAATGGCTACCTTAGAGTATTTTATCAAGATAGGACAAACCCTAGGAAAAGAAGGACAGGTTTTGGAAGAGTTTGCTTTCACGCAATTGCGTGTGGCTGAAGAAAAAAGAAGATTAGACGATACTGCTAGAGACGAGAGGGCACAGGAGAGAGAAGAGAAAACATGAGAGAGAGAAGAGAACATTAAATTATCTGAAGAAAGAATAAGATTAGCCGAATTGGAACATGAACAGAAAATGGCAGCTATCGAGCTTGAGAAATTAAGCCTACAGAAACAGGATACGCATAATTTTGAGGAAGAAAAAATGGTGTATGACCAAGCTTCAGCGCTACTTACTGGGTGCACAGTTTGTCCTGCAAACTGACCACAAGGCATTGACATATTTGCAAACTGCCAAGTTCCCATATCAGCGTGTAGCCAGTGTTGTGCACATATTTTTTATATGTCGCACAGATTACAGTCGATACGATTACAAATGAAAATGTAACTATTTGTTTGATAAAAAGATATTTATTTATGAACTTACGACTTTTAAGAAGGGGGATAACTCAGAATAGTAAATGTGTATTTATTCTTTGAGTGATCGGTTCCTGTTTTGTTTCCGTGTATTGAACAAGCGTAGGAATCTGGATCTATATCATTTTATGTCCATTATAGCTGGAAACAGATTGTTCTCGCTTAAGGTTTTGCAGGAATATTGAAAGTCCGAATCTAGGTTTACTACTTGTCTGTTTGAGACGATTCGGTCTTATATCATGTTATCTTTGTGTGTCTTGGCTGGATTTTTTGTTCTTACACTCTCAGCGGATGAAGATAAGGGAGTGTGTTCTTCGGTTATGAAGTCTGGCGGGACGCCACGTCGAGCTGTCCAAAGTTTTGTGATCTCAAATTATCTTGGGGAAGAAGATTGTGTCTTCTAGGACTGTTTTAGTCTATGTGTTCCCCAGTATTGATTCTATTACACCAGAAAAGTGTTTTTGTGCTTGCTATTTATTCTTGGCCAAGGTAAACGTACTTTTACTGACTTCGTTCGTTCCTAGGCTTACGATGGGTATATGTTTACATGAATCTACTTACGTTCATATGTCAGAACGACATATCGTCTAGCAGCACTAATAATGTTTCTACGCAGCAATTATGAGAACAGATAATGCTGATATTGGTGGAAACTTTGATATCTTTATGAATTGAATCTTTCTAGAAGTTTTGTCGTCTCACCGTTGTGTGAGCGATGTTAAGGACCAAGGAAGCCATCTTGGAATCCGAATTATTGTCAATCATTCATCAGAGAACAGGGATGCCCCTTACTACCCGATAATGATCCAGAGATCACATTTATGAAAGAAAGATCTATTATGGGTGATTTAGCATTTACTCCGAAGATATGTGCTGAATGCTATTTAAAGGAATCTCTGCTAGAGTACAAGCTACACTCATGCTAAGAGAGGTTCTGTCTAGGAGTCACTACGAACATTATGTATAAACTGACGTGATCTGTCAGTAAGACCTGATGTATATTTGTATTAACTATGGAACTCTGAATGCTTGTCTACAAATGTTCCAGTATGAGGTTATTCAGCATGAATGCTACCTTAAGATGATACACCATTGATCAACACTATGTTGTTTATGTCGACATGTGTTCCTGTAACCATACACGTACTGTTCCAGTGTGCGTCTCATTAAACATTATAAAAAGACCACAGTAGTCCCAGTAATCCTTGACTTCTAAATGTGAGAGTATGAGTACATTGCTACCAAGTTGTCAACTCTAACGAAACATTCCACCATTCGCGTACATTGCACTCTCACTTCAATGTTTACACTACCCTGTGTCGGTCGAGTTGACCTTTGTCTTCCAGCACACACCCAGTCTTCACCTGCCTACAACACCCATCATTAACACCACTGATTGCTGGGATTGTAGCACTGGTTTGTGTACACTACAGTGGAGCAAACAACACCGATCTTTTACAGTGACCAGAAATATCTTTACAGCGGTGGCCACTATACCCATTACAAGAGGTTGTAATCAGAACACCCAACATACTTTACAGTGGTGTGCCAGCTTCCTGGGTCAACCTGCACAGTGGACATTTTTGAGAAGTCAGCTACTGAGACCAGACCATTCCTTGGGGCCTGTTACGACACACGTAAACACCAGCAGTACAACTCTACAGTCGATGTCAGCGTGACCTGTCCTATCGAGCGTATACAGTAACTAGGTCAGCGTTTGTTGACATTTTTTTTGTTGGACATTTGCCATAGAACAGACAGCGTTACACAGCAAGTTTGTTTGGAAAAGACAGCATTACACATCAGTGTTGGAGCATATATTTGACAGTGTTTGCGAAATGTACAGTGCAACTGAAGCGAGAAGTCTTACTTGTGATTCTTAGGAACTGTAAACAGTGGATTCTCCTGCACTGCCATAGTTTGTGTTGAACTTTAATGATTTAGGCCAGATTTAATTATTTAATAAAGTACCATAGTACTGTACCATTATTGCGTATAACTGAGCCTTCTTCGCAACACATTCTATCTGCAACACATTACATTGCATTATATTATGAATATTTATGCTATATGTACATTTATGTTTACATGTTTATATGTGATATTTGTTTGTAGTCTGCGGGTTGTTGTTTTGGTTGGGCGGTGACACACAACAGAGTATCCCACGTAATAGAGGGTCTGATGTGTGCGTTTCTATAGGTGCAATTTTCTTGATTGAGAATTTGCTGCGACAACTGTTGCTATTAGTGTTAGCTGTGAAGACTGTAATTATTGTTATTTTTGTAATATTTCTTTGTTCTTTAGTTTTGTTTTGATTTGTTTGTAATTTGTTGGTCTACCCTTTTCTATCTTTCAGTTCTATTCACAATTTATATTTATACACTGTGGCGTTATTTGTGTTGTTATCCTCTTGCGGTTGTCATCACAGATTCTGTGATTATTTTTTATTGTTTTTTCCATTTGATTTATTTGATTTCCGCAAATGTTTTCATGTTGTCTTGTATAATTGTTTTGTTGTGTTCTTGATCGACATACACTATTTAAAATATAGTTGATCATATGGATTTATGTGAAAGAATCAACTGATGATTAATGGCTGGTACTAAAGGTACACAGTTGATTAGATAAGATACTATTTCTTGTGCATTGCACTTATGTTATAGAGTGTTGCAGCAATTTATAATTGTTATTATACAAAGAAATATACAAGACCTTGATAAGGCTTGTCTCACGCAGACATTGTAATAGTGTGCTGATTAATCCAGTGATTAAGAACTTTTTGCTATATTACCTTGAAATATATATTTTATTATTATTGTTTCAAGTGAATAGTATCATTGTCAGACATAATGTCAGACATAAGTGATATGATGGATCATTTTCTTCGAGAGTCAAGAAGATTACGTTTATTTGGTGATGATTGTGAGCATTATGCCACAGAACATTTCTACTCCAGATGAGTAAAGATTTAAAAGGATTTGCCCTGTGTAATTTTGGTTACGCTTATTCACAGGAGAAAGCTTTGAGGCTTTCTAAAGTACTATCAACACTTTTCTATGATGATGGAAAACCAACTACTCAGAACAGTGTTGAGTTGCAGACTCTGAAAAAAACGATAAATGAGCTTCAAAGTGATAAGAAAGCTCTTACTGATAAGTTATCAGAAATGAATGATGAAAATGCTACATTGAAGAGTAAAGTGACGGAATTGATAGCGGATAATAGGAAATTTGGTGAATTCTCTCTTAGACAGAAAAAAGAGTTAGAAGATGAAGTTACCTCATTAAGACAATTAATACAAAATAAACTTGACAGAGAGAGAAATGAGTTGGTTAATAATGAGGTGACCTCATTAATGAACATAGATATTGGAGAAGAGAGTAACGATGATTGCAATACACATGTGGCTCAAATTCAGAGCCTGGAATCTGAGGTAACTCTTTTGAAAGAAAAGATTACTAAGCAAATCATGATGGAGCAGAACATGAAAGTTCTGGATAAAAGAGTGGCAGAGCTTGATTGGGGTAATCAAGAACTCAGAAAGGTTCTGTGTCAACAGGAGAAAGTGACTGAGGAAAAACAAAACAATATTGGAAAATTACTTATGGAGAAAAAGGAGCTGCAAGATGAGATGAGTTTGATGAAGAACAATCTTCTTTGTAGAGAACAGGCTCTTATTGGTGACATGAAACAAGCAAATATGAATAATGAGAATTTAAGGATTGAGATTCAGTCACTACAACTGGAGTTGACACAGTTGAGAGCGAATAAGGAAAAAGATAAGAAGGTTGATGAACTTAGTCATCATAGTGCTATAGAAGCACTGAAACATGAACTTGTTCAAGAGAAAGCTAAGGTTTTAGAAACCAATTCTCAGAAGGAAAAGTTGAGTAACGATCTTAAAGATAGTATTGCTAGAGAGAAAACTCTAGTATCTCAGTTACATGTTACAAAGTTAAATTATAACTGGGAAGTTAGAACCAACGAGGAGCCGCGCTAGCGTAGTGGTTACAACACCGCTCTGGCGACCGGGTGATTCAGGATCAAACCCGGGCGACGGCATTTGAGGATTTTTCGTCGACCGGGATTTGGACTGGATTAACTCCGAGACCTGGCGAGTACATTTGAAGGAGTGTCGTCGACCAGGGATTGGCGGCTCCTGAGCCGACCCAGCTCTAATGGGTACCTCCGAAAACGGCGAGTATATGCCTGAATGGCGAGGGACACTTGTCTCTGTACAAGAAAATAGGATACTCACGTAAAAATCAATGTCAGGTTAGACATTAAAAAATAATAACCTGAGATTTCGCCTCGAGTATTAGCGGGCGTACAAAAAAACAAAAAAAAAAAAAAAAAGAACCAACGAGAAAATGCATAAAGCCCTTGCTAAGCAAAAAGCTATCTCAGAGGTAGAAATTGCAAAACTTCGCAACAGAATTGATGGTTTATTAGATATTGTTTTGAACAATAAAATGTTATCTACTACCAAGGTGGATAGATTTAAACATAAACATGATGTTCAACATGTTGCTAATGCAAAGAGTCAGCCCCATGCACTCAATGCAAGCAAATCCTTTCGTGGAAAATATGGTTTCCCACGAAATAACGATACTGCCTCTAATGGGAGTTGGCGTGAGGCCAACAAAAGTAAATCAAGTGTCAGTCTTTTGGATCACGGTGAGGACTTGGATAAAGGTCATGACAAGATTCCTCATGAAAACCGTGCATCAACTTTTCGAAGTTCTGATAGAGTGGTAAAAGAGAACAAAACTACTAGTATACATCGTACTCAGCCCAAGCAGTACGATCCATCTGTTAAACACATTGCCACAGGCAAAAATAACAACAATTGTGCTAGAAAAGATAGGCGTAGTTATGAATAGCGCCAAGGGCGTTCATCACGTGTTAATCTTCCTTTTTCACATAATGGTTCTTTTTCAAAGAACTGGAAGCAATTTGATGATGCTCAATTTGTTGGTCCTAGTAACAATAGGAACTTCAATAGAGGTTACCAATCTCATAATAATTATTTTTGTGGACAACAAAATCCTACTGATCATAAGGGTAATAACACAACTTTTCATAACTATGGTAAATGGAGTGTAAACAAGAGCAATGGTCTCAACAGAGATCATAATTTTGATAGATCTCGTTATGACGGTAGATCTCAACATGAGTCCAAGATTTCCTGATACACTTCCAGACTTATGTCTGTCCTTTGTATGATATGTTGATTGTATAAACACTTAGCAGTTCAGTTATTTTGATTCACCGCTAATTCTTTGATGATGTTTCTTTTGCCAATCGTGAACTTATGATACCTAATATGAAATGGTTATTGAAATTATTGTATGCATTGTGTCATTGCCAATATGGTAGTAAGCATTGGTGGCAACTCCCTGGAAATGTTTACACTTAGAGAAATACTTTCTCTGAGATGTTGAGATATATATTCTCACCAGTCGACCTATAATGCGACTTTGCCTTAATCTGGCTTTATAAATTCTTGATACTTCTCATCTGCGCATCATATGTGCGTTGGGGGCCTATTTTATGTGGCTCTCAGAGAGAAGAAAAAAATTTCATTTTTTATATGTCGCACAGATTACAGTCGATACGATTACAAATGAAAATGTAACTATTTGTTTGATAAAAAGATATTTAGGTACTGGTATAGAAAGCGGGCCCCAGACTTTTTCCGAAACGAAACACAATTTACGAAATGGTAAACGAAATATGTATCGTATCAGGGGGAGATAACCCAACCGTCTTGCCGTTGTTTTGCAAAGGGGGAGATAACTGTGCATACTTAGTGATTGTTGATTGTTAACTTTGATAGATATTCAGGCCCTGAAAAGGACCGTAGATGGCTTAAAAATGCAATGTCTATTCTGGAGGCCAGTAAAGTGAAATGTCCTCAAGGATAGCTTCAAATACATTTCTAGTTGTAGGTACTCTCGACCTCCACATAAACTCGGCTAGGTAGGTTTTCAGATGTTGTCTAGCTGTACCTCGATGTTTTTTATTTCTCCACTTAGCGCTGCCCCTGCTTTTAAGAGAGTTGCTGCGCTCCTATCTGGGATTGGCACCAAGAAGACTTCACTTGTTTCGCGACACACTCCTCCAAAAATCCATTGTTGCGGTAGGATTCTTCCAGTGTTGTTTTTCCGTTTCGAAAATAAACTCTACGTAGCTCTCTTCTCTCCTTATGCTTCCGTTCCCTGCAGATCCATCTTATTCTGCCAGCGGTGTAACAATGAAGTTTCATTTCATGGCCAAGAGTACAAATTCTTTCAGCCGGCAATATGCCACGCGCTTGTAAAAATTTGACAGCGTCATTTTCAGTGCGTGGCAAGATCGATAAATTGAACTCCATGTTGATACAAGGATCGTCGAATGGGCGGTTGATACAAAGGCGGTCGGATCGTCGAAGGGGGGGAGGGGAGATAATCAATATATGTAAAATGTGATTAAAAGTCCAAAAGTCGGATCGGGAGTTGTTAAATAAAAAGTCGGATTCGCGTTTTCAAAAACCTGAACTTCCGGGGCCCGCTTTCTAGACCAGTACCGATATTTATTTATGAACTTACGACTTTTAAGAAGGGGGATAACTCAGAATAGTAAATGTGTATTTATTCTTTGAGTGATCGGTTCCTGTTTTGTTTCCGTGTATTGAACAAGCGTAGGAATCTGGATCTATATCATTTTATGTCCATTATAGCTGGAAACAGATTGTTCTCGCTTAAGGTTTTGCAGGAATATTGAAAGTCCGAATCTAGGTTTACTACTTGTCTGTTTGAGACGATTCGGTCTTATATCATGTTATCTTTGTGTGTCTTGGCTGGATTTTTTGTTCTTACACTCTCAGCGGATGAAGATAAGGGAGTGTGTTCTTCGGTTATGAAGTCTGGCGGGACGCCACGTCGAGCTGTCCAAAGTTTTGTGATCTCAAATTATCTTGGGGAAGAAGATTGTGTCTTCTAGGACCGTTTTAGTCTATGTGTTCCCCAGTATTGATTCTATTACACCAGAAAAGTGTTTTTGTGCTTGCTATTTATTCTTGGCCAAGGTAAACGTACTTTTACTGACTTCGTTCATTCCTAGGCTTACGATGGGTATATGTTTACATGAATCTACTTACGTTCATATGTCAGAACGACATATCGTCTAGCAGCACTAATAATGTTTCTACGCAGCAATTATGAGGACAGATAATGCTGATATTGGTGGAAACTTTGATATCTTTATGAATTGAATCTTTCTAGAAGTTTTGTCGTCTCACCGTTGTGTGAGCGATGTTAAGGACCAAGGAAGCCATCTTGGAATCCGAATTATTGTCAATCATTCATCAGAGAACAGGGATGCCCCTTACTACCCGATAATGATCCAGAGATCACATTTATGAAAGAAAGATCTATTATGGGTGATTTAGCATTTACTCCGAAGATATGTGCTGAATGCTATTTAAAGGAATCTCCGCTAGAGTACAAGCTACACTCATGCTAAGAGAGGTTCTGTCTAGGAGTCACTACGAACATTATGTATAAACTGACGTGATCTGTCAGTAAGACCTGATGTATATTTGTATTAACTATGGAACTCTGAATGCTTGTCTACAAATGTTCCAGTATGAGGTTATTCAGCATGAATGCTACCTTAAGATGATACACCATTGATCAACACTATGTTGTTTATGTCGACATGTGTTCCTGTAACCATACACGTACTGTTCCAGTGTGCGTCTCATTAAACATTATAAAAAGACCACAGTAGTCCCAGTAATCCTTGACTTCTAAATGTGAGAGTATGAGTACATTGCTACCAAGTTGTCAACTCTAACGAAACATTCCACCATTCGCGTACATTGCACTCTCACTTCAATGTTTACACTACCCTGTGTCGGTCAAGTTGACCTTTGTCTTCCAGCACACACCCAGTCTTCACCTGCCTACAACACCCATCATTAACACCACTGATTGCTGGGATTGTAGCACTGGTTTGTGTACACTACAGTGGGGGGGGGGAGGGTAATAATGTTACACATCTTTTTGTGCACCTCAATGTTTCGTTATTTTGAAACGCTGCGGTGTTCAACTGGAGTGTCACGGGAATGTGCGTGGAAAGGGAGGTAACTTACAGAGCAGTGTATTCAGCCGAAATGGCTAAGTGGGATGTGTAGTTTCTTGGATTATATTCTATGTCTGCTGTATGATTCTACTTCATGAGGAATTAGCAATGTGTGTGATTGCTAGATGAAATATTTATTGACAGGAAGTATATTTTGAGCTCTACTTGATTCATTCATGATTTCAATAATGTTATGTTAAACGACTTCCGTGCAGACGCAAGATGGACAGAACAGTTCGCTTCTTGAATTATATATTGACTGCCTAGGTCCTATGAATGGACACTATTCAAGTGTGTTAACTTATTGAACATCTATTATATTGGAGTAATGTATCGACAATAAAGTGTGTATTGTATCTGTCACTGGAGCATTTATTTGATGATTTACTGTTGGCGTTACGCCTGCTAGACATTTACTTGGCTAATTTTATGAACATACCATTGATAATGCCACGTCATTAGGGCAAGGGCGATACACTTGGCGCCATAACAAAGTGCTAAATGAGCTTGCTGCGACAATAGATCTGGCAAGGATGAAGGTGAATAGCAAACTCAGGCCGAGCACCGCAAATACATGCTTTCTGAGGGCAGAAAAGTCAGCACACCCCAAACCGAGTAAATCTGGTAGCAGTTTACCATCTCTTCTTGACTGTGCAAACGACTGGGAGATGGCGGTAGACCTACCTGGACGAGGGGCATATCCAGAAAGTATCAGAAAATCGCAGAGACTGCCGGATATAGTGCTTCATTCTTCAGCAACGCTTCAGGTCATACTGATTGAACTGACCGTGCCATTTGAATCCAGATTAGACGAGCAACATTTGTTCAAAGCGGCCAAGTATAATGATCTGGCCGCAGATCTGAGACATGATGGGTTCACTGCAAGGGTCATGGCTGTTGAAGTGGGCGCAAGAGGGCTTGTGGCTGCACCAGTGTATGATCTATTGAAACTGTTGGGGCTGAGGGGACAGTCGAGAACAAGGGCACTGAAGAGGCTTAGTGAAACTGCCAAAAAGGCATCATGCTGGCTGAGGAACAACCGCAATGGGCAATGGAAATCGTGACAATAAACGCTGCGGTACAGAAAACACCAGGAAATTTTTTCTAAGTCCACAATACGCTGAGTTTTTGGTGTACTAGTGAAAGGGCTGTGGCTGAGAGGCGACAGGCGGTGTATATTATAGAGGTGTCAGAATTTCAGCGGCGAACGTGCAGTGGCTAGACTCGTCAGTTTCGCGATGGTGTCTCAGTGTGTTTGACGGAACGAACGGAATAATTTGTCTTCTCTTTGTTACTTTCACAATTGCCTCCACGGCTGGCGGAGTTGTGGATTAAAGTTGCTACCATAAGTGAAATGGGTTCATTTTCGATACAAGACAACAGGAGGCTGAGACGCTTGGGAGTCATGACCCAAGTGGGCCCACTCCCCTAAGAGTGTAAAGGAGTATATCGGGCCAAAACACTTGTCGGACGGGGGGACTTCTTCTGTCCATTTGCTGTTGTTTCCGTAATCGAAGTGACTGGCAAACGGGTGATCAGCCCGTTGGTAAGCCGTAAATGTAGTCAGGCAGAAAACTTCCTCCCTTTCCATAATAGCCGGAAGGTATTAAATAGGAGATTAAATCCACTCTCCTTTACTTGACTTCAGCAAGACAGGCATGTCTTCTGACGTCATCAAAAAATCCTCAAAGTTCCTTTAGTTACCAAAGATATCAAATCTCGAACAAGCAGCAGAGTTCAACAAGTAACTAGTCCTTAGGACATGCATCAACCGAAGCATAGCAGCGAACGTGATTCGTATCATATATATATATATATATATATATATATATATATATATATATATATATATATATATATATATATATATATATATATATATATATATATATATATATATATATATTAGGTCTTTAATATTTCATCCCGCGCCCTAATATAACCAACAGCCCCAGTGTTTTAGTTGAATGCCAAAAGGAGGCAAAACTTTTTTTTTTTAAAAGACAACAACATATTTCAGATCGCAATGTCTTTTATATTTGAATATGCGCCCTAATCAAACAGACAGACCCAGTGTCAAAAGGTTGAACGAAGCGCCTTGCCAAAAAATCCATGCTTTTCCCATGGACAGCTATAACAGTGTCCAAGGATGAGACATCAAACCAACAATGTTTAAATCAAGAAAGTACCCAGTGTCAAAAGGTTGAACGAAGCGCCTTGCCAAAAAATCCATGCTTTTCCCATGGACAGCTATATGTTGCTTGCTCCAAAAGTGGGCATACCAAGAAATTTATTAATTTTTGTCCAAGATGACATCAAAAACAATGTTAATCAAAAAGTATTGGAATAATTTGCAATAATAAATGTAGAAAATAACAATTAGTAAATATAATATCAAAATATCGGTTTGATTTTTACATTTTCAGAAGTTCCATAAACCAATACAGTGCAGACCTGATAAGGAGAACTCACCAGGGACCCAAGAAATAGTTCTTCTTATCAGAAATTCCTCTTATCCAGATAAGAGTTCAAGCATATGGTAATGTATTTACAACGTACAATACAATAATGAATTAGCGTTGAATATGACAGATGTATGACACAGAAAATATGTAAATCACCAAAAGTGTTAATGTACAAAGTTGGCACAAATATCTAGAGAATAACAGCATTTTTTACACTTTGAAATGAAAAAGCTGCAATTTTCCTCTGTATCTTACTTAGTACCTGTACTTGAGTTAATAAAAATGTCTTTCCATGACATCCTTAAATTCAAAGAAATGATAAATTAAATCATCTTGGCATCCAGCCAGCATTATATAAATGTTAGTTTTATCCATGCAATTTCGAAACTTCCAACTGTGAAATAGTTTGTACCGTTAACCCACAGTCATCATTATCTCTAGAATTTGCACACTCTTAAATGATAAAGCACTCTTAAATGAAAAAGTCTGTAATTTTCCTCTGTACTGCATCAATGTGACCTACAAGTTTGGACAACATTGCTGACCTATAATGAACCTTCAGATTTTGAATAATACCTTGGTCACAAGGCTGAAGTTTGGATGTCGCATTTGGTGGTAAAAATAAAAGTTCTGTTGCTTTTAGATTTTGAACATTTATGTGGGCTGAACAGTTGTAAAGCACCAAAAGAACTTTGTGATGTTGACGTTCCATAGAATGATCAAATGCATATAGCCACTTGGTGAAAATGTATGATGTCATCCAGGCTATTGAATTAGCTGCATAATCAACACACAATTTTTTCAAACCTTTAAAACAGCGTGGATTTTTTAATTTACCGATTTCAAGTAATGGCAATTTATCTGAACCATCCATATTTGTACACACAACAATTGTGATTCTTTCTTTCCATTGCCCCCCCCCGGCACTTTTCATTTCTGAAGGAAAAAGTCTTGTCAGGCAGCAATCTCCAAAACAATCCAGTTTCATCAGCATTAAACACATCAACGGAATTATACCTATTCATGGCTGGTTTTATCACCTCCTCCGTCCATGACTCGGTAGTCATTTCATTAACAGAATGCCTTTCCCCACACACAAAATAAAAAGGTAAAGGAACCCGTTACACGCCCATTGAGGCATATTGGGAATATGGTGTTAGGCCCATATTATCTTGACCGTCGGCACACTAGGGGTGATGTGGTTGGCATCACGCCGGCCGCCTTAACCTTCACAGGGTTGCTCTGGTACCCATTTGGGGCTGGGTCGACCCAGGAGCCGTTTGTAACCTAAAAAATTCCCACCTCATCTGGGGATCGAACCATAGACTACTGCGCTAGGAAGCCAGTGCACTAACCACTTTGCTACCGCGGCTTTGTAAGTAATGTGCCGTTTCTTAAAACAACCCAACCAGCCAGGACTACATTTCCAGCCAGTCCGACCTTCCAGAAGTGCTAACTCTTCTGCCTTTGCAGTTAATATAGGTCCATTTACAGGAACATTTCCTGATCTCACCATGGTGAACCATTTTAGGAGTGCCGTGTCAACCACATCACACGTCGCTTTTCGGTTCTTCATTTTGTGACAATCAACTTGTCCACCATAAAACACTTTTCTGTACCGATCCTTATTTTTTATGATTCCTGAAAGCGTTGATTTTGGAATGTCGAATTCCTTTGCTATTTCCATTTTCTTTTTGCCACTATTTTCCACTTCTTGTACTAGCTCAATCTTTCTTGTCAAAGATATGGATTTTAACTTTCCAGCCATTTTTAGAGGGGAAATAACTCAAATTCTAATACTGACGAAGCGCGCAATTTCCTAAAAGTTGTACAAATGTTTAGGTACTGTATTTGAAAAAAAGTTCGCCTTAAGCAGATCAAATTATATAGTCGGGACACGTTTAATCGTTCGGCATATCCGAAAATTCGTGATAAACGGATTCCGCTTAACCGGACATTTTTTACAAAGACAACGAAGAAAAATTGCCGGGGATAAACAAATTGTTCTTCACAACAGAAATTCGCCACATCCGAGATCGCCTTAAGCGGTTTGCACTGTACTCGATAACCTGTGCAAAGCCAGATACTTACAATACTGTTCAATATAAACAAAGCGTAAAATAAGTATTAAAATATAGCAAAATAGACCTACACATTTTAGCATTCAGGCATGTTAATTGTTCTTTATGGTTCATATAGTATATGGTGGTTTTCGAGCATATCGACGTACAAAGGGGTCGCCAGAACAGAACCCCATTGTTAGTCAAGGACAGTATATATTTTTAAAAACTGCCCTGAAATGGACCTGTACCCTTTCTAAATTCATAGAAGACAATGATAAAGATGTTGAATGAGAAATATCATGAGTACATCACTATCATCATCAATTCCAATTCAGCTCCTTTTGAAACATGGAACCACCACTACAGCTGGCCACCTGGCAAGAATCCTGCACCAAAGCACATGCGTCTGCCGCGGTGATTTCTGTAGGGATTTATTTGAAGTAATAAAGCTACCAGCCACATGCACAACCTCATCAAGGTCACCTTTTGTGACATACCTGAACAAGCAGCAGGCCTTTTCTTTCTACCTCTGTCATAGATACCCCCTGCCCCTCCCCTCCCCCCCCCCCTCCCCCAGGAAGGCACTGGGCAGATGGCAACATGCTTTATGAATATCACAAGCTTTTTTTAGGTAACGTGAACACTATCATTTTAAATTATCAAGATTATGGCAAACGATTTTATAGGCACAAGAGGAAAAAGGTATCAGATTATGATGGGAGAACAAGTCCTGGAACAGGTGGACTACTTTAAATACCATGGAGCTGTGATAGACTGGAAGGAAGGCATCCAAGAAGAGATGGCTACCTGAAGAGTAGCAACTGGGAGACTTCTTCAGGCCATAAATGAGGATTCCTCAGCAAAAGATAAATTAGTAAGAAGACGAAGATGGCTGTACACCACTCTACCTATGTTCCAGTCTTAATTTGTGGATACGAGTCTTGGGCAATGACTACAACCCACAAAAGCCAGCTCCAAACCTCAGAAATGAGGTATCTGAGGAAGGTGGTTAAAGTAACGAGAAGAGACATGGTCAGCAACTTGATGACACGTCATGGCCTCAAAACCCAGCTCCTGCAGACCAAAGTAGAGCAGTCCCAAATGCGATGGTTTGGTCATGTCTGTAGAATGGTAGAAGATAAGATACCATGAAAAATATGGAAAACCAAGACCCAAGGATCCAGACCTCCAGGATGACCCAGAGTTTGCTGAGAGGATAACATTAGACAATCTCTGATGGACTGAGGACTAGATTTGAACCAGGCAGTGGTGTATTCTCTATGTGTGCTGTGCGTGCTGCGCACACCTATGCCCGAAGGAAAATAAAAATTTAATTTATTATTCTATAAAATATTTCTCTTCTAATGTTCTGCTTTCGGACCGCACGCATCAGGATAACGGATTTTCCCGCATAGAATCTACGAGTATTTCTAGTTTGTTTCCCAGACGCGTTTTATAGTGCAGTTTTTATTGGTTGGTAGCAATCGCCCAAAGTTTCTCGGGTAATTCCGTCACAATGCGTGCTGTACCTTTTGGTTTCACGTTTGAAGACTGGTTTGTGTGGATCGGGGTCATGGCCAGATACGCCAATACAATACGAACATGCGTGCGGTAGTCTTGCAGCTCTCGAGTTGTAAAAATCGGCTGTGTCCAAGTCCAGTGTTTTTTGTGATTAATTTTTGTTAGTTGCCGGGAGTGCAGATTATTACAGTGACAGTGAGTTTCAAGTTGTAAGTTAATTAGTATTTCAGAGATAATTGACATATACCCAAAATGCAAGTGTTGGACGACATCGCTAAAAAGAAGTTTTGTTCACTAAGTTTTAGTGAAAAACTATCAATTGTGAGTAACGGTAAACCACGTCCTGAGTTACCACTCTTAAAAACAGTTCATAAAACTAAGACAGAAGTATACACACGCCATTTTTCAACAGCTCATTACAAGTCGGTGGATTGGTTAACTGGTTGTGAAAAGAGGAATAAATTGTTCTGTTGGCCTTGTTTTTTATTTTCTTCAGAAGGCAACGTATGGAGTAGAAATGGTTTTGATGATCTTAACCACTTAAGTACAGCTGCACAAAGACATGAAAAGACTAAAAGCCATGTCCAATGTTTTTTTCAGCTGAAAATGTTTGGCCAACAAAGAGTGGATGTCTTGCTTAATGATCAGCTCGATAAAAGTATCAGCCAACATAATGAACTTGTAAAAAAGAATCGAGATATCTTGAAATGTCTGATTGATGCGGTATGCTTCCTTGGTAAACAGGAGCTTCCTTTCCGAGGACATGACGAATGTAATGACTCTTTCAACAGAGGCAACTATTTAGAGTTTCTGGAAGCACTTCAGCAATATGACCCTCTTTTGGAACATCACCTACAGAGCTCTACAGTTTTCCGCGGAACCTCTCCGGCTGTGCAAAATGATCTCATTCAGGCTATCTCTGAAGTCCTCATTGATGAAATAAAGAAGGAAGTCCACGTTTCAAACTTTGCGGCTATACTTCTGGATGAGAGTTGTGATATCACATGCAAATCACAGCTGTCAACCGTCTTAAGATATGTATTAGATGGTGTTGTTTATGAAAGGTTTGTCGGGCTTACCGACGTTAGTCAGGATAGAACCTCAGAAGGTTTGTTTAAACATGTAGTTAGCACGGTACAAGAATACAAACTTAAAGATAAGTTAGTTGGGCAAACTTATGATGGAGCGTCTGTGATGGCAGGTCATTTGGATGGCTTACAAAAAAAGGTTATTGATGTTTACCCAAAAGCACTCTTTACTCATTGCTGTGCCCATGCACTGAACCTCGTCTAGCAACAAAGTTTGATGAATATCAAAGACTGCAATATTTTTTTTATAACTCTCAATGGTCTTTCTGCATTTTTCTCAAAATCGTCTAAGAGAACAATAGCTCTTCAAGAATTTCTTTCTAAGAAGTTGCCATCTGTAGCACCTACCAGGTGGAACTTCACTTCCAGATTAGTACATACAGTGAAAGATCATTGGTTAGAGCTTATTGACTTTTTTGAAAATATCATTGATTGTTCTTTAGAATGGGATGCTGACACAGTGGTTAAATCGCAAGGCTTTCTGACTTTCTTGACGAGCCTAAATACAATTTTCCTACTTCAAGTATTTTCAAGATTATTTGCATATTGTTACGGCATGTTTTAGGAATTTTGCCACTATGATAGTGAGCACGTTTATAGTTACGCATTGCATGCTTGAGATGCTATTAATATAATGTTTTTCACGCTTCACGATATTTAATTGAATGCAAACTTTGCCTAGTTGCATAGGACTGTAAATGACATATTGCGTTGTTATGCTCACGCATACCCTAGTTATAAGTTCACCCTTCTGATTTAGTCTGTCAAGCTAGTAAGACTTGTGGTGACTCCTTCCAGTGATAGTTTAGAATGCAGAAGTAATTATTTGAGATTTAGGCCAGAGGGTCGGCCGTAATATTATTTATAAAATATATGGTTATGGATAACCATGGTCTATTGAAGTATAGAATTATGGAAGGATTTCTGATCAATTTTTATGATCTATAGTCTCAAAAATGGTAGGTATCACTTTCGGTTGACTGCATCGCGGCAACGCGTATAAACAGCCTACCATGTTTTGATGACACTGAAGAATATGTATAACTGGAACGGACTGCCATATTATTATATATGAACTATGATAAAAATGTCTTCAATGCCATGAATTAAGATGTCTTCGTGTAATGTAATAAATATGTATTTATTTGAACTCAGAAGGGTGGAGTTATTCTCTGAATAATGTTGAAATTGGCTATGTTTATTAAGCCCTTCGTAATTTACCACAGTTCACTCATTCATAACATTCACGATTATAGCACAGATAAAATGAGGTCCAAAAGGGAAAAAACTTGATGACACCCAAGACTTTCAATTTGGTGACTAGAGCGTAACGTATTTAACCCTCAGTAATAATAACAAGAACCCGCTTCAACACATATACAGATGTTTTATACAATTTACTTCAAAGAAGAAATTTCGATATTTTGTACTGCTGCAAGAAAATAGAAGAGATCAAAAATGAACTTCAATGAGCAAGGGATACTGCCTTTAATGAGATTTGGTATGCTGCATTGGGAAGGAGGGGAGAAGAATTTGAATCACCTACAAATAAACGACGCCGTGGTTGTATAGGAAAAGATGCATGTTGCCAACTGTATTTTGAAATCATTGATAACATTAGTGTTCACACAGAAACACGGCTTGCAGCTTTAAAGAAACTTGAGTATTTCCACCTTCTTTATGAGCAAAAGTATACCAGTTTCAAGAAAAATTTTCCAGAGGACCTCATCAAAAAATTAAAAGACGTTTATGGAGAAATGTTCGACTATGTAAGATTGAAGAATGAACTTGTTGTACTTTATTGTTCGGATGAGTTCTGCAACAAGTCAGTTCATGAGTTACTGCAGTTCTTAGTTGAAAATGATCTCAGTTCAGGCTTTAAAGAAGTGTTCAAACTGGCAGAATTGATAATGACAATTCCAGCAACTACTGCTTCTGTAGAAAGATCGTTTTCAGCTTTAAAGCGAATCCACAGTTACCACAGATCTACACAAGGTCAAGATCGACTCTCCAGTCTCAGCCTATTGTCCATTGAAAAGGAACTTTTGAGCAAGGTTAGAATGAAGAATACATTTTACGATGCTGTAATAGAGAAATTTCTGCAAAAGGAAAGAAGAATAGATCTGATCTTCAAGTGAAACCTGTAAGTGAAAATATGTATTATTTAGTTATGTTTTTCTTCTAGCCGAATAATTATCGTTGCGTAATTGAATATAGTTGGTTTTTAAATTAAGAGGGGAAGGGGTTAAATAGTAGGCGTACATATTCATTTTAAGTAGCAGCACGCTTAGCTCGCATTACCAGGATACGGCACTGGAACCAGGCTAAGAGAACCAGGCCAGGAGGAAGACAGCCAATAGGATAGCATGGCGCTCTCTCTGGCAAACCTCTACACCCCAGGGTAGAAGAGGAACGACTAAGTAAATAGGTAAGACAATTTTTAACAGGCACTGGACCTAATCATTATCATAATTTCCCTTTTGGTTCCTTATGTAACATGGAACGACCACTACAGTTGCTTCCCTTGATGGAAGCCTTCACCAAAGTAATGTTCTTGCAGCAGTCAGTGGTTTCTGTAGCACTCTGTTGTGCACTGTGAGGCAGACAGCCTCCTGCACAACTTTATATTAGCTACCTCTTATATCATGCCTGAGGGTGCATTAGTTCTATGCTAATGGACTATCATCATCATCATATTTTTATCACTCTTTACGCAGCATGAACCCAGCCACTGCAGATGGTCCCACTTGAGGAAGCCTACATCTAAGCACAAACTCTTGCAGTGGTGATTTCTGTAGACATTTTTTTGCACATGATGATGCTGACAATCCCACACACAACCTCATTTAAGTCGCTCCATAAGAAATGCATGAGAGAGCAGTTAAGTCCTACTTTAGCAGACTCTGTAAACATAAAACTATCAGACTTTGCAGTGAACTCTACAAAAATCATAAATTTTTATAACTTGCGATGATTTTTTCTAAGCTGACAAAAGAATCCAGGAAGTCCTCCTCGGCCAGACCATGCTGTAGATACTGATGGACATAAGCTCGGGAAGAGAACATGTTCCACGCTTTGTCCATGATATTGTTAAGAGGCCGGATACTTGCACAGCTATTACTGACCAGTGCTGCTGCTTTCTCATAGCCACAAAACATACGAGGCTGTCTTGCTACACAGGATGTCATGTCTGTTGGCACCCAGGATGAGTAGATACTGGGATCGGAGAACATGGATGTGTCAATAATTATCATCATCATCATTATCATCATCACCATTGTTATCATCCTCATCACCATCATCATCATCATCATCGTTGTTATCATCATCATAACCATCATCATCATTATCATCATCATCACCATTGTTATTATCATCACCATCGTCGTTATCACCATCATCACCATCATAACACCATCATCATCATCATCATCACCCTTCAGCTCCTCATGAACTTATGTCAAGTCTTCCTGTCCTGTGTCATCAGCTCAAGATCTTTCCGTGCCTTCTGCATCCCCTGTATGTCTGTCTCCAGTTCTCTTCTCCATGTGTTCCTTAATCTCCCTCTACCTCTTACCTGGGGGATTCCAGAACAAGGACTGTCTGGTAATACTATCAACGGGTTTCCTCAGTCAGCATTCTATCAATCTCCAGCATCTTATTCCCATCTCTTGTTCCACTGGCACTTGTCTGATTCTTGTCATCAGTTCCACAGTAGTGATCTTTTCATACCACTTCAATCTGAGTTGAGTTATGTACCACCTACGAGGGAAGGTCAAAAAGTTGCCTCCTATTTTTTATGTATGTAAATTCTGCATTGGTGTGCAATTTGTAAATTTAGCAGGATTCCTCAAACACTCTTCTGCATTGTATAGCATTACCAACCTGTTTCAGTAACAGGTGGCACCACTGTAACAGTTTAAAAATGGCTGCCAAAGACGTTCGGTTAAAACAACATTATGTCATAGAATGTTGACAGACAGACATAAAGAAACAAGGAAAACCATAGTCATCAACCTCCTGCACCGTTACGAAACTGAAGGAGAAGAGTTTTTATCGAATATTGTGATAGGTGATGAGACTTGGGTTCATTTTTTTGAACCAGAATCCAAGAGGCAGTCAATGGAATGGCATCACACAACATCGCAGACAAGAAAGAAGTTCAAAAGTTCACCATCTGTAGGGAAAATTATGGCCTCCGTGTTTTGGGATGAGAAGGGTGTGATTCTTCTCGACTTCTTGGAACAGGGAAACACGGTGAATGCAGACCGTAACATTGAAACTTTGAAGAAGCTTAGAGGTCGTCTTCGGCGACTTTACCCATTAAAAGATCAGAGAACTGCACTACTGTTGCATGATAATGCCACGCCACACACCGCTAAACGCGCCATTGATGCGATTGCAGAATTTGGCTGGACATTATTACCACATCCCCCTTACAGCCCGATCTTGCACCTTCTGACTTCCATCTGTTTGGACCACTGAAAGAAGATCTTCGCGAACATCACTTTGAGGACACCGAGACCCTTAAACGCGCCATACGTCAGTGGTTTAGGAAAAAGGACACAAATTTTTACCGTGCGGGGACACATGCCCTTGTGAGAAGATGGACAAAAACTGTAACAAATAACGGAGACTACATTGAGAAATAAATTTTTGAAGTTCAGACTTGGGGCTACATTTCAATGTGAATTTTATCTGTTTTCTTGCCTATTGAATGAAATTAAAAATTACGAGGCATTACTTTTTGACAGTCCCTCGTACATATTTGCTGCAACCTTTTATTTGAAATCCTT
This sequence comes from Oreohelix idahoensis, assembly GCA_024509875.1. NCBI lineage: Eukaryota > Metazoa > Mollusca > Gastropoda > Stylommatophora > Oreohelicidae > Oreohelix > Oreohelix idahoensis. Next base: position 725,338 of record JAMPIV010020530.1, read on the forward strand.
GGGTACAGCTTCGTTTTGGACACAGTATTTTTTTTTTGGTTTTTAGATGTCGCAGATATCATGTTAGGAACATAGCCCAAATTCACCCAAAGTTTGTTTAAAAAAATAGCACAAAGTCGACGAAAAATAGTCAGAAATCCCCCAAAACTGCGATAACAATGTAGCCCAAAGAAGCTTTAGATTTACATAATATTTTGGTTTTCGGGTGTTCGGACAAAAGGTTATAGACCTGTATTAATAAAAAATAAATTTCTTCCGGTCATAGTGTGGCCTTCTGTATGAGAGATGGCCTGACACTGGGCCTGCTATAGTAATGTCATTAGCATCCTTTTCCCTTCAGCTGCATGTGGAGAATGGGCCTCCAGAAAAATTAACACCCAAGCATTCTTGACCTGAGCCACCAGTTCAAGGTCTTTGTCTTTCCTATCCCTTCCATGTCTGTATCCAATTACCTTCGCTATGTGTTTTTAGTTCTTCCTCTGTTTCTTGACCTGAGCCATCAGTTCTAGGTCTTTCCTATCCCTTCCATCTTCTTCTTCTTTGATCCTTAGCCGCCAACTGCCAGAGCAGTCAGTGGCCATCACGCCTGGTGGCGTCTTGTAGGGCAGCAACAAACTCCTATCCCTTCCATATCTGTATCCAATTACCTTTGCTAATTGTTTTTAGGTCTAGCTCTGTTTCCCTTACCCTGAAAACTGACTTGTAAAGCTATCAAATGGTGTCCTCACCTCTTTATTCCACTGCTTTTCCATCACTAAATATATAAGTAAAAAACCAGACCACAAGGTCTTTTATATTTGGACAAGCATTCTAATATAAGTAATAGACCCTGTGTCTAGGTTGAACAGGATGTGCCTCACCAAAATTTAAAAAAAAAAATCAGTTCCATCATATCATTTCATGCTTTCTAATCTATGCCAACACCTGTTTATCTGCATTATCATCTTTTATGCTCCTTACGGCACATGTATCCACCACTGTCAATGACTCTCTTGAGGAAGCCTATGTCAAAGTACATGTTCTTTAGTTTCTGTAGCAGTTCATTTCACAACATGAGACTGCCAGTTCCATGCACAATTTCATATATACATCATTATCATTTTCCTTGCGATCCTTACGGAGCATGGACCCATCACTGTAGCTGATCCCCTTGTATGAAGCCTACACCAAACATTCACATATCCTGTAGTGGTGGTGTCTGTAGCAATTTGTTTCACATGATGAGGTTGCCAGGCACATGTAATTTCATATCAGTCACCTCATATTAGTCAAACTGCCCTGACACAAGCTTTATAAGTAGGACAGGGTACTCCACGTATTTCCCTGAGGTGACAAAGAAAGAACTGGTCTACCGCTCTTTAGGCATGTATTAAGTGTTGATTAATATGAGGCTGTGCATGGTGGGTAGCAACCTCATAAAGTCATAGATACTTCTAGAGAAACCACCCACTGTAAGATCAGGCTGACAACCTCATAAAGTCATAGATACTTCTAGAGAAACCACCCACTGTAAGATCAGGCTGACAACCTCATAAAGTCATAGATACTTCTAGAGAAACCACCCACTGTAAGATCAGGCTGGCAACCTCATAAAGTCGTAGATACTTCTAGAGAAACCACCCACTGTAAGATCAGGCTGACAACCTCATAAAGTCATAGATACTTCTAGAGAAACCACCCACTGTAAGATCAGGCTGACAACCTCATAAAGTCATAGATACTTCTAGAGAAACCACCCACTGTAAGATCAGGCTGGCAACCTCATAAAGTCATAGATACTTCTAGAGAAACCACCCACTGTAAGATCAGGCTGACAACCTCATAAAGTCATAGATACTTCTAGAGAAACCACCCACTGTAAGATCAGGCTGACAACCTCATAAAGTCATAGATACTTCTAGAGAAACCACCCACTGTAAGATCAGGCTGACAACCTCATAAAGTCATAGATACTTCTAGAGAAACCACTCACTGTAAGATCAGGCTGACAACCTCATAAAGTCATAGATACTTCTAGAGAAACCACTCACTGTAAGATCAGGCTGACAACCTCATAAAGTCATAGATACTTCTAGAGAAACCACCCACTGTAAGATCAGGCTGACAACCTCATAAAGTCATAGATACTTCTAGAGAAACCACTCACTGTAAGATCAGGCTGACAACTTCATAAAGTCATAGATACTTCTAGAGAAACCACCCATTGTAAGATCAGGCTGACAACCTCATAAAGTCATAGATACTTCTAGAGAAACCACCCACTGTAAGATCAGGCTGACAACCTCATAAAGTCATAGATACTTCTAGAGAAACCACCCACTGTAAGATCAGGCTGACAACCTCATAAAGTCATAGATACTTCTAGAGAAACCACCCACTGTAAGATCAGGCTGACAACCTAATAAAGTCATAGATACTTCTAGAGAAACCACCCACTGTAAGATCAGGCTGGTAACCTCATAAAGTCATAGATACTTCTAGAGAAACCACCCACTGTAAAGTCACATAAACACTTTGGTGTAACTTCCAGGGCCCAGCTCCAGTGGTGGTACGAAGCTTCATAGGCAGTGACAAGAGAAAAGATCAGGATGACAACCACATCATTTAAAACACTGCTACAGAAGCTACTGCTGTAAGAGTACATGAATGTTTTTGGTGCAGGCCTTTTTTGTAAGAAGGGGTCAGCTGCTGGGGTGGTTCATGCGTCATAGGGTAAAAATATGGGACATGAATGATGAATTAAAGATGATTGGCTACCACAGGACTGTGGAGGCTGAGATGCAAAGAATGAACCAGAGTTGGGGCACTGTACGAAGGATGGCCACCGACCGAGCATAGTGGAATCTATTTGTTGTTGCCATACAAGACGCCACCAGGTGTGATGGCCACTGACTGCTTTGACGGTCGGCGGCTAAGGATCAAAGAAGAAGAAGGCTACCACAACAAGTACGATAAACCAAGAGTCAGGGATCCAGACCTCCAGGATGACCCTGAGTCCGCTGGTAGGACAACATTAGAAAATCTCTGAAGGCCCGAGGACTAGACTGGAACCAGACCAGAAGGAAGACAGCCGATAAGATAGTAAGGTGCTCCCTCCTCCAAACATCTAGACCTCACGGTAGAAGAGGGATGACTAAGTAAGTAGGAATGATGAATTAACTCTTCTGGGCATAAAATCCAGTCATATCACACAGCTGGGATAACATAACTTGAATGCTACAGATACGAACCTTCCTCCATTGGAGCATCAGCTATCAGCATCTGACGTAGGTTCTTCATTAAACCAGGCCACTGGTACATGCTGAACTCCTTTGCTGCGTCGGACATTTGGGGTATGTTTTTGACTGTCAGTAACTTGTGCTGAGGGTGTGAAACTAGCTTCTCCAGTACAAAACCTGAGTGGGTTAACAAAATAAAAACAATTAGCATCATGCACTAGCCCCCACGTAGTTTGGGGGGGGGGGGGGGCTCTGAAGAGACAAAGAAAGCACAGGACTTATGCACCCTCAGGTATGTCGTACAAGGCCACTAATATGAGGCTGTGCATAGACCTGGCAACTTCATGTCAAACAAACTGCCACATAAATGAATGGCTACATGAGCAAGTGAAAGGTTGGTGCTAGCTTCCTGGACAAGTACCAGTTGCCATGGTGATCCCATACTCCGTAGTAAGCACAAAGGAAAATGAATGAATGAATAGCACACACACGGCAATGGATTGAACGTGTTGAGAACACCTGGTGATAGCATTACTAGGCAGTCTTTGCTCTGGAATCTCCAGGGTAAGAGAGGTAGAGAGACCAAAAACCACACAGAGAGGAGAACTGAAGACAGAAATCAAGATGATGAGAAAGACCTTCAGCAGATGGCACAGGACAAGAGGATTTCCCATGAGTTTCCTGTGCTCCTTGGGGAGCTCACAGTTAATGATTTTGATGACAACACACAACTGTCCTGTATAATTCCTAGGGGGGGGGGGGGTGTCTCCGAGTAGAGAAAGTTAATACAGAACTACTGCTTCCTCGGGCACGTCTTAAAAGGTTCCTAATACAGGGTCTGGCATCCTCATCATGTAAAACAAATGTCTACAAGAATCGCCACGGCAACATACAAGCTTCTTCAAGGGGCCATCTGCAGTAATGGTGTCGTGCTCCATCAGAAGTGAAAAAAAAAAAAAGAGATGACGATAGCATGTACCACAAGGCTATAATCACATAACACTTTTCTATCTTCTTCTTCTACCCACTATTTAAGTCAGTCGTTTCTAAACCCAGGGTCGCAGCCCTTATTAGGGCTCCAAAGGTCTTTAGTAGGTTCATGGGGAGGTCGTGGAAAAGTATGAGAAGATAAGAAATGATATTGTCTAAGGGTCATGAAAAGTGTATGCAGCAATCCCCCCCGATAAGCGCTGTTAATTCATTCTAGAAAAATTGAGCGCTAACTGAAAAAGCGCTAAATGAAAATTGATTTTCCATAAGATGGACGAATGAGAGGATGCATCCAGCGTGTATGCAACCAACGTGCAACAGGAACAATTAGCATTCATACTCTTTGACATTTGCTGAGGGAGACTGAGCACCTATGGGTTTGCCCAGAGTGCAGTGACGTCGATTCTCATGAACAATAACAATAAGCATACAAGAAAAATTCAAATTAAATGGCATTCACTTAAAATAAAAAAGTGTATAACCTAGATCACAGCGAATGCTACCGGACATCTCCGTCGAGAAACTAGGCTGAAGCACACTAGCCATCTTGTGAGCAATCACTCTGTTGATATCTCTGAAGGATATATTCTTGATACCGAGAAGCTGCCCACAGATTCTGTGAAGTGCATCATTCTCCATCACAACCAGGGCATCAGCGGTGTCGTAAATGTGTGACAGAGTCAGAACTGCGTTGTAGTTCTGGACAATCACTTCTCCCGTGTTATAAGGCCAAACTACCTGAAATTATACGCAGCAGGTATGAAGAATGATTGGACGGTCACTCAAAATTTTGTTACATTTGTAGATCCTCACTTGTATCTCTTGCTTATACAGTATATGGTAGGTAGTCCCATAACACATACTGCCGCAGGAGAGTGAAGTGTTAGAGACTTCATTACACTAGGTCTATCATCGAGAGGTGGTGTGATCAGCTCCATTCCTCACTAACCTTTTCCTTCCCTAACTCAAGATCAGAATCACAGTAAAAGGTAGCCCCATAGCAGATACTGTCATAGGGGAGTGAAGTGTTAGAGACTTCGCTATACTAGGTCCAGCGTCGAGAGGTGGGGTTGACCAGCTCCCTACCTCGCTAACCTTTTCCATCCCTAACTCAAGAGCAATCACGGTATATGAAGCAAATGTCAAACCAATGAGAAATAACTGCCACCTGTCTAATAAGTTTTGTTTTTTTAACGGGTCTGCAACTTTTTTTTCCAAAATGCTTGGGGATTGTATATTTCAGAAACTGGGAATGTCATAAGAACAAGAGGTTGCGAGTGTGTGTGTTTGTGGCTGGCAACTATCATATACAAAAAAGTGCTACAGAAACCACAACAAAAGCAGATGAATGCATAGTATAGGTTTCCTGCAAGGGTCCACGCGCAGCAGTGGCTCTATTAAGTATATTAATACCCACATAATATATTACCAGGACAGAGATAAGGCATACCCGGGATCAAATATGACAGCAAGAACTTTGAAGATGGATATAGACAGGGACTATGGGGTGGAGATAACTTACCTGATTTAAAATAAATGAGTGCGGATACTCATCTCTTAAACTCTCTGTGATGTAGGCTCCAACCCCTGAACCTGTCCCACCAGCCAAACTCAAGAGGTTCATGAAACCTCCCAAGCGATCACACTGTTCTGATTCTTTCCGAACCAGGTTCATAATGTCTTCATGCGATTTTGGCCCGTGAATACAAAAACCATGAGCCCAGTTATTTCCTGATCCACGCTTCTGGGAAAACCACCGTTCTGGGTAGGCCCATTTTCCACTTTTCTTTGCATGTTGTAGAGTCTGAGTAATTGCTTTTGTTTCCATATCCACCAAAACTGCCCTGGCTTTCAGAACCTCTGGAAATCCATCGTGACTGCTGACACTGGTCTGGGTAAAAAACTTATCAATGGAACCATCAACGTAGTCTTTGTTCTCCTTACTTCCGACGCCAGTGGGCTTGGCAAATATGTCATCGACAACGGTGGAGAAAAACTGTCCTCCAACCTGATTCCCACATTGCCCCAGCTGTAAGGTGATCACAGACATGCTCCTGAAAAAAAATACCACATAACATTCAATAAAAACTTTAAATATTAGTATATGACCAAGTAATCTGCCACAACATGGCATAAATAATTACCGTTAATCTGACTATAAGTCGACTTCTAGACTTTAGGATTTAGCTTCCAAAATGAATGATCCAATTATAAGTCAAACGGGTTTTTCGTCGATTCTGAATTACCGCTTTGCATTGGAATTTCTGTGGCCTTCTGCAAATTGTATCACTTTCAGAATAACCCTTTCCAATTTAAAACGCTTGAAATCACCTGCCTGCAAAGTCTAACGTCCTGCCCAAAACGGGCAAAATCACCCGCTGAATACAGTTGTCGGTCGTTGTTAAAGCAACAAGATCTCTGTATTCAACGAGACCTGAGTTATAAATAGATTTCTGGTACATGTAAAGCTTCCTTTCTGAAATTAATTTTTAGAATCGATAGATATTATGATTTTTCATGGATTTTTTTTAAGCCATGACTTTCCAGGTGGTTGAATATTAGCTTTGGTATCTGAAAAATGACTTGTTATTTGATCAGGATGCTAACGGTGCGGCCAAATCAGATGTGGATATTGAAAAATGGCCAGATTTAGACTCTGACAGTGACACTGATGAAAGTGAATTTAGTATTTTAAAAAAGTAATGATACTGATGATAGATCAAATGAAGGCTGGCCAACAAAGCGTACTCCAGTTGAAATTTGTGACTTTGTAGGAAACCCTGGATCTAAACACACTCTAGATCAAATGTGCTTAACTCTTAGAATCCGGCAAGCCCCATGAAGTGGCGCGGGTTTAGTACCAATTTTACGGCTCGCCCCGTGAAGTGGCGATAGACGTAAAGTCTCTTTCGGCAAAGTTTAATGAAAAATTGTCGATGTTTTATCCAATCCAACATTTACAAAGTCACTTCCTATATTTACTCTGTTTACATTTTCATTGTGGTGTATTTATATTCGTTATTACGTTCGATTTTAGTACCTTTGTTCGGCCGTTGATCGTAAACACATTTTTTTCTAACCAAAATGGCTTCATCTTCAAACGATAAGCAAAGGTTATCGGCGGTGCAAGCAGCACGACTTATTTCTTCTTGGATCGAACATGAGGATGATCAGTTATCGAGTGAAGATGACAGTTCAGATTCAGAATATATTTTGCCCAGCGAAGATATATGTAATCAAAACACTGAATCAGATGAGAAGGGGGCGTTTCCCCTAGCTGGTTCTGTCAGTGGTAGTAGTACTAGAAATGGCAGGCCAGTGAAAAGACAAGGAAAAGGTCAAGCTCCCATGAAGAAAAGATTAAGAGAAGATAAGCCTACATCTAGATCACCCCATAGAGAAGCAGAACACACAAGTACTGATGGTAATACAAGTACAAAGAATGAGGAAATTAGGTGGAATGAAGTTGATGCTGGCTCAACACAAAATGCTTTCCACTCTGTACCGCCTCATGCTAGGATTACAGGTGTGAATCCAAATATTATACCTGATGATTCTTCTGCATTTTATTGTCTCAATGCTCTTTTAACTAATGAGATTATAGATGAGCTTACTGTTTCTATAAATGAATATATTGCCTCATATACTGACTCTGTCAGTCAAATTCAGAAACGGCGACAAAAAGATCTGTCTATCAAAACTGGTATCCAGTTACATCTCCAGAACTGTGCAAGTTTTTTGCTGTGATAATAGTAATGGGAATTGTGAAAAAACCAGCCATTAGTGATTATTGGTCTAATGAAGGCTTTATGCAAACTCCCTGGTACAGACAGATGTTTACACGGGATAGGTTTCAGATGTTATATCGAACGATGTTTCATGTGAGTGATGTAGACGCACAAGGTAAAGCAAAGATCGAACCATTTCTACAGAAAATGTTATCTAGATTCCAGGAAGCATTTTACCCTTACAAGGAGCTGTCTTTGGATGAAGTGGTAATTGGGTGGAAAGGCAGATGGGCTCACAAAATGTTCAATCCAAAAAAACCATGCATTCTTGTTTCAAGTTGCGCAACAGTGGAAAGCAAGGACATCACCAATCGCTTTGGTGAAACAAAAAATAAACCACTGATGATTGATTATTACAATCAACACATGAATGGATGGATGTGACAGAGTGGACCAAAGCATTGTAACATATGGCACATTTAGCAGAAGAACAAGAAAAAAAATTTTCTTCTAGATTTTTGAAATAGCTCAGCTCAATGCGTATAAATTATTTGCACTGTCAAGAACAACAAATGCCAAAAAACAGAGCCTTCTTCAATTTAAACGGCAACTTGTCAATGAGCTCTCTCTTGTTGCTGCTGTGGATTTCCAGCAAATTCCTCCCAGGATTGGACATGGCAATCAAGTGAACAATCCAGTCAACAGACTAGGAGGAACAAACCATTTAATTAAAAAATCCAAGTCTCATCACAACTGTGTCGTTTGCAGCACCCCTCAAGTAAGGGTCAGGACATCCTTTTATTGTGAAGGATGCACAAATAATCCCCATCTACATCCAAATAACTGTTTTGCTGCTTATCATGAAAGAAAATAGTTTGTGGTAAATATCAGTTGTGCATAAAGTGTGTACATAGTTTATTTTCGTCATGATTTTTCAATATGTGACCTGAACATTTCAAAAGGAAACATTTTTATTTATTATTCGAAACAACTGAAACTTGTCTGTGTTCCGTATAATTGGATGAAAGTGGTTCTCGGAGTTCCAGGCTTCCAAATTGGATTATTTTTGTGGGTAAGTACAACTTTTTTCCACATTTTTTAATATTTTAAAATTGTTCTGCACTCATTACTGTATATGTTGCATGCATGTTTAACACCACTTAACAATTAGGTTAGGTGTATGTCAAAGGGGTTTCATTTCTCTATATTTAGATAAATATAAAACTTTATGTTATCATTATAAATAAATTATTTAATGCAAAATCAGTAACGGTAGTCATGTCTGTAAATAAAGGTTAAAATATTTGTGCGCTTAAATATACCAAAATAATTCAAATTGTGATAAAAACTTTATTTGTGCTCAGAAACAACTCCAACTTTCCTACATTATGTGAAAATGGATGTACTTTAAAATGAAAGTAGGCTTAGGGGTAGAAGTTTACCAGAATTAATTATACATATTGATAAGTACAATTTGTTTCTCAATTTTTTCAATTTAAAAATTTTTCTGCACTCATTACTGTATATGTTGCATGCATGTTTAACACCACTTAACAATTAAGTTAAGTGCATGTCATAGATGTTTCATTTTTCTACATTTTAATATATAACACTTTATGTTATCATTATAAATAAGTTACTTAATGCAAAATCAGTAAACGCAGTCATGTCTAAAATTGTACTCTCTGAAATCAGCTTGTAAAAACGCGGTTTTTGAGCACGTATACTAAGAGTTAATACAAATAAGGAAAAGCCTCAGGACAATTCTTTTTACTAGATGCTGGTGAATTTACAACAAACTATATAAACAGCTGTGCAGGCCTGTGTACGTGTAGTGGTTTTGATGGTATTGTATGATGGTGATATTACTAAGTGTGATGCATGAGGTCAGCTGTGAAGGCTCCTGAGATAAAATGTAGCTGTGAATTGTCAGAAGGCCCTTCTTGCTACCACTACGACCTCACACTTATCTTTTTTTACTAATGAATGTGGCTACATTAAATGTCTAGGGTAATGATATGTAATGTGTTGTGGTAGTTTACATACACACACACAGATATTTACTAAGTCGAATAATATTAATTAATGTTATAATACACTGAACTAACTCAAGTGTGTAAAAATTGGATAGTAATTTTCTTACATTTATTTGTTCTGAACCAAGGTTTTATTTTGGCCAGAACATATGAAAGGTTTAGCAATTAAGAAAGAAATGCATGAATATTACATAATAAATGCAAGGTGTGTACATATATATGTTACTAGACTAGTTAATATTATTACTGGTTATAGTTGTAATCTATTGGGAGAACATTTAATGGATGTGCTATTGGGGTGGCCTCATCACTCCCTGTCTATGGTGACTACACATTTTCCAGTTATTTGATGGAAATTTATGGGTGTGTTAGCAAATAAGTTGAGTTGGTGAATTCTCAGCAGACCAGACGCTCACGTAGCTTGAAGGTGTAGCTCTGGTGCTGAGATCTGGTGGCCCCACCTCTCCGTGCTTGGGGGCAATATCAGAAGTCTGGTGGCCCCACCTCTCCGTGCTTGGGGGCAGTATCAGAAGTCTGGTGGCCCCACCTCTCCGTGCTTGGGGGCAATATCAGAAGTCTGGTGGCCCCACCTCTCCGTGCTTGGGGGCAGTATCAGAAGTCTGGTGGCCCCACCTCTCCGTGCTTGGGGGCAATATCAGAGGTCTGGTGGCCCCACCTCTCCGTGCTTGGGGGCTATAATAGGCTGCTCTGACAAAATGTCACTGCACAGGTCCACTCTGGTAATAATCAACAACTCATTTGACACCACAGTGGTGCCAACTGAAACTCACAGTTCTGCAATCAAAGTATTAGTCATGTGTCAGAATTCCATCCTCTAACCATTTCTGGACACAACACTACGCAACAACAACACCACATAGACGAGTCAGATCTTTCTGACCAAACAACACATCTTACCAAGTTGGTTTCGGGTCAGATCTTTCTGACCAAACAACACATCTTACCAAGTTGGTTTCACATAGGATAAGTTCTCCCAGACTACAGATTCTGAAATATGTTCATTAGCTTCCTGCCATAGAATAGGATAGGTGATATGTTCCACTGATCTCAACACTTGATCTGTCCTTCATAATCCTTACTGGAGTTAATGTATTTTATTTGTCTCTAGACCCTGAACTGGGGCGGGGGGTCTAGAGCGAATCCTTACTTGTTGTAAGGGACAGATTATGCTATTGCAGTATCAAATCACTCGAACCTTAAACAAATATTAAAATGTACAAAGAAATAATTTCAGTCTTACCAGAATTATGAATATAGAACACAGTTAAATGCTAGCAAAACTCAGCTGAGCTGCTGGCCTTATGATGGCGTCCCTCTAAATATTTCAATAGCTTCTGGGAATTACACCACTTAATAATTCACTGTGTCTACTAGGACAACTTATAATGAATGGCACAAAATGCGCGTCTGAGCGCCGATAATATTCATCTATGGCCAATCACTGCCTTTTCTTTTTTCAAATTCAAATATCCTACCAAAAGTCATTTCAGTCATACCTCAGTCAAGTATGCCTTATTGTCTGTTGGTCCGTCCGTCTCTACTTGCGTTTCACAAAAAAACACACTTGTTTTTTTTAACCAACCCTGCCTTCCCCTACACAATTTTGCCTTTAAAGTTATTTTTAGCCACAATTCACCATCCCACCCCGTCTCTTCATTCCAACTAGATTTTAGCACTTGCGTCTTCAAGGCCACAATTTTTTGAAAATTAGTGACAGGTTTTATTTCAATGCAGACGCTCGCTGATATGAACAACACAGTCTTTTGTCAATATCTTTCTTATTATCTGTCCGTCTGTATAAATGAAAGCATATTATTTCACTGCTCAAGATGGGCCATCCGGCCAGCTAGGTTTTATATTCCTAACATTATTATTAAGAAAAGTTACTTTTCAAATATTTTCTAGAATTTTCTGGAATGCGTTCATCACTGCATTCAAATATACGGACTAAGTTATCGCAAAAGCGTCCAATAAATGACTGTGGCGTATAATATCCAAGGTCCCTTTTGTCGATTTCTTTACTTTGTGTCAACTTGGGGAACGTGACTTTTTCCTCCTTTCCCCACCAATTTGCGTCCTTTTAGCCTCGCTAGTTTCAAGCACGCGTTCAGTCATATTTTTTCCTCTGATCTCCGTTCTCATCCCGTTCCGTTTTGCCTTCACGTCTAACAATTTAATTTCCATGGCGGGTGATGACCCGCGGCGTGGGCGATCATGTATTCTAGCAGCTTACGCATTAGTTTTTATCCCTACGTTGTATCATTGGAGATATTTTAACGTTGTATCACGGTTAATTTTGTGACACATCTCCCCACTTGAAAACATGCCTACAGCAAGTTCTAAAACCAGTGATACACATAGATAAAATCTCTCCTTACGCCTGCCATTACTCTAATTTTGATCACAGGGGTGCCGACTGACGAAATCTGCACCGACATTCAATTTGCCTGGGATATATTGGATACTAAACTGATAAGGTTGAAGCAATAAAGACCACCTCAGCAATCTTGCGTTTTCATGCTTAGCCTGAGATAAGAATACGAGAGGCTGATGGTCCGTCTCGACCACAAAAGTCCTACCATACAGATAGATTTGAAACTTCTTTATGGCCCAGATTAACGCTAAACATTCTTTTTCGCTTGTGGAGTATCCTTGTTCCGCCTTATTCAATTTGCGGCTTGCATAAGCGACTGGTTTCAGTTCCCCATCAGGTGAAGATGATCCTTGCAACAAAGCTGCTCCGAGTCCTACATTAATTGCATCGGTTCTTAAGACAAAGTCCTGTGTCAAATCAGGTAGTTTGAGAATAGGTTTGCTAGTGAGTTTTTCCTTTAAGTCTTGGAACGCTAATTCACTTTGCGCAGTCCAATTAATTTTATCTGGCAGTCCCTTGCGAGTCAGATCAGTCAGAGGAGCACAAATAGAGTTAAAATCTTTGATATATTTTTGATAAAATCCGCATAACGACACGAATGATCGCACATCTTTTTTTGTTTGTGGTCTAGGTGCTCTCTGCAGTTTTTCCAAGTTCTTGGGATCAGGGGTCATGCTACCCTGATATACAGTGTGTCCCAAGAATTCCAACTCTTTGCATCCAATGCAACATTTTGTTGGCCTAGCAGTCAAGTTCGCCTCCCTAAGCCTATTAAATAACATTTCTAGAGCTTCAATGTGTTCTTCAAATGTCTCTGTGGCAACGAGAATATCATCCATGAAATTCGTGATACATGGGTTATTCAGGGGATCCAACAATTTGCGCATCATCCTTGAAAATACACTCGGAGCATTTTTCAGTCCGAATGGTAGCATGTTGAATTCATAATGGCCATCCGAAGTGCTAAAAGCCAAATAAGGTCTCACTTCAGGCTTCACTGGGATCTGGTAATAGCCTTTACTAAGATCCACTTTTGAAAAGTATTTTGCCTTGTTCAATCTGGCAAATAACTGTTTTGTGTCTGGTAATGGATCCACTTGTCCTTCTGTGACAGCATTCAGTTTCCTGTAATCTATGCACAGTCTGTGTTCCCAGACGGTTTTCTCAACAATACGACACTAGAGCTAAAAGATGATTCACTGTGTGAAATAATCCCCTCCTTCAACAAATAATCTATTTCTTCCTTCAATGCCTTCTCCTTCGCAAACGGAATAGAATAGGCTCTCATACAGATTGGGTTTGAGTCTACCAGTTTCATGTCATACTGTAGCAAATTTGTATGGCCTGGTTTATCTGTTAATACATCTGTATGTTCCTCCAGAACCTGTTGAACTCTCTCCCTCTGGTTTTTTAGTCAGGTGATTACTGACTTTTACCTGTGCTGCTGTTTCACAAGGATGTAATGGGTATTCATGTGAGGTGAGTGGTTCCTTTTGCATTTGAGTTGCGATAGCTAAGGTCAGTAAGGGGGTGCTTTCCTGGAGTGGTCTGTCCAGATACTTCTTTAACAGGTTTACATGATAAACTTTCTCCTTCCCCTTTTTGTCAATTTTATAGTTTGTTCTAGACACCTTCTCTAGAACCGTATATGGACCTTGCCATCCAATTTGTAATTTATTCTGGCTACTGGGTAGTAGAAGCAGCACCTTCTCTCCCACTGCCAGTTCTCTGTCCTTTGCCTTCCTATTAAAATATGCTGCATGTTTCTTCCTGGCTTGTTTCAAATTATCATTTGCCAGTTTCCATCCAGCTTTCAAACGAGTGGTCAGTTCGTTCACGTATTGATAAGATGAGGTAACAGTCTCTTCCGCCTTCTCATCTGTCCACGTCCTTAATAGGGCTTCTAATGGACCTTTTATTGGCCTCCCAAATAGCAGAGTTGCGGGAGCCATCCCGGTTGAACTATGTGGTACCTCCCGGTACGCAAACAATGTGGCGGGCAGGAATTGATCCCACAGATCCGGTTTTTCGTGTGCCAGCTTTCTCAGGATAGAAATGAGAGTCCCATTGAACCTCTCTACCTGGCCGTTCCCTTGCGGATGGTACGGACTACAATGAAAGTGTCTGGCTTGAAATAGCTTAAAAACTTCTTCCGTTAGTTTCCCCTTGAACTGAGAACCATTATCCGTCAAGATTTGATGCGGGAATCCTAATCGGGTAAATATTGTAAGTAGTGCCTCTGCTACATGTTTTGAATCAATTGATGGCAGGGCTACCGCCTCTCCCCACATAGAACAAGTGTCCACCAGAGTAAGGATGTAACTGTTCCTCCTCTTGGTCCGAGTGAGAGGTCCTACAATATCCACTGCAACCCTCTCAAAAGGTGTTCCCACTATGGGCATTTCCCCTAGAGTTGCAGGAGCAGTCCAGTGCTTTGGAGCTACCCTTTGACATTCTGGGCAGGATTTGACATATCTTTTTATATCCTCCGTTATCCCTGGCCAGAAGTAATGACAAGCTATACGCTGTCCTGTGGCGCTGATCCCCATGTGACCACTGAAGGGAATCGCATGCCCGAGTGCCATCACTTTATCCCTATATGAAGTGGGAAGAACCAGCTGGTTGTGACCATTTGTTCCAGTTCCGGCCTTCCTGTATAAGAGTCTGTTCTTCATAAAATATTCCCCCTTGCTCGGAGGTGTGTGGCATTTGGGCAATTTTTTAAAACATGGCTTGAGTGTCCTATCCTCAGCCTGCGCCTTCCTCATCTCCTCTGGATGAACATTTATAGGTTCACCTTCTTCCTACTTCTTCTGTGACATGGTCTGCACTGTCGCCATGATCACAGGTCTCTCGGGATTCCCCAAGAAGACGTATCTACACCCCAATATCAGAGGGTAGATTGGTTCATCTATCACTGCTGCTCTGATTTCTCCTTCCACATAGCGAGTTTTCACCGTTATCCTTGCGATGGGAAGTGTCATGAGTGGTATGTCCTTAGTTGCCCCTTGTATTTCCACTGTTTCTGTGGTATACTGACTTGGGTCCACTAGGCTAAACTTCACAACTGAATCATAATCCAAACCTGTATCATAAAGGCACCTTATGGTGACCCCATTACAAATAACATCCTCACAAACTGGAGGGTGATAAGGTTCCTGCTGTCCCTTAGGATTAACCTTTAATCTTTGAGTCCCCGACTTCATTGCAGCAATGTTTGAAGGTTTCCTTCTACAAAATTCGGTGTTATGGTTATCTTTCTTGCACCATTTACACCATCTTTTTCCTTGGTTAAACGGTTTTCTTTCATTGGCTTTTTGGTCATTGAACTGTGAGTTTCTATCTCGGTAGTCATTTCTTGGCCGTTCAAAGTTTGTCCTACCTTTATTTCCCTGCTCTCTATTATCAAATTTATTAAATTGCTGTGGAGCTTTAAAATTGTCTATGTGCTTCTTTTTAGCACCACTTACCTCTGCCTGGGCTGCCTGATACCTTTCAGCGACATTTAAAACCTCCCCCAACTTCTCTGCACCTTGTTCCATGAGAAATTTTCTCATGTCTGGAGCCATGGACTCTCTCAATTGCTCAATCATGATCATTTCTTTAAGATCTTGGGTCTTCCCCAGAGCAGTCCATTTCTCCAAATAGGTTTCTAGTCTGGCAGAGAATTGGTGGTATGTCTCCCCAGACAACAGTTTGGCATTTCTAAATTTCCTACGATAAAATTCCCCATTTTTTTCGTACCTCAATAACAAAGCCTGCTTTAACATGTCATAATTCTCCTGGTCTTCTCTGTTCATTTTTGCGAAGACTTCGTAAGAAGTACCTCTCAGTCCCTGTGATAGCTTTAAACTCCACCTCTCTCTCTCTAACCCATATGTAGTAGCTAATAACTCAAAACGTCCTAGGTACCCCTCTATGTCATCGTCTTTTTCAACAAAATGGTCTAAATGAAACCCCATAGCTGAGTTTGAGGCTCCCAGACTGGGCGTAGCATCTGAGGCAAAAGGGCTGGCACCATTTTCAGGAGCCTGGCCTTGTAGCTCCAGCTCCCTGAGTCGTAATTCGTGCTCCCTTTGCAACCTTCTATCTTCTGCCTCCCTTTCGGCAGTCAACCTTTTATCTTCTGCCTCCCTTTCGGCCTTTTTATCTTCTGCCTCCCTTTCGGCCTTTTTATCTTCTGCCTCCCTTTGCTGTCGTTTTTCTTCTGCCTCCAATGCTTTAGCCTCTTTGTCAGCCTCAATCTGCAGCCTCTTAATTTCTCTATCAGCCTCAATTTGTAACCTCTTCTCTTCAGCCAACCTTTCAGACTCTAATTTTCTTTCAGCCTCTTTTTCTAATCTTCTTTCTTCCCGTTCAATATACTTATCACATTCAGCCGTTACATATTGAATTAAAATCTGACCATCCATTCCCATCTCCTTTGCCGTCAGCACAGCAGCTGATCTGAATTTGGCCAGCTCCGCCATACTTTTTAAACAAATCTAGCAATGTGCAAGATAAAATTTCCAACCACTAAAGTACTTCTAATTACTCTAGTCTAAAATAATTCTAATTAATTAATTAACTACCACTGGCTGTGAAGATTCACCAACTTTTATTTTCAGGGACACTTTTAATTTTAAGGGACACTTTTAACTTTTATAATGTGTTCCCCTAATCTAATTCTCCCCCCAGGAGATCCTAATATACTTAATGGGCTAATTATCCCGGGACAAAGAGACCCCAATATATGTAGTGGTTTTGATGGTATTGTATGATGGTGATATTACTAAGTGTGATGCATGAGGTCAGCTGTGAAGGCTCCTGAGATAAAATGTAGCTGTGAATTGTCAGAAGGCCCTTCTTGCTACCACTACGACCTCACACTTATCTTTTTTTACTAATGAATGTGGCTATGTTAAATGTCTAGGGTAATGATATGTAATGTGTTGTGGTAGTTTACATACACACACACAGATATTTACTAAGTCGAATAATATTAATTAATGTTATAATACACTGAACTAACTCAAGTGTGTAAAAATTGGATAGTAATTTTCTTACATTTATTTGTTCTGAACCAAGGTTTTATTTTGGCCAGAACATATGAAAGGTTTAGCAATTAAGAAAGAAATGCATGAATATTACATAATAAATGCAAGGTGTGTACATATATATGTTACTAGACTAGTTAATATTATTACTGGTTATAGTTGTAATCTATTGGGAGAACATTTAATGGATGTGCTGTTGGGGTGGCCTCATCACTCCCTGTCTATGGTGACTACACATTTTCCAGTTATTTGATGGAAATTTATGGGTGTGTTAGCAAATAAGTTGAGTTGGTGAATTCTCAGCAGACCAGACGCTCACGTAGCTTGAAGGTGTAGCTTTGGTGCCGAGATCTGGTGGCCCCACCTCTCCGTGCTTGGGGGCAATATCAGAAGTCTGGTGGCCCCACCTCTCCGTGCTTGGGGGCAATATCAGAAGTCTGGTGGCCCCACCTCTCCGTGCTTGGGGGCAGTATCAGAAGTCTGGTGGCCCCACCTCTCCATGCTTGGGGGCAATATCAGAGGTCTGGTGGCCCCACCTCTCCGTGCTTGGGGGCTATAATAGGCTGCTCTGACAAAATGTCACTGCACGGGTCCACTCTGGTAATAATCAACAACTCATTTGACACCACAGTGGTGCCAACTGAAACTCACAGTTCTGCAATCAAAGTATTAGTCATGTGTCAGAATTCCATCCTCTAACCATTTCTGGACACAACACTACGCAACAACAACACCACATAGACGGGTCAGATCTTTCTGACCAAACAACACATCTTACCAAGTTGGTTTCACATAGGATAAGTTCTCCCAGACTACAGATTCTGAAATATGTTCATTAGCTTCCTGCCATAGAATAGGATAGGTGATATGTTCCACTGATCTCAACACTTGATCTGTCCTTCATAATCCTTACTGGAGTTTATGTATTTTATTTGTCTCTAGACCCTGAACTGGGGCGGGGGGTCTAGAGCGAATCCTTACTTGTTGTAAGGGACAGATTATGCTATTGCAGTATCAAATCACTCGAACCTTAAACAAATATTAAAATGTACAAAGAAATAATTTCAGTCTTACCAGAATTATGAATATAGAACACAGTTAAATGCTAGCAAAACTCAGCTGAGCTGCTGGCCTTATGATGGCGTCCCTCTAAATATTTCAATAGCTTCTGGGAATTACACCACTTAATAATTCACTGTGTCTACTAGGACAACTTATAATGAATGGCACAAAATGCGCGTCTGAGCGCCGATAATATATTCATCTATGGCCAATCACTGCCTTTTCTTTTTTCAAATTCAAATATCCTACCAAAAGTCATTTCAGTCATACCCCAGTCAAGTATGCCTTATTGTCTGTTGGTCCGTCCGTCTCTACTTGCGTTTCACAAAAAAAACACACTTGTTTTTTTTAACCAACCCTGCCTTCCCCTACACAATTTTGCCTTTAAAGTTATTTTTAGCCACAATTCACCATCCCACCCCGTCTCTTCATTCCAACTAGATTTTAGCACTTGCGTCTTCAAGGCCACAATTTTTTGAAAATTAGTGACAGGTTTTATTTCAATGCAGACGCTCACTGATATGAACAACACAGTCTTTTGTCAATATCTTTCTTATTATCTGTCCGTCTGTATAAATGAAAGCATATTATTTCACTGCTCAAGATGGGCCATCCGGCCAGCTAGGTTTTATATTCCTAACATTATTATTAAGAAAAGTTACTTTTCAAATATTTTCTAGAATTTTCTGGAATGCGTTCATCACTGCATTCAAATATACGGACTAAGTTATCGCAAAAGCGTCCAATAAATGACTGTGGCGTATAATATCCAAGGTCCCTTTTGTCGATTTCTTTACTTTGTGTCAACTTGGGGAACGTGACTTTTTCCTCCTTTCCCCACCAATTTGCGTCCTTTTAGCCTCGCTAGTTTCAAGCACGCGTTCAGTCATATTTTTTCCTCTGATCTCCGTTCTCATCCCGTTCCGTTTTGCCTTCACGTCTAACAATTTAATTTCCATGGCGGGTGATGACCCGCGGCGTGGGCGATCATGTATTCTAGCAGCTTACGCATTAGTTTTTATCCCTACGTTGTATCATTGGAGATATTTTAACGTTGCATCACGGTTAATTTTGTGACAGTACGCGTGACAGGAAGAACAAAAGCATGATAGGTATTTTTTATTTATATTGTTTGGATAGAGTGTACGTTTTTATTGTGATAATTACCACCAATTATCAGCCTAAAAGAATTAATTGAAACATGTATTACTTATGATATTTTGATTAAAACATTTAATGAAGCAGCAAGTATATATCCGAAGGATACCAGTATGTCAGAATATTTATTCACAATATCACAAAACTTTTTTTTTCACTGCCAGAATTCTACGTTCGATACTACTGCCATCTGAAAGCTTAGTGGGAAGCTAAATGTCAACATGGCAGACAATGCACTACAGCCTCACAGTTGTCTATTACAAAACTGCTGTAGTTAAACTTTTCATTCAGTATTTCATCTACGCCATAGCATTACACGATGCTGCATAAAAATGTTGTAGATCTGTAACATGAAGGACAACAAAAACAACAACCAAAAAGCTACAGACTTTCATAAATGGGTGCCTGCAGAGAACAGGAGTGCAGTGGTATGACAAGATCACTAATGTGGACAACAAGAACCAGACAAGTGGCAGTAGAACAAGGGATAAGAAGAAAATGCTGGGGATTGATAGAACACATATTGAGGAAATCTGTTGACAGCATTACCAGGCAGTTCTTGTTCTAGAACCCCCAGGATAAGAGACCAAGGAACACATGGAGAAGAGAACTGGAGGCAGACGTGAAGGGGATGACACAGACATGTAAAGACCTTGACCTGATGGCACGGGACAGGAAGACTTGTCATAAGTTTGTTGAAGGCCTATGCTCTATGGGGTGCTGAAAGGTGATGATGATTACATCTGTAACACAAAATAAAGAACAACAAAATAAAAGCAACATTACAGTTATGTTTGAATTTCAAGCTGTATGTGTCATGACATGGTGAGAGAAGATGAAAGCAACATCTCTCATTGAAATAAATTTGTTTACTGAAAAACTGTCAAGTTTTCTGTCAAGTTCAGGTGTTGTGTATGTATCTGACTTTGAATGTCATTAGTAGCAGTAGTAACAGCCCCCTTCAGCCATAACTAACTATAGAAATGTGCCCATGAAGTGATAGTCCTCAGCTTTTTTTCCTAGTGCTCATTTTGACCTGTTCTTTTCTCTTCTGTTTGTTGTTCTTTTCACACAATCTGAGGTGGTGCTGTAGGGAGCATTACCACATTGTGCAATCAGCAGCTTCATCCTCGCAGGTTGCTGGAGTTATGTCCAGTGCTTCATGTCTCTCTTACACACATCTTTGAACCTCAGCTGCGGTCGTCTAACTGTTCTTCTGCCATCTGTCCATAGATGATATTTTTAGGGATTCAACTATCTTCCATGCCATGGACATGGCCAAGCCAGTGTGGTCTGCACTGTCTAAATAGTGTACACATGCTTTGAAGGCCATCATGTGACAGCACCTGAACATCTGTCACTTTGTCCTTCCACGAAATATCAAGGGTGTGGCGTAGACACCATAGATGGAAGGTATTGAGCCTTCTTTCTTGCTTAGCATAGGTTGTCCATGCCTCGCTGCCAAATAGAAGCATGCTGGTCACATAGGCATTACATACCGCAGCTTTGGTCTTAATTGTGAGTTTGGAGTCATTAGAGTTCTGAAGTAAATTTATTTATCAACATTTTAAGAAGAAAAATTAATAGCATGGCCCTTTCTGTGACCACAGAAATTGCCAGAAAAGGAAATTATGTTGCCCATAAACTCTGTATATGGACTCTTGTTGTAAAAACTAACATTCTTAGCAATAATCACTACACAGAAGTTTGGAACAGCAGACTGTGTCCGCCACGTTGCTCATGACTATCCATATTTACATTATAGCTTGCCTTAACCTAACCATGTATCAAGGTTTATCAAACAGTTAGTCTTAACGTAACCCCAAGCCTGTATCGAGGTTTGCCAAACAGTTAGCCTTAACCTAACCCCAATCCTGTATCGAGTTTTGCCAAACAGTTAGCCTTAACCTAACCCCAGCCCTGTTTTGAGCTTTGTCAAACAGTTAGCCTTAACCTAACCCCAACCCTATTTCGAGCTTTGTCAAAAATAATAACATCTGACAAATGGTAAGTCAATATTAAAAATTTCAACTGAAAGTGAAACGCCAAATTTTTGGCCAACATGGTGTTAGGAAACACTGGTTTTGTTATGGAATTCTAGAGTTTATTTTAAAATTCATTGTGAAATACATACATTGGACAGCTCCATTTTCATTTTAATTGGTAGTAATATGAAACTCTATATAGAGCATTACAACAGGAGGTAATGTGACAACCAGAAGTGTCCCCATATCAGAAAAGCATTTTGACCCATTTTAGTCAAAGTCGTTCATGACCCCTTCGAATGCCATTCAACCTATTTTGAAACAATTCAAAACTGGGTTTTCGTTAAAGTTAACATTAGAGGTTATTTTTTAATCAGTCCAAGCTACATTGCTGACATATCGAGAGCAACTGTGTGGTTTAAAAAATATAAATATGCACATAACATTGTCAGAAACTCACTGTAACTTTGAGTGAATCACTACACACAAATATTTTAGGGTTGAAATGAAGGACAGGAGGCCGTGTGCTCAATATGGCCTTATAAAATTTCAGAGAAGCAGTAATAAGGGGTAGCCTAAGGGTTCTTCTTCTTCTTCTTCCGTCCTTAGCCACCGACCGTCAAAGCAGTCAGTGGCCATTATGCCTAGTGGCATCTTAGGGCAACAGCAGATAGGTTTTCTTTGCCATTGTTTCCCATCACGCCTAGTGGCGTCTTTAGGGCAACGGCAAATCAACCCATTTGCTGTTGTTTCCGTAATCGAAGTGACTGGCAAACGGGTGATCAGCCCGTTGTGAGCCTAAGGGTTAGGAATTTTAAACTGAATCCTAACCCTAACGAAGTTGGCGACTTACAAAAATGAAATCAAAGAACATATCCTTCAGTTCATTTTAACCCTTTAATTCTAACCCTTATGACGTGGGCAACTTATTTGGATGACATTGATGAACACGTCCCACTGTTTTTTTTTCACTTCAACCAAAAGCAGTCTAGTAAAAGAATATTTGATGACGTTCTTCATTCACCTTTCAACTCTCCAAGGAGCAGAGGCCTTCAACAAACTTGTGCCAAACCTTCCTGTCCCATGCCATCAGCTTAACTCTTTCAGTCCCAAGCAAAAAGGTGGGTTTGGCCCAAACAAAAATGGCCATACCAGTATGTTTTTATTGTTTTTGTTTGGAAATAATTTTTTTTTAATGTTCATATTCATAAATAACAAAAGTCCATAATGGATGGCTATACTTTAAGAAAATAACGTTTTTGAGTTGTCAAAATTAGAAAACAGCCCTAGAAAGGATCAAGAGATACGAAAGCCAGTATACTGTTGATTGGGCCAAATGGGTCTAGCGGGAAGTACAGTATACTGGCTCTTGGGGCTTAAAGAGTTAAGGTTTTTCCATGTCTCCAGTTATCTTCTCCGTGAGTTCTTGAGAATCATTCAAATAAATAACACGGTATTTAATCAGTTTTACAAATTTATTTACTTACACTTGAGAATCATTCATGCGACCACCATAATGTGTAAGTCTAAACAGAACTGTTACCCTTTGGTTTTCATCTGTCTCTTACCCTAGGGATTCTAGAACAAGTACTGCCTTGTAACTGGCATGGAATAAATTTACACTTGGTTAACCCTAACCCGGCAGACGCAGTTCATATTTTATATTACCAGCTATAGGCTACACAATTTGAATTTGGTAATTCATATACCCAAGCATAATAAACATATTTATCATGGCATAAGTTGCCCAAATATGTGATATATTTAATAATTTGTGTTATTCGTCAAATATTACTTTTTAAATATGCGCATAGCATTTTGATATTGTAAACATTTCTTCCGTGCCTTTCGCATTGCTAATTTTAGACAGAGAAATAAAAAAAATGGCTGCCTCCACTAATGTTGTCCTTGGTACAGGAAAAATTGTTTGCAACGTGAAATCTGTTGCCAGATGCAACATCATTGTCAGGAATGTAAGTTTCTTTAAAAAGCTGCGTATTTCTTTACACGTTTTGGTAAATGAAAATGGGAAGGATATTGGAATGAGGTCCGCCATTTTGCCCGAACAGTATTGTAGCGGATCACGTAAACGTATCGCTTCGACACAATGTAAAATACCCACTATTAACGCTAACCCGAACTTCTTCTTCTTTGATCCTTAGCCGCCGACCGTCAAAGCAGTCAGTGGCGTCTTGTAGGGCAACAACAAATTGATTCCACTTTGCTCGGTCGGTGGCCATCCTTCGTACAGTGCCCCAACTGGTTCATTCTTTGCATCTCAGCCTCCACAGTAGTTTACCCGTCTCATTCATTGTCCTGGCATTCCAAAATTGCGGTCAGGACGTCCGTTCTCATGTCAGTGGCTTCCTTTCGGCTTTCACCACTGACAGTCATACGAGCCTCAGACTCAGGATGTCCGTCCCGCAGCAAAGTTTGTTTATTCGTTGTTGTTTCCGTAACTTCAATTTTTTTTTTACATAGACAGGGGTGTCAGCCCTATGCTAAAACCCCCAACCTGGAGGACCACGGTGTCTGCTTTGGTCTGACCCCTGCCCGCGCAAACCTGTCCAGCTTGGTAGAACCTTCTAGGAGTAAAACTCCCGCTGGCATAGCTCTGGGGATAATCAGGGTATGCAAGCCGCCATACCTCGACAAGGTATTGACACTGGGGATGGCAGCTAACCCTAACACCGCCACCCTATTTCTGCTTGCCCATTCGTGCAAACTACTCGGTTTAGAGGCTTTTTTCTCCCCAACTGCATGCTCGGAAAAGGGTCGGGTTTTGAGTCAAGGTTAGTGCGCGAAGTGCAGCAAAATTACAATGTGTCAGAAAGATATAAGACGTGTTCCGTTATCAACAGGCCTACCGTTCGGGCCTTGTTGATAAGAAATTTTAAAAAAAATTTTAAATCACCACTTACCAAGATTAATTCAATAAATTGAATATTAGCCCTTACTCCCCCCCCCACCCCCACCATGTACGTTAACACCATTATTTCATAAATACAGTAGAACTCCATTTATCCGAACCCCAATTATCCGAACATCCAATTATCCGAACACTTTTTCCAGGAAAAAAAAATCAATCGCCACCAGTCACGTTAGACTACATTTCTGAATCTTTTCATGCGGCAAGCTTCAAATGTGTGCGAACAATTTGTAGAGGATGGGATGGGCTAATGGTCGGTCGCTTACGTACAGGAAGTCAGTTAGATCATAAAGTCAGTTAATATCTGGTTTACCAATCCAGTGTACGTGTGCGTTCTAGGCAGAACACTGGCTAAACAGACAGTTCAACTTAAAATAATTGTGTCTGCTACTACAGCAGAATAATTTTGGTGTACAAGTATTTCTCTGTGCGATATGGCATCTTCCAGTAGGCCTAAAGCATATAAAAGGAACCGCAATGTTTTGTCAATTGAAACGAAAACAGAAATTATCAAGAGACTAGGAAAAGGTGAAACTGTGTCTTCACTTGCGAGGATTTTCAATGTTGGGAAAGCTACCGTCTCTGACATCAAAAGTAACAAGGATAAAATTATGAGTTTTGCATCGAAATTGGATAGTGAAAATGGGTCGAAGAAACGTAAAACCATGAGAAAATGCGAAATATTTGAAATTGGAAGAGGCTTTGTATATATGGTGTCTGCAAAGAAAAAGCAAATCGGAACCTCTCTCTGGCTCTCTATTGTGTGAAAAGGCACTTCAGTTCAACAATCAACTTGACGGTCCTCCTGACTTTAAGGCTAGCCAGGGATGGTTAAGAAACTTTAAATCTCGTCATGGCATACGAGAACTGGAGATTCAAGGGGAATCTTTATCTAGCGATGCAACTGCCACTGAAAATTTTAAAGAAACATTCTTGGCTTTTTTGGAAGAAGAAGGTTATTCACTCGATGATGTGTATAATGCCGATGAGACTGGCTTATACTGGAAATCATTGCCTCAAAAATCACTTGCATCTGAGCGCGAAGCAGCTGCCCCTGGGTTTAAAAAGTGCAAAGAGAGAGTAACAATTTTGGTAGCCGCGAAATCCAGTGGAGGTCATCGTTTACCGGTGCTAATGATCGGCAAAGCCAAAAAACCACGTTGTTTAAAGAATGTGACATGTCTCCCATTGTGCTACAAAGCACAGAAGAGTGCTTGGATGAATAGTGAAATATTTCTTGATTGGTATACAAATCAGTTCATCCCAAATGTGAAGAGGTTGAGAGAACAAGAAAAGAAAACTGGAAAAGTAATTCTTCTACTGGACAATGCACCATCTCATCCAGAGACGGATACATTGAATGCAGTTGATGCAAATTTTAAAGTAATTTTTCTGCCTCCCAATGTAACAGCACTGATTCAACCAATGGATCAGGGTGTTATAGCAAAGCTTAAAAAGATGTACAAGAAGGAAGTCCTGCGTCGTTTATTGTTGGCTGAAGATGAAGAAAGTGGGGTGGCGTTTTCCAAAAAGCTTAATCTCAAAGATTGCTGCTATATGTTAGCTGATGCTTGGACCACCCTGTCACAAGATAATCTCAACAAGGCTTGGAATAGATTGCTTGGGGGAAAAAGGAGGAAATGAAACTACTGCAGTGGACACAAATGATGATTGTATAAATGAAGTTGTGGAACTGTTTCAGTGCCCGGATTTTCGGACTGTGACAAAGATGATGCACACATGTAGCTAGAAGATGATAATGATTCTGCTTTTCAGTTTTTGAATGACGAAGAAATTTTGTCTTTTGTGCAAGAAGAAAACCAAATACATGTAGTGACCGATGACGAAGACTCCTCAGAAGTACATGATGTACTTGTAGATTATGAAGAAAAACCAAAACGTCGACCAAGTCCTGAAGAGGCCTTTATAGCACTAGAATCAGCGATGGCTTGGTACGAGCAAGAAGAAGACAGCTGTCCTACACAGCTTCTGCTGTTGAAGAGAATGCGGGACTTAACAACCAAAAGGAGACTATCCAGTTTGATGCAAAAGAGGATTCCTCATTATTTTAAATAGTGCTCTACATCTGTGCAAGTACATGTATACGTAAGTTGCGCCTGGTTTTGAATCTTTTATAATGTTATTTTGAAAACATTTCTCTTTCTTAAAAAAAAAATAATTAATACAAGTAGTACATGCACTGCAGTGTAATAAAAGATTTTGGTGATACAGTGATCTAATACAGTGTGGGTATTATTATTACAGTACAAGTAAATATGTTTTATAGTGTATTTTCCTTGTGATGGTTAATTATTTTTAGAAATATGTGTACATGTACTTGATACATTATGTAATCCAATTATCCGAACATTTGATTATCCGAACGATGCTCGGTCCCATGCGGTTCGGATAAATGGAGTTCTACTGTATCCATTTCCTCAAACCAACATCCTTTTTGTCACAGATTGTTTAATTAGTAAGCACATTCGATCCCCTACATCTGCAAATCCATATGTTCCCGTCAATCCCCTTCCTTCCAGTTATTCAAATTTCTACTTCCGTTACACTTGGGACATTCATAACTATTAGAAATCAAACCTACCGTCATTAAAAAAA
Source organism: Oreohelix idahoensis (assembly GCA_024509875.1). Taxonomy (NCBI): domain Eukaryota; kingdom Metazoa; phylum Mollusca; class Gastropoda; order Stylommatophora; family Oreohelicidae; genus Oreohelix; species Oreohelix idahoensis. Next base: position 752,491 of record JAMPIV010020530.1, read on the forward strand.
TCTACTGCACATAGCTTTCCATTACCCTTTAAACTGTGAAATAAATCCTTATTAAACACGGATCTGCAATTCCAGACACTTTCCTTATGTGAGCAAATATTTAAATAATATACATTTCATCACAGATGATAATGCGAGCGCTTTGCAACTCGTTCACATTCTACCCTTTTTTTTTTTTTTGGGGGGGGGGGGGGGGGGGGGGGGGGGGGGGGGGGGGGTTTTGTGTATTTTTTTTTAATGAATGAAAAATATCCCTTTCAACCTCTAAGAGGTTACAAATAAGATATATAATATCTCTAATTTCATAATAAATCTTCCTCACAATAATTTGTGTTACGTGCACACATAGCACATCGAAAACACACCACAAGAAGACATGACCAAATTTATCGACTGAATACCCGACTCTAAAACCTACACTCTGCACTTAAACTTTTCTTTCCACCGAAAATGCAGACATAGACCTATCCCTAACCTCCTCCCCGCCATTCCACACCGGTGCTGCAACCCACCCTAACCCCAGCCTGCACCCCACCCCCAAATACTGTTGAAAACGAAAATGCAGACATAGACCTAACCTTAACTCCCCCTTCCCCCCCCCCAAAAAAAAATACAAAGAAAAAACCTGTTAAAAACTAAAATGCAGATCTAGACCTAACCCTCCCCCCCCCCCCCCTCCCCTTTCCCCAAAACCCTAACCTGCACACTCCCACCCCCCTCCACCCACCCCTCCCTTCACAATGCCATAAAAAATTGAAAAATTGCCCCAACTATATACCTTCGCATTTACATATATCATCTCGTATGTAACCTTGTAAACGCCACAATTACATACGTTATTTGTAATCATAGCCATGTGCTAAAAATAGACCAATATAGCAGCCTCCAGTTCACCATCCTTCCTTTCGGCACACGTTTTTAAACATTAGGCATTGCATAGTAAGACATTGATGAATATCCAAAAGCCTATGTTGTCTTTCATGTTTGCAGATTTTGAAGCTACTGGAGGCCCTTATAATTGGAAGTTGAGTAGTATTGGACGTAAGGTAGAAGGCGACGAGAGTAGAACAAGGTCCTACATGTTGCCAGACTGGCTGTCCATCCATATTTACATTACAGCTAACAACAACCCTGTTTTGAGCAGCTAGCCGTAACCTAACACCATTAAGAACTGAATTTTTCACTATTAAACATAATTTTCCCCATACTTTAAAAACTTAACAAAATATTCACTTGGAGTTATTTCCCTTTAGCAGTGTTTCGTGCTTTAGCAGTGTTTCGTGGACATATGTCGCAGTATGCAAGTATTGATTATAACTAGGAACTGTCACACTATGTGAGGAGCAAAAGTCCCCTAACGGGAGATAAATTATGATGTTAGTATAGAATCAGCACACACAAAAAAACTAAAAACAGCTCTGGTATTTGCAGACTCAGACATTGTGAATGATGATTCTTATGCATATGCACACCTCTACAATAAACCACCAATTTTTATTTATTTTAATGATAAAAATTATCCGTTCAACCTCTGATGGGTTATAATTAGGATATATAATGTATTCAATTCCAAATAAGATGAATAACTGCCCATATGGAAAAGAGGGATCACATCTGTCAAATCATTGTAAATATGGCTAATCAAAATTACCAATTTTGCTTGTACGTTAAAAAAAAAAAAAACTAAACAAACAAAAATGAGGTAAAACAAAAGTTTGCGGAGCTGAAGCGTAATGAGTGAATGATTATAAAATCAGCTCGATTCCCATCAGAATTTAATCAATTAAAGCATACTATCAAAGAAACCTATGCAAAATTTCAGCTCTCTATGATGAGTGGAACATAAGTACCAAAGGTTTGAAACATGACAAATGTACTATTTGCATGCAAACTTAAATAAAAATGGTTTTTGAACACAATTGTTCAGTTCATGATGTAAGCCAAAAGTTACGTTTGTTGTAAAGAAAATGAGTTTTGAGTTTTTCTCCGCGCAGGCCTCATGGTCAAATGTGTTCCGACGATCGAAGTCCAAGGATGAAGTGAAGGAGAAAGACAAGGAAGTGAGCATACGTAAAGTAGGTAAATGGGATGGGCCTTCAACAGAGTCTAGACTGGATTCCCTCAAGAAGAAAACGTGAGTCCGGTTTTTTTCTGTGCTCCTGTAATGTTTTGATTTTTAACATTGTGAGCTCCTTTTGGCCATATTTTCATATTTTATTAATTAAATTTTAAGCTCCTTTCGGCCATATTTGACTTACTGGCAGCCCACTTTATGACCTTGTAAAACCTCAGGTTGATACTTTAATTACGCTGGTGCTGTGTCCTGGAATGCTTTACCCAGATCTGTCAAAACTAACAAGCAACACTACCTTCAAAAGAAACCTATATTCAGAACAACGATGGGGTAGCTGACCCCATATTCTTGCAAGTTATAGATTTTCATAAATGGAAGCTTTCTTAGAATGGAAGGTGTTTGAAATGTTATGACAAGGTCATCAATGTAGAACTGATGGCAAGAACCGGTCAAATGTCAGTGGAACAAGAAGATACTGCCAATGACACACATTGAGGAAACCTGTTGATAGCATTTAAAGGCAGCCTTGTTCTCGAATCACCAGAGTAAAAGAAGCAGTGGTAGACTGAAAAACACACGGGGAGAAGAGAACTGGAGACAAAAATGGAAAGATATGGAGATGATTGCATGGGACAGGAAGACTTTGCATAAGTTTGTTAAAAGCTCATGCCTCTTGGGGAGATAGAGGGGGATGATGATGGTTTCTTCCTTTGTCTTTCTCTGCTTCCCTTTGAGTTAAATTGACCAGTTATCTTCATTTCATATTGCTTGAAGTAAGTTTATTCAGGGTGGGATAGCTGACCCAATGTGCTGGCAAATTACAGACATCATAAATGGGTCAAAGCTGCCTGGGTCACCAGCACTTTTCTATATGGCAGCGAGACATGGACAGCCAATGCTAAGCAAGAAAGAAGGCTCAATACCCATCTACAGTGTATACGCCACATCCTTAGTATTTCATGGAAGGACAAAGTGACAAATGTCGAGGTGTTGTCACGTGCTAACCTTCAGAGCTTGTATACACTGCTTAGACAGCGCAGACAACGCTGGCTTGGCCATGTCCACCGCATGGAAGATGTCTTCTACAGACAACTGGCAGATGGCAAAAGAACAGTTGGGCAACTGCAGCTGAAGTTCAAAGAGAGACATGAGGGCACTGGACATAAATCAAACAGCCTGGGAGGATGAAGCTGCTGACCGCACCATGTGGCAATGCTCTCTACGGCCCCACCTCAGATTGGGCAAAAGGAGGCTCTTGCAGCAGGCAGAGGAGAGAAGGGAATGTCGAAAGGAACACCAGGAGAATAAGCATGCAGGGTACTGTCACCTCAGGGGCACATTCCTATGGTCAGTTATGACTGAAGGGGCAAGTATTATTATTATAAATGGGTGCTTGCTTAGAATAGAAGGATTAAAATGGTATGACAAGATCACCGGTGTGGAACTGATGACAAGAACCAGACAGAGATGCCAGTGGAAGAATATTTCGGCAATGGATAAGACACACATTGAGGAAACTGTAAATAGCATTACAAGTCAGTCTTTGTTCATGGATCCCCTGAGTAAGGAAGGTAGGGGTAGACAGGAAGTCACACAGAGAAGAGAACTGGAGACAGAAGTTAAAGGGATAAGAAGATGCTGATGGGACAGGGCAGGAAGACTTGACATAAGTTTTTTGAAGGACTATGCTCCTCAGGGAACTGAAAGATATAGAATGAATGGATATGACCCTTCACCCCGTGTGGTCCCCGGGGGGGGGGTCTCTGAGGAGACAAAGAAAGAATAGAAGTACTGCTGTATGTTGTAAGATACGACTGAATATGAGCTTCTGTACGGGGTTGGTAATCTCATCATGTATAACTAATTGCTACATAAACCCACTGCTGCAGAGAGAACATGAGGGCTTTGGTGAAGGCTGCAAGGAGGCCAAATACCATAAAGGCTTCATGCCCCATAGGGAGCACAGAGGGAATGATGATGATGAGTTATTTGAACCTTCCTCATCTTGTTTATGATTTTTATTACTAGCGTAGCTGACATTCTTCCAATTCCTGATGTTAACCTATCCAGTTTCTTCTCTCTTTCTCATCCTGTATCTCTTTTTTTTTCTGTCGGTTTTGCCTCGTCACAGTGTATTCTAACCCTCCATGTCTCGTCACAGTGTATTCTAACCCTCCATGTCTCATAACATCAGCCCCATGATAGCCGAACATCTTGCTGCAGTCCTGCCCAATATACAGCAGTGAAGTGAGTACCTTATGGCCGCAACATACTTCTCTCCACGAAAAACTGTTTGGAAATGTCAGGGACCTTAAGCTGACTACTGCCTTTATTAGAGTCATTAACGTGGAAGTCTGAGGGCGAACATGGAAGAAGATGAAGATTACATGCCCATGAAACAGGGACATTTTCTGTACATCAGTACATAATAAACTTCCTTTGCACGCTGGCCTCTTATCAGGATATTATCATTAATCATTTATCAGACCATGTTGTTCTTAAAATTAAATAGTAAAATCACATCTTGTCTTGATCTGTTTACTTAACTACTTTTAATTGTTCACTTAATTACTTTTAAATGTTAACTATTTATTTTGGTTCAGTCTTGCAGTTTTAATTGTTGAGCCAGTAATGACATTGACTGTTGTGAGCTTGTGGTGGTGTTGGATATCTGTAATATTGTCTGTCTGCCTCGTGGTGGTGTTGGATATCTGTAATATTGTCTGTCTGCCTCATGGTGTTGTAGGATTTCTGTAGTATCGTCTATGTGTATGTCTCGTGGCGTTCCCTTTGCCCCCAAAACCAGATCTTGTACTGTTGCAGGCAGGTAGTGATAATTGATCAGGCTCCATTCTCATGAGATGGCCAAACAACTTTATCTTTTGTCTCTCGTGTAGTTTCTGGGTGTCTGTTGTGAGACAAAGTCTGTGATGAGACAAAGTCTGTGATGAGACAAAGTCTGTGATAAGACAAAGTATGTGATAAGACAAAGTATGTGATGAGACAAAGTCTGTGATAAGACAAAGTCTGTGATAAGACAAAGTCTGTGATAAGACAAAGAAAGAATTTGACTGCTGCTTGTTCAGGGATGCCGTACAAGGCAACTAATATGAGTATGTGCATGAAGCTGGTTTACACTTATCACGTAAAACAAGTTGCTATGGAAACCACCACTGTAAGAGTTCACGAATGTTTGGGGCAGGCTTCCTGTCAGGTGACCAGCTGCAGTGGTGACGCCATGCTCCATAAGGAGCGAGCAAGAAGGGAGATAATGATGGTATGTTTGATACAAGATGTCATTCCATATTTTCTGATGTCATCTTTTCTCAGTCTGTTTCTCCTGGTTACATTAATGGCTCTTTTTAAGTATTTAATCTTGCACTATGTGATTTTTAAATCTGTTTGTTTTAATTTATTATTGCTATGTCATTCGACAACATCCAGCCAGCAGAAGAAGAACTACAAATTAACTGAAAGACCAACGAAGGAAGAAACAAAGAAAGCCATAAAGCTTCTAAGAGATGGAAAAGAGGCCATCAGAGCCAATATTGACACTGCTACAGAGATTTTTTTTATAAATTACTTGGTAAAATCTGGGAGAGAGAAGAAATACCAACAGAATGGAAGGAAGGATATCTGTTTAAGCTGCCTAAGAAGGAAAACTTACAAGAGTGCACATATTATAGAGGAATAATGTTACTATTAGTGACAGGAAAAGTATTAAACAGGATCATCCTTGAGAGATTAATAGAGTACATAGACAAGCAACTGAGAGATGAACATGCAGGTTATCAACAAAACAGATCCTGTCCAGACCAGATAGTCACATTGAGAATAATAGTTGAACAACATCTAGAATGGAACTCAACTCTTTACATCAGATTTGTGAACTATGAAAAGGCATTTGACAGTATAGACAGAGAATCATTTTTGAAATTGATGAGGCATTATGGTGTTCCCCTGAAGATCATGAATTAAATAAAGAAAACTTGTGAAGACATGACATGCAGAGTTCTTCATGAAGGACAGCTGACTGAACCGTTTGGGATAAGAACTAGAGTGTGACAGATGCCTCTTGTCTCCATTTCTTTTCTTGCAGGCAATAGACTGGGTTTTGAAAACATTGATGACACAACAGCAATGGAATCCTGTGGAATCTGACTAAACAGCTTATGATGATGTAGATTTCACTGATGACTTGGCTCTTCTGTCCCATAACCATAATCAGATGCAAGAGAAAATGAAAATACTTGATGAGAGGTCACAGCAATTGGGTCTGAAAATACACAGGAAAAGACAAAGATAATGAGAATAAATGCAGGAAATGATAACAAGGTCAAACTTGAAGAAACACCAATACAAGATGTAGAATTGTACACATATCTTGGCAGCAATATAGACAAATTTGGAGGGACAGACAATGATATCAAAATAAGACAGTGATGCAAAATAAGAATACAAAAAGCAAGAGTAGCTTTCATTGCATTGGGAAACATATGGAGATCAAGAGAAATCAAGTCCAACACGAAAATAAGAATCTTCAACTCAAATGTCAAGTCAATCCTATTGTATGGCTCTGAAACATGCAGAACAACAAAAACAACAACCAAAAAGTTAGTCTTTCATAACTGGGTGTTTGTTTAGAATAGAAGGATTAAAATGGAATGACAAAGTCACCAATATGGAACTGATGACAAGAACTAGACAAGTGCCAGTGGAACAAGAGATGTGAAAAAGACGCTGGCGATGGATAGGACACACATTGAGGAAACCTGTTGATAGCAATACAAGGCAGTCCTTGTTCTAGAACCCTCAGGGTAAGGGAGGCAGGGGTAGACCAAGAAGCACATGGAGAAGAGAACTGGAGATGAGGGTAAAAATTAAGAGGAAGACATAGAAAGAACAAGAGCTGATGTCATGTGACAGGAAGACTTGGCAGGTGTTTGTTGAGGGCCTATGCTCTTTGGGGAGCTAAACAGTAATGAATGAATGTCGTTGACAAACAAACCAAAAAGCTACAGACTTTCATAAATTGACGCTTGCGTAGAATAGAAGATCTAAATCTTAAGGCAAGGTCACCATTGTATATTTATTTACTTTACAGATCTGTTTATAGTGTAAGAGGATACAAACCCCCTCAAGATGTTGAGCAGAGGGTAGCTTCTATTGCTTCCACAGTGGTTGGTGCTGCTGTTAAGCCCTCCTTCAAGCTGGATGACCGCCTTGTTAAATTTAAGGTACAACTAAGTAAATATCTATTTGGGATAAGAACTTGATTGTGGCAGGGATATCTGTTGTCGCCATTACTTTTCTTGCTAACTGTAGATTTAGTTAAAAAAAACAATGACATCAGAAAGGGAATTGAGTGGATTCTGGCAAAACAGTTACCGGAATGTTAGATTTTTGTCGATGACTTGACTTTCTGGTCCTATGACCGTAACCAGATTTGAGACAAAATGAAATTACTTGACTCGAGCTCACAGCAACTGAGTGTGATAGGGCAAGACTGATCATGAGAATAAGTACAGGAAACAAAAGCAAGAGTACACTTGATGAAAGCGTCTGACCGTGTCTACCAAGCCTGCTAACATTAACCCAACAATCAGCATGGAGGAAAGCGTTCAACAGACCATGTCTGACCGTGTCTTCTAAGCCTGCTAACATTAACCCAACAGCATGGATGAAAGCCTTCAACAGACCACGTCTGACCGTGTCTTCCAAGCCTGCTAACATTAACCCAACAATCAGCATGGATGAAAGCCTTCAACAGATCACGTATGACTGTGTCTTCCAAGCCTGCTAACATTAACCCAACAATAAACATGGAGGAAAGCGTTCAACAGATCACGTCTGACCGTGTCTTCCAAGCCTGCTAACATTAACCCAACAATCAGCATGGATAAAAGCCTTCAACAGACCACGTCTGACTGTGTCTTCCAAGCCTGCTAACATTAACCCAACAATCAGCATGGATGAAAGCCTTCAACAGATCACGTCTGACTGTGTCTTCCAAGCCTGCTAACATTAACCCACAGGGTTCGTAGCGACCTGGAAAAACCTTGAAAAACCTGGAAAACGAATAAAAAAATTCCAGGCCTTGAAAAGCCTGGAAAAATGGCTATAATCCTTGAATTTTCCGCATCGGACCTTGAAAAATAATACGAAATCGAAAGTTCGTTACTTTGTGTCCATTTTTTGGTTATTGAAGGTATTTTTCGCAACAACAGACGCGACGAGTCTAAAAATAAATCTGCGTTTACGCCATTAACGCAAAGCGCCGAAAACTTCTGGAAATGCGCAAAGGGAAGTAAAATTGTAAAGTTACCGTACAATTTTTACTTCCCTTTGCGCAAAGTTACTACAATTTTTACTTCCCTTTGCGCATTAAATCCATTTCCAGAAGTTTTCAGCGCTTTGCTTTAACGACGTAAACGCTGATTTATTTTCAGCACTCGTCGTAAGTAATAAATTCATTTATCTTATTTATAAAACTTATTTAAATAAGTCCAGTTTATAGATAGACCTACTGTACTTGCATCTGTATTTACAATGTAGGTCTATTTACAGTTTAATTTTTAACCATGGCCAAAATTAGCCTATAGGCCTAAGCAAGCGTTTGAACGAAATTTCTTGGTTTACCTCTGCATACGGGAATATATTTGACACAGTTTAAGATGGTCAGGAATAGAAATTGATGGCGATTCCATATCCTATAATAATAATAATAATAAATTCTTTAAGCGCCAAACACGGCGCATAAGGCAGAAACCAGTGCTCTCCAGGTTGTTCGTTGTGACGCCACTCCTCTTAGCTCTTGCACTTAGAAATCTCCTTAGCCCCCAAGATATTAGAGTGAGTCATGTTTACTGTCGAGCCTGGTTCTGTTTCGGTAACAATAGCTTGTTTTACGATAGTGAATTGTTAACTCACTGATCAACCCTCCGATCCAACCGACCGATTCAAGGGTTTCGAGGTCAGTTATAGGAAAATATCTACACCACTAGATACTCTGGTGTATCTCTTATTCTATAATTTAACATAACATGGTGATATCCATCGAAATATACACATTCCTGATGTTTTTCTTTCGGCGTCTAAGGTGAGAAACTTAAACTATATCCTATAGCCTACCCTGTTATCAGAACCATGTCCCACTGTTCATTTCACCACATTTTTTGGAAATAAATATATTTTGAATGCTTTTTTATTATATTTAGGTTGAAAAGACTTATCCCGTTCTACCTCTGAAGGGTTATAGGCTAATTAGGATAGGCCTAGGCCTACATGTTTTCAATTTCAGATAACATGAATAACCGCCGATACACTGTAATTAGGGTAAATGAAAATCACCAATTTTGTGCATAGGCCTATGTTATTTAAAAAAAAAATTAAATTAAATTAAAAAAAAAAATCTAAACAAACAAACGAAACAAAACCCAACAAAAATAGTAAAAATGTGGGGGTGTAAAGGTCTCCAGTTAGATATTTATTAGATTTTCACTTATCATAAGTATTACCCTCCCAATTACTATATATATTACTTTTGTTCTAGTTAAATATTGTTTGACTATTATGTATGCATTTAGAATTTTGAATTGGTAAATATACATAGCTTAGTCCTACTCATAAGTTATTTGTGTTCCTTTTTTTTTTTTTAAACTAACACTACTAGGAGACCTACAGATGTGACATCATTTGTGACCAAGGAAAAAACTCTTGAGAGCTGAGATTATTTGGACTTTTTTTTTTTTCAGTGAAAAGTCACCATAGTTTTAATTCAAATTTCATACGCAACAAGGGACATATTCTCTTCTGTGGTAGTTTTGATTCAGCCTTCAGCTTTATTTCAAGACCTGAAATTCAGATTGGTGCATTTGGAACAGTAGCGGAAAATAGGAAGCATTTTCCTGTAGCACTGAAGAAAAAACAACTCAAATTGAAAAAGACAAATCATCCTGTGTTTTGTGCGACAGAAGATAAGGCATGCCGACAGTCACCTGGCATGATACGAAAAGATTTAACCTTATATCCACTGTTCTTCTTCTTCTTCTTCTTCGATCCTTAACCACCGACCGTCAAAGCAGTCAGTGGCCATCACGCCTAGTGGCGTCTTGTAGGGCAACAACATCCTTCGTACAGTTCCCCAGCTCTGGTTCATTCTTTGCATCTCAGCCTCCACAGTCCTCCGCCAAGTTGTTTTTGGTCGGCCTCTCTTTCGCTTTCCTTCAGGGGTCCAAAACATAGCTGTTCTTGTGATGGCATCGGGGTCTCTTCTGAGGACATGACCAACCCAGCTCCAGCGTCTGCCATCCACTGTTCACTCCAATGATAATATAAACAAGATAGTTAGAAAGACAAATTCTTTAGGGCAGAACAATTCAGAAGCCAGTGCTTGCAGAAAAATACAGCAAAAGTATGCGAGGTGTGGAAACTTCAGCCAACTAGGTGCAAGCTACCCCTACCCACACAGATCCTATTTTTATATTATTTCTTAGTTGAAACTGCCCTGGTCAATGGGCACATAACCTACAACACTGCCAACTCTACAAAAAAAGATCAAAGCGAAGATCAGGATGTCAGTATGACTCTTATTGAACCTGCTAGGAGCCGCGCTAGCGTAGTGGTTACCACACCGCTCTGGCGACCGGGTGATTCAGGATCAAACCCGGGCAACGGCATTTGAGGATTTTTCGTCGACCGGGATTTGGACTGAATTAACTCGAGACCTGGCGAGGACATTTGAAGAGTGTCGTCGACCAGGGATTGGCGGCTCCTGAGCCGACCCAGCTCTAATGGGTACCTCTGAAATTGGCGAGTATCTGCCTGAATGGCGAGAGACACATGTCTCTGTACAAGAAAAAAAGGATACTCACGTAAAATCAATGTCAAGTTAGACATTAATAATAACCTGAGAGTTCGCCTCGAGTATTAGCGGGTGTACGAAAAAAAAAAAAATTGAACCTGCTATTCTTTGACGCAATGTGACACCTTCAAAACCACAGGTCACAACAACACGACTTACTGAGCACCACTTCATTGATAAATATGAAAGGGCAAGGTACAAACCAGACTGTAAAGTGTGTAAGGCTGCTGCAGGGAACAGAAGCCAGACTTGCATGTACTGCCCAGATTGCAATGTACCTCTATGCCTGATACCCTGCTTCAAGTTATACCACATAGTCAAGGATTATCAACGTGGATCGTTGGCAAAGACTCTTGCAGAGGCCTACAGCTACAACTTCAACCCCAGTTAATCAAAAAAGCAGCTCAAACTCCAACTAGAGGTACTTAAGTACTCAAACATTTACAAATGCTCATTGTCAAATGCCACAGACGCAGAATACATTCAAAAAAGACAAACACGAAAAATAGTTTTTTTTAAACATTTTATTCCAATTTTATTAGCCTTTTATGTTGATATACCTGGTTAATCGTTAAATCAATACGTCAATCAAGCTTATTTTATTCATTACCATCCATGTCACTAACATTTTATTGCGCTGATGTTGAACAAATTCACTAAAAACTGGGAAAAGATGTCTGTTTTTCAATCTTTTATGAATTTAAAAAAAAAAAAAAGTTCTTTTTAAAGAAATCTGCAAACACCCTTGGTAATGGGAGACGGTAATGCTCCAGATTGCTGATCAGCAAAGTGATAATTATATCTGAGAAAATTAGATGAGGAAAATATTAGAGTTTCCCATCCTTGAAAATCACGTGCTGGACCTGGAAAAACCTGGAAAAAGCCTGGAAAATGCTTGAAGAAATTTGCTATGAACCCTGAACCCAACAATCAGCATGGATGAAAGCCTTCAACAGACCACGTCTGACCATGTCTTCCAAGCCTGCTAACATTAACCCAACAATCAGCATGGAGGAAAGCGTTCAACGGACCACGTCTGACCGTGTCTACCAAGCCTGCTAATATTAACCAACCAATCAGCATGGAGGAAACAATCTTCTTCTTCTAACTCCCCAAGGAGCATGGGCCTTCAACAAACTTATGCCAAGTCTTCCTGTCCCGTGCCAACAGCTCATGGTCTTTACATGTCTTCTTCATCCCCTTCATATCTGTCTCCAGTTGTCTTCTCCATGTATTTGTTGGTCTTCCTCTACCTCACTTATCCTGGGGATTCCAGAATAAAGACCGCCGGGTAATGCTATCAACAGCATACCTGTCAACCTGTACAAATTTTTCTTACAATGTATGGATTTTTGATACTTTTAGCAGTGTACAGACTTGTTGTACAGATTTTTCTCCCCTCCCCAAAAAAAAAAAAATTTTTTTTTTTAAATTCTAAAAATATTTTCCAACCCAAGTTTTTTTAAAATTTTAAATCAGACAATATTTTCTAGCCCAGGTTTTTTTTTTTAAACCAATTTTTTTTATTTTTAATTCCGGGAATCTCGGCGTCCGTTTTTAAACTGAGGTCTCTCCCACCAACCAATCAAATCCTTTTATACACAACAATTCGGCAAACGCTTTCGGTTTTCAGTGTGACATGACATATTTTTAAAGGTACCTGTTATCAACAACCACGCTTGCTTGCCACCACACTTCGACGCCATTTTGTTTAAAAAAAGCTAAGTACTTATAACTTGGTTAAATATTGCTGTTGTTTTGCTTTGTTGCAATTTAATTGCTGTCTTAATCTTTCCAGTTATATCTTGCCCTTCAATATATTTCCAATAAATTGTCATAATATTCTGTGTAGGCCCTACATAACTAGAAAAAAAAAGTTTGTTTGCATTGAGTAGGCCTACTTTATTCCAGCGCTCGAGATTCGCTGCTTTATTTTTTAATAAAGTGGCAATCTGTTATCACTGGTCTAGGCTACCATCTCTTAAATAATAATTTTGTAAATTTTTGGTGGTACGTTTTTTCTTCCTAGATTTGATATCTTGCCCTTCAATATATTTCCGATAAATTGTCATTATATTCTGTGTATGCCCTACATAACTAGGAAAAAAAAGTTTGTTTGCGTTGAGTAGGCCTACTTTATTCCAGCGCTCGAGATTCGCTGCTTTATTTTTTAATAAAGTGGCAATCTGTTATCACTGGTCTAGGCTACCAACTCTTAATAATAATTTTGTAAATTTTTGGTGGTACGTTTTTTCTTCCTAGATTTGATATTCTGTTCATAATTTTTTTTTTTTTTTTTTTTTTTTTTGCTGTTAGCCGTTTGCTTTGTTCATTGTATTTTTTTTATCATTCTCTACTGTATGTTGTCTGATGTGTGTGTGCCTCTACTGACAGATAGTGGTCAGAAAAAGAGCTTCTGTAGCTATTGGCTAGAAGTTGTTGACCAGAAAACTAGTACTGGTGCCATCCACTTCCCTAATTTGAAAGTCATCATTCAGCGACTGCTGATACTCCCTCACAGCAATGCTGACTGCGAAAGATCATTTTCAATGATGAAAAAAATCCACACAGACTGCAGGAGGTCCATGAATGCGGACACACTCACTTCTATTTTACAGTGTAAGATTAACATTGATACATGCTGTGCAGACTTTAAGCCGACAAATGCAATTCTGCAAAGTGCTAAAAGTGCATTTGTTGATTATAATACAAAACACTGTACATCGAAAGAATAGTGTACCTCATGATCAGTAAGTTTTTTATATGTAAAGAACAGCATGAGACTATTAGCATGTTTTATATCACAATAATTCAAATGCTAATAGATTTGTCTATGTCATTTCTCATTTTAAAATTGTATTGCGTATAATTTATTAATATATTTTTTGCGTAAGGATTTTTGGGTGTTTGTAAGGATTTTTTTGGTCCGGCGTACAGATTTTTGTCTCAGGAGGTTGACAGGTATGCAACAGGTTTTCTTTCTATGTGTCCTATCCATCTTCAGTGTCTTCTCATCTCTTGTTCCACTGGCACTTGTCTAGTTCTTGTCATCAGTTCCACATTAGTGCTTTTGTCATAACACTTCAATCCTTTTATAAACGTTATTGGTTGTTGTTCAGCACAGAGTAAATAAACATTGGAAAATTGTTGCACCCTTGACCAGTCTTGAAGATAAAGTTAATGTTTATCTTTCCATCACCATCAGTTACCATCTCCACATCAAAAGTCAGCTGCAATGGATCTCTAATGTCTTCTGTCTCTTGTCTTGGTGGTACACTCTAATAGACTCTCTCCTGTCCATCTCTTGATGTTATCTTCTCATTTATAGCGCTGTCTTCCTCTTGCATGTTTGCCTTCAGATCTTCCTTCCATTATGATCTTCAGAAAGATGTTATGTCTTTTTACATGAGCAAAATATTTTAGCTGTCTAATTTTGATCTCCTTTGCTAATTCTCTTAATTCCTAGCTTTTGAAGCACCTCTTTATAAGTTTCCTTCTCTTTCTATGAGATGCACCTCATTCTTCTATATATCCACATCTCAAGGGCCTCAAGTCTGTCTTCATACAGCTTGTCCATTGTCCATGTTACTACACCATAGAGGAGTGAGTTGTATATATTAATACAGTGAGTTTAAGCTTTTATTCACAAGTTATTTGTTGTATGTTAGTTTGTATTATGCTGTTGAATGTAGCTGTAAAAAAAGGATACCGTTACACGCCCATTGAGGCATATTGGGAATATGGTGTTAGGCCCATATTTTCTTGACCATTGGCACACTAGTGGTGATGTGGTCAGCATCACGCCAGCCACCTTAACCTTCCCAGAAGTTGTTCTGGTACCCAGTTGGGGCTGGGTCAACCCAGGAGCCGTTTGCGGCCTAAAAAAAAATCCCACCTCATCTGGGGATCAAACCATAGACCACTGAGCTAGGAAGCCATTGCACTAACCACTAATGTAGCTGTGGCCATTCCTATTCTCATGTTAATTTCTGTTTCACAACTGCCATCTCTTTCCTACAGGTCCTGACAAAACTGATGGCTGAATTTGATCACCCAATACCCAACAATGAACTCAGCAATATGAACACCCTCAACGATGTTGACCTACTATTGTCACCAGCTTGAAGTACAGCCGGAAGTACAAGGGGAATTCTGGGCAGTCCAGAAATGAGAGAAGTGTAACAGAATTTGAATTACAGAAGCAGCTTGCAGAAGACTATGCAAGATTAGGACTGAGGGTCAAATAAATGTTCTTGTTTTCATATTGAACATTTGTTCTTTCTTTACTTCATTGTTCTCTTCGTTTATTTGGTTATCCTTCTCTCATACTTTGTGATATTTTATCCTTTTCTTATTCGTTCTCTTTGTTTTTATTTAAATCCCAGTCTCCCATCCATGTTTCAGAGCCACACAATAGGGTAGGGGTCAGCAACCAGTTGATCCCAATCTACTGGTAAATCCCAGTGGATGATGTGGTAGATCTTTGGGGGAGGGGGGACTTTTCAAACTACGGGCAATTTTGGACTAGACCTCTACCACTGGCATTTAAAATCAAGTTCTCAAGATTAAAGGTACTTATATATATATACCGTTACTTACCATCACCAACCAAGATCTGCTTACTCGGAGCAAGCAAGAGGACATGCACACCATCATAGCTGGCAGACGCTGGAGCTGGGTTGGCCATGTCCTCAGAAGAGACCCCGATGCCATCACAAGAACAGCTATGCTTTGGACCCCTGAAGGAAAACGAAAGAGAGGCCGAGCAAAAACAACCTGGTGGAGGCTGAGATGCAAAGAATGAACCAGAGTTGGGGCACTGTACGAAGGATGGCCGCCGACCGAGCAAAGTGGAATCAATTTGTTGTTGCCCTACAAGACGCCACTAGGCGTGATGGCCACTGACTGCTTTGACGGTCGGCAGCTAAGGATCAAAGAAGAAGAACATATATATACTAGCAGATATACCCGGCGTTGCCTGAGTAAAAAAAAAGTAACTGAACTTTTAATACATCACCTGGATGCGGTACTTCTGAGCCACCATTATTATATGGACACCCAGGACCAACACTCCACAGTTAATTCTCGAATTAACCCAATGACAACTACACATCTCAACTCCAGCATATCTACTCCAATCATGTTCTCCATTGTACCTCTCACGACCACATCTAATTCAATCGTGTCTGACACATGCTGTGGGGATGCATGCTGTCGCAGTAATTAATCCTCAAAGGTGCTTACTATCCTCTTGCACCATTCCTGAGTAAACCAATCAACACCGAAATTTAGTCCCAAACTGAACACTGTATTACGGAAATGTCATGAAACACAAACATTATATGAAATGCAAATATCCAAGGTAATAATTCGTAATTCTTCCTTCAGAATTAAACAAGATTCAGCCATGACATCTAGCCATCTTCTCTCTGCACTTTAGTTCACCGTCCAGTCAGCAACTAAACACTTCACACCTTGAACTATTCTCCTGTGTTTTGACCCACTGTCTCGCACAAGGCAAACTCACGTAAAACCCGACTGACCACTTTTCATTTGCACTTAACGTACACACAGGCCTACGCAATTTACTGTTCACGCAAACAACCTCTCTTACTTTATTATTTGTTTACACACACACACACACACATTAATCATCATCATCAGCATAATCATCATCATCATCAATACAGTATACGCTTGATAATTGTATTACACTGATATCATCATTACAACATATGCTCGATGTCTGTATTATACTGACATCATCATCATCATTATGTGACATCTACATTACACTGATATCATCATGTGACATCTACCCCCTTCTCCAGAAGAAAACACAGTTTTCTCATAGAGTAAGGCAAATGCCTGGAACAATAAAAGAGTGTATTACATCTAACTACAGGTAAATTAGCATAACATAATATCATCCAAAATGGTCTCATGACAAATCTCTCTGTGAACATATTATAAGTTATAGATGGGATAAAGCATCCGCCAACACATTGGATTTTCCCTCAAGAAGTATTACAGAAAAGTCATATTGTTGTAACAGTAGGTACCATCTTGTTAACTGGCTGTTTTGCGATTTTGCCGTCCTCATATATACTAAAGGTTTATGATCTGTGTTAAGAAAAAAATGAGCTCCCATCAGATACTTGGAAAGCTTCGCAACACACCATACAATGGCTAGGCATTCTCTCTCGATTGTAGCATATCTGGTCTCTGCTGGTAATAATTTCCGACTTGTATATAAGACCGGATGCAGAGTGTTTTGGTGTTCTTGCATTAGACATCCTCCTATGCCCACAGAGGATGCATCTGTCCTGAGGACAAATGGAAGATGTATGTTAGGTAGCATCAAAATTGGTTGTTTGGAGAAAATACATTTTATCATTTTTAGTGCTACATCGCACTTATCCATCCGTATCACGCTATAGGGCATCCTCCTGCGCATCCAATACAAGAGGATAGTAAGCAATATTAACAACTGGGGAATACAAATGTGGTAAAGGATAATGACAATAAATGCATGAGACATCATCAAGATTGCATCTGATGAACCAAATCCACGAGATGAAGAATCGTACCAACATCTTGACTGCCGTATAGACAGCATTGGATGGACCAATAGTGACGCCAACGTAAGGATACAAAGAGCAAGACGAGAATTCATCTCACTCGGAACTACATGAAAATCAAGCAAAATCCAGTGTGCACTAAAGACCGGAATCCTGAATTCAAATGTTAAGTCAGTTTCCATGTATATTTCTGAAAAATGGAGAAACTCATAATCAACTATAAAAAAACAACTGATTCCCTGCATTGATAGTCTTCGAAAATGATAAAGACCAAAATGGCATAACAAGGTCACTAATAAGGAGCAAGCGACTAAGATCCGACAAACAGTAGAAAAATTGCTAAGAAGAGGACTCTACCGTTGGGATAGAAACACCCTAACGAAACTCGTCATCAGCACCATGAGACAGTTCTAGCTCTGAAATACCAAAGATAAAATAATCAGTGACTTATTCAAACACATCTGGAGAAGTGGACACGCAATCAAAACCAAAGTGGACACGCGAAGTGGTGCGTAGCCAAAATGCATGCAATGTAGTGGACAAAGACTTAAATCCCTCACTAGACTCAAAGGACCTTGGGTAGAAACTGCATTTAAGGGTTCTAGTGGTGACATCCCTTTATTCTCTTGTGCTCTTTCAAGTGAACTAGGCAATACAATTTTGCCAACAACTCATCAATGCATGAACGTCTCACTCCAATTGTCATACATCTAGTGTCTCATAGCACACTTACTAATTTACCTGCTACCAAACCTCGGTGTAAAGTCAAAGTGCCACTTTCCTCAATCAATGACAATGCAGGCAAAGCGTGACCACAGATCAGTATCGGTTTACCATTTGGTTCAAATAAAGGCTTACAACCTATACAATCCTCACTGTTAAATGTTTCTAATACCGATGTAGCGTTTGCATGCTCTGTCTTCCTGGTCAGACATTCTTTTTGGAAATGATCCGTCGCATTACAGAGGTAACAGTGAGCTTCACGACGGTAGCTATTCCTTGGACTTCCCTTTGGGCTGGATGGTAGTGTGTTAGTAGGGCTTGGACCTGATTTGTCACAAAATTTGGATGCATGGCGCCAGGAACCACAGCTACGACACCCCCATTTAGAGCTATCTGACCTACGCTGAGGAAAACGCTTGGGCAGTGAATAACGTGGTCTGGAATCATGGTTAAATGTCCTATCAAATCTCAACCTCCTGTCGTCTTGTCTGTTCACATTATCAAACCGCGGTCTATGATATGGTGCATTGTTTAATTCCCTTGCAGAACATACCGGAAAATTCTCAGGTTCCACCTCCTTATGTACTGACCTCTCAGGATGGGCAGTCATATACTGCCTCCCTAGCTCTAACATGGTGTCAAGATTCTTTGGGTCACGTTCTTGAAAGAATGCAACTAAGTCCGAACTACAGGCCGAGAGGACTTTATCTCTCAAGATGAGATCTTTGAGGCCTTCAAAATCTTTACTAATTCCAGTGAGATCAATCCAGCGAGTAAATGCTAGTTTTATGTTAGTGATAAAGTCGCCAAAATCCTGATCTTTACTGGGTTTCTCGTTTTTAAAACACATAGAATAACCATGTGAAGTAAGACGGTATTTGCGAAGCAATGCTTCTTTTACAACATATAGTTGAGCAGGTCATTTACAGGTAATAAAAAGAAAGTTTGTAACGCCTGGCCCGTGAGCAGATCACATAACATGGAACTCCATTGTTCTTTCTTTATCTTCAGTGATATCATCTTTCCTTCAAAGCGTTCTAGGTACACATCGATCAAGTCGAAGGAGTCCGAAAAATTTGGTAACCTTAACTTATATGTATGGAATGGTTCCTTCCCCAAGGACTCTCCCAGAGGACTCATGACTAGAAGCTTCCAATTCTAATTTCTTTAAAGCAATGGCCTTTTCAATTTCCATTTGTTTGGTAGCTGCCTCAACTTCCATTCTCTTTAACAGTCTTTCATCATATCTTTCTTTTCGTTCCTCATCCTGTTTTCGCTTTATCTCTGCCTCTTTGAACTGTTCCATTGCCCATGTTTCAAGTTCAAGGCCTGTTTTATCCAACTGTTTTCCCATATCAATAAAATCTCTGAGACTTGCCATGTTGCCTTCGACTAATATTGAGGTTACCCAAACCAGAAAAAAATATATATATAATATATATATATTTATACAAGGTAAACTGCTCTGCAAACGGCAGTATGTATACAAATTACCAACTATAAAGCGAAATATTAGATATTCATGACACAGTTGATGGATGAAGAAAACAGACGCTACAATAAGGATAACGAAAACTAGTAGGCTGGTGGTGGATAATACCGTACAGAAAAGAAGAGAAAAAAAATAAATAGCAACTATAGATTTATATACAACACCGAACCTGACAGATGACCAACCACAATGGGACTAAACAAAGAAATGTACAATGATAGTAAGAAAAATAACTGAAGAATACAACATGTAAACTGGAAGAGGCTTTATATGATTGCAACACTTTCTACGATCTAAACCAACACAACTAACGTGTATTATGTTCAAAGAAATCACTCATGATGCTCCATATCACCCAATCCAACACAGATGTGGCCCCTTAAGGGATTAATTTTAACAAAATCCTAATAGATTAACTCAACATCAGTTCCTCTATCAAGAAGACTAAACATTGAATCTAAAACATAATTTAAGCAAACACGTAAGTCACACACAATAACAACAAGCAACAGATGAGGTAAAGACAGGAATGCCAACTGTGTGGTACGCACGAACAAGAGCAATGATAGCACAAAAATGACTTATCTGTTTCGTAGCCTGTCACTGTATGGTGCCTTGCTTAGTATGTGGTGTAGACTTCACTGTCTAGAAGTATTCATGCATAATGGAGGAGGCAGTGAACTGTACTGATGAGTCATCTTGCTGTAATGATGCTGTAGTTTTCAAATAATCTGTTCCACTGCACAGGATGCAGCAACCGACGTAGAATCTATCGTAAGGATTTCTTGAATTATAAATGTCCCTTGATACTGCAAATGATGCGACAAGCAGCGTAGACGTTCTTGAAGTAGGAATGTTCACTGATACTGCACAAGATGCGGCAAGCAGCGTATATTTTCTTGAATTCAGAATGTTCACTGATACTGCACAAGATGCGGCAAGCAGCGTAGATTTTCTTGAATTCAGAATGTTCACTGATACTGCACAAGATGCGGCAAGCAGCGTAGATTTTCTTGAATTCAGAATGTTCACTGATACTTCCCAAGTTGCGTCAAGCGGGTAGATTTTCAATGTTGAAATATGTTGTACATATCACTGATGGTAGTCCTGACACTATGGCAAGATGTACGTCAGTAAGGACGACAAACAAGACGATAACAATGGATATATAACCGTATGTAAGTCCTCGAAAACAACATGCAGCTGTGCAACTAGCCACCACTCAAGCGCTGATGAATGTCAACCAAGCATATAAATTCCTGTAACAGAGTATAGCTTACTCCGTTCGACACAAACTCAAGCGCTGATAACAGACACTAGTGGCAATACATTTTGCTCTTACATGAAATGTCTTGAATATTACGTGTTGCGTGAAACCAGTAATTTAAATTGATAGTAGGCTGAACACGGCCTTGTCTTTGAAATTCAGTATTGTGTGAACACACCAACATACATGAGCGAAACTCTCAGGAATATACGTAGATATTTCTTGACTGGCAACACTGGTTTGTAAAATGGCTGAATACTTTTGGCACGGCTGGCTAGATTCTTCTGGCGGGTACAATTTCCTCAAAGAGCACCCAAATGACACATGCTGTGGGGATGCATGCTGTCGCAGTAATTAATCCTCAAAGGTGCTTACTATCTTCTTACTCCATAATTGACACATCCATTCCTGAGTAAACCAATCAACACCGAAATTTAGTCCCAAACTGAACACTGTATTACGGAAATGTCATGAAACACAAACATTATGGGAAATGCAAATATCCAAGGTAATAATTCGTAATTCTTCCTTCAGAATTAAACAACAAGATTCAGCCATGACATCTAGCCATCTTCTCTCTCTCTCTCTCTCTCTCTCTCTCTCTCTCTCTCTCTCTCTCTCTCTCTCTCTCTCTCTCTCTCTCTCTCTCTCTCTCTGCACGCAACCCTTTTAGTTCACCGTGCAGTCAGCAACTAAACACTTCGCACCTTGAACTATTCTCCCGTGTTTTGACCCACTGTTTCGCACGAGGCAAACTCACGTAAAACCCGACTGACCACTTTTCATTTGCACTTAACGTACACACAGGCCTACGCAATTTACTGTTCACGCAAACAACCTCTCTTACTTTATTATTTGTTTATACGCACACATCATCATCAGCGTAATCATCATCAATACAGTATACGCTTGATAATTGTATTACCGTGATATCATCATCATCATTACAACATATGCTCGATGTCTGTATTATACTGACATCATCATCATCATTATGTGACATCTACATTACACTGATATCATCATCATCATGTGACAGTGTCCTCCATCATACCTCTCACCTCCAGCACATCCACTCCAATCATGTCCTCCACGATACCTCTCCCTCCTAGCACACCCACTCCAATCATGTCCTCCATTGTCCCTCTTACCTCCAGCACATCTATTTCAGTCATGTCCTCCATTGTACTTCCCACCTCCGACACATTTACTCCAATCATGTCCTCCACCATACCTCTCACCTGCAGTACATCCACTCCAATCATTTCCTCCACTATACCGTTCTCCTCCAGCACATCTAATTAATCATGTCCTGCACCATACCTTTCACCTCTAGCACATCTACTCCAATCGTTTCCTCCACTGTACCTCCTTCAGTTCGATTAGTTTAAGGGAGACCAAGAGTACGCAGTTCCTCCTCTTCCATCGAAATAACCTTATCTTCTATGGCAATTAAAACTAAAGTAAATTTCATCACTGTAACCAATTTCCATTTCAAGGTAAATTAGCTGAACCTGATGTTTAAAATCTTCTGTTAAGATCATCTCAGTATTTCATCCTTAATGCTAGTGGGTCACCAACTCCACAGGTTCTAAGTAGAATGTCATCTGATGTTTCTTGCTGTGTACGATAATGAATACTCTAAAAGTAGATGAATCAAAAAAATTGTGACTCCTGATGTTCTTGTCTTTTTTTTTTTTTTTTTTTTTGAGAAATCCATTGATATATTAACCCAAAATTAATGTTTAGAGAAACAATACAATTAATGTTTAATTTTCTTTACCAAAAAAACATTATATTTGCTGTTTCTGCAGGGGACAAAGTGACAGGCGTTCAAAAATAAAGATTTTATATACATGTGTGTGTGTGCATATATATAAGTATATATATATATATATATATATATATATATATATATATATATATATATATATATATATATATATATATATATATATATATATATATATATATATGTGTGACAGGGGCGCTAGGGGTACCTCACACCCAAGACCCGTGCACCAAGAAAATTTATAAAGGATCGTTTGACAGGGGTTGCAATTATTGGTTGCTTGCAACCCTCTCAGCAGCAGACTTAACAATTCAAGCAACCCAAAGCCTTATGCAGATCAACATTTAATTCTACCGAACAGAACCGAACACCAAACAAACAATCCAACAAACACCCAGTCAGTGTTCATAGACTGTCTGAAAAATAATAAATAAAACAACGTCTAAGTGAACATCAATAGCATGGATAATAACACTTACCATACAGAAAACATGCGCCCACCTGATATCATCAACTATCTCACACACTCATGCGTGCCGTCCAATGCGACTAGTATGGTGTTGTGCATGAGGCTGGCAATCGCACCGGGTAACATAGGTTGCTACCGAAACCACTACCGCAAAAGCATCTGAATGCTCCATGCTGAGGTAAACCACACCGGTGGCCCCATGCTCCCTCAGGAGCGGAGAAGAGAAATATACATCTGGTACGCCCACGTGCTCTCTCAAACCATGTTCACATAACAATAATAATCAACTGGACGTAAAATAATATTCTTCAATACATGTACAACAAATAATCTCAATAATGAGAATTAACTACTACCTCTCAACCGACCCACATCAATACTCGTTCCCGCACTCTGAACATGTCGTAAGTGGCGACTGGTGCGCCTGGCCACAAACGTGTCATATGTGACCCCTGACGAGATTGGGAACTCATCACATGAAACACATTATTACAGGAACAAATCACTGCCATAGCATATAAATGCTTCATGTCGGCTTGTGATAGACACCAGTCACATTGGTGTTCCCATGCTCCGCCGGGAGCAACCAGAGAAACACATGTCTCAACAAAGGAGTGGCCTCACGCTCTCCAGAAATCTAAATACATATTCTCACCTCACAGTAACCCATTAAATATAAACAGTAGAATAATCAATAATCGTGAAATACACTTAATTACTTTTACATAAAGAATACAATATAATTATTCTCGACTTAAGCCAAACTGGGACTAAATACACAACGTGCCGCTCGGCATAACATATTATAGGTTTACCACGCGGAGCGTGTTTAATCAGACTCGCTATCGCCGCCTTTTATCACCACGAGGCTACTATCTTGCGATCGTTAATCTTATCTAAATTTCCAGTGGAATAGCCTTTCTGAAGAATGAAATAATCGCTCTTAAACTCTCACATCTATCTATCTATCTATCTATCCCATTAAACATTAAAATAGCCACATCGATATAATTTCAGAATCCTAGAAAACTAATGCTAATTTAAGTTAACTCACGTGCTCAAGGCATTTACAGCTTGGCTCTTGTGTGTCTTCTTAGTCTGTTCTCACTGGGCGGCCCTCTCAAACATAGACAGGTTTCGCCGCTTGCTACCCCTTTTATAAACCCTGGCCTAACCACTCAACTTACTCCGCGCGCGCAGTAATGCGCTACTTAAACAACAACACTCGCGATATCTTGCTCTAGAATGCATGAAAACACAGATTTACACAACTAGAGCAAAAACACAACTAATTCGTAGGCTTATTATGGCCTTGTAATAAATCTGCTTGAAGATAACGTGATCAAAAAGCACTAAACCACAGAGAAACCACATATTCCCCGCCTGATTTTGTTGTCGTCCCGACAACTGCACTAAATCAGGCGCTTCAGTCGTATTCTCCAAATCTGGAGGATCACCTTTTCCTTCACTTCGTCTCAGGTCATTGCTGGTTACTCTAATGCTCGGACTCGCTCTGTCCATTCGTTGGATGATATATGGACCCCCCTGTCATTGTGGGAGCACGAACTACAACGTACTCGTCTTCTGACCACATATCACGAATCTCGGATCTCTCAGCGTCGTGCATTCTCTTCTTCACCAATTCTCCGACCTGTAGTGGAGTAGAACACGACAGCTTGTTACATCTCTCTTTCCGGACTGCTGCAAAACTCTGCAACGGTGGCTCTGCTCTTACGTGCGCCCCTCGTAGCCTGGAAATGTGTCCTTCAACGAGTTTTAGATGAGTCTCCTCCTCTAAATGCCGACCACTTTTCCTGGCGCCCTTATGGTGACAGTTGCCACGGCCATCTCTTGGCTTGCACTGTGACGGCAATGTAGATGTGTTGGTACGCTTAGAGAGGGCGCTCTTTGATGGGCAAACCGATATCAAATGGTCCGGGGACCTACAATGGAAACATCGCTTAGGAAGCGGGCCCTGGGGACACTTGGCTGCCATGTGGTTCGAAAGGTCTCCACAGTTGAAGCATCTTATTTTCCTAGGCTTCCTTGGTGCCCTGGGTCGCCTCCTGCTACCCTTACATCCCTGGCCGCCTTTGACTTTCTTCCCTGCAATAAGCACCTCACACTCCGGTCGACCACCAACCCTTTTTATCTTTGAGCCATTCTGCTCCCCTTCTGTAACCTGACTCCCAGCCGCAGAGGGGTCTAGTTTAATGCTTTGTGGACATCGATTCTGTACGTGGCCTAGTTCTCTGCATCTAAAACAACGAACTGTCCTGGTACGTCTCCCTGCTCCTGAGACATCGCATCAATTTTAGCCTCTAATTGAGCCACCTGTGCTCTCAGCCGCTCTACTTCTGCGTTTAATGCATGCGTATCTGACACAGTCTCTGTTCTTTTGCCACTTCAACACTGGCAAAACACTAACCCCCAAAGCTGCTTCGACACTGGCAACACCAGCCCCAGAAGTGGGTTCAGTCTCCAAAAACCGTAGGGCATAGTCCCTCACCGACGTGAACGATGCTGTAGGCTCCTTGATGATCAGTTCCTTTGCAAGCTTTCTTAGTAGGTCATCTCTCAGACAAGCTGCAAACTGGTCACGAAGAAAGGATGGCGCCAAGGGAGTGACGTTGTTCTGCTTTTGTGCCCTTACAACACTTTCAAACACCTCGTGAATGCGATGGGAGAATTCCCAAAGAGACTCCCTTGCACCTTGCCGGGTAGAGTAGAACGCGGCCATTACTTCTGGGATGCTCCGACGCTCCCCATACACCCTAAGAATGGAATGTAGCATTGCTTCTGGGTCATCGTCATCAGCCTGAATCCTCAGCTCCCTTCGGACACTTGGGGTCACACTGTCAAGAATAACATCCGCCTGGTCCTCTTTACTCATCATCCCTACTCTCCAGGCAGCTCTCACCTCTCTGACATATTCCTCGGCCGTAGGACCCGTGCGCTCCCCAAAGCACCGCACCCTCTTGTGAGTAGGTACCACGATGTACTGCACTCGTTCTGGTTGACGATTTAGCCCTACTACAGGGTCATCCACCTCAGCCACATCTTCGTTATCAGTTCTACTAGCAGCGCGTGTGTTGCGTGCCGCCATCTTGTTGCTAGTAGAGTTGACTAGAAATCTTGACAAACTGGATGATCCCGTCCCTCGCCTTGCACTGAACTGGGTGTTCTACTGTTTCGGCTGTTGCTGCTCTGATTGCTGAAGAGTTGCTTCACTGCGTGCTGTCTGTCAATCCTGCCGACGACGCCACTTGTGACAGGGGCGCTAGGGGTACCTCACACCCAAGACCCGTGCACCAAGAAAATTTATAAAGGATCGTTTGACAGGGGTTGCAATTATTGGTTGCTTGCAACCCTCTCAGCAGCAGACTTAACAATTCAAGCAACCCAAAGCCTTATGCAGATCAACATTTAATTCTACCGAACAGAACCGAACACCAAACAAACAATCCAACAAACACCCAGTCAGTGTTCATAGACTGTCTGAAAAATAATAAATAAAAACAACGTCTAAGTGAACATCAATAGCATGGATAATAACACTTACCATACAGAAAACATGCGCCCACCTGATATCATCAACTATCTCACACACTCATGCGTGTCGTCCAATGCGACTAGTATGGTGTTGTGCATGAGGCTGGCAATCGCACCGGGTAACATAGGTTGCTACCGAAACCACTACCGCAAAAGCATCTGAATGCTCCATGCTGAGGTAAACCACACCGGTGGCCCCATGCTCCCTCAGGAGCGGAGAAGAGAAATATACATCTGGTACGCCCACGTGCTCTCTCAAACCATGTTCACATAACAATAATAATCAACTGGACGTAAAATAATATTCTTCAATACATGTACAACAAATAATCTCAATAATGAGAATTAACTACTACCTCTCAACCGACCCACATCAATACTCGTTCCCGCACTCTGAACATGTCGTAAGTGGCGACTGGTGCGCCTGGCCACAAACGTGTCATATGTGACCCCTGACGAGATTGGGAACTCATCACATGAAACACATTATTACAGGAACAAATCACTGCCATAGCATATAAATGCTTCATGTCGGCTTGTGATAGACACCAGTCACATTGGTGTTCCCATGCTCCGCCGGGAGCAACCAGAGAAACACATGTCTCAACAAAGGAGTGGCCTCACGCTCTCCAGAAATCTAAATACATATTCTCACCTCACAGTAACCCATTAAATATAAACAGTAGAAATAATCAATAATCGTGAAATACACTTAATTACTTTTACATAAAGAATACAATATAATTATTCTCGACTTAAGCCAAACTGGGACTAAATACCCAACGTGGTGCCGAGCGGCATAACATATTATAGGTTTACCACGCGGAGCGTGTTTAATCAGACTCGCTATCGCCGCCTTTTATCACCACGAGGCTACTATCTTGCGATCGTTAATCTTATCTAAATTTCCAGTGGAATAGCCTTTCTGAAGAATGAAATAATCGCTCTTAAACTCTCACATCTATCTATCTATCTATCTATCCCATTAAACATTAAAATAGCCACATCGATATAATTTCAGAATCCTAGAAAACTAATGCTAATTTAAGTTAACTCACGTGCTCAAGGCATTTACAGCTTGGCTCTTGTGTGTCTTCTTAGTCTGTTCTCACTGGGCGGCCCTCTCAAACATAGACAGGTTTCGCCGCTTGCTACCCCTTTTATAAACCCTGGCCTAACCACTCAACTTACTCCGCGCGCGCAGTAATGCGCTACTTAAACAACACTCGCGATATCTTGCTCTAGAATGCATGAAAACACAGATTTACACAACTAGAGCAAAAACACAACTAATTCGTAGGCTTATTATGGCCTTGTAATAAATCTGCTTGAAGATAACGTGATCAAAAAGCACTAAACCACATAGACAATATGACTGCCCAGATGGGGCCAGCGCCTAGAACGACAGACCTCAAGATGGCGCTGTCACATATATATATATATATATATATATATATATATATATATATATATATATATATATATATATATATATATATATATATATATATATATATATATATATATATATACACACACACACACATACAGGTATACCTCGGAGATATTGCGGGTTCGGTAAAGCGAATATCGCAATAAAGCGGGTCATACCCATTTATTTGGCTTCCCAGTGCATATAAAAGCCTAAAACCATGTTTTACACTATGTATATTAAGTGCGCACTATCGCTAGCTCTAAAAAAAAATGTACTGTAAAATTAAAAATACTTTATTGATTAAAAAAAAATGCTAATCGTCATCATCTGAGCCAAAATCTTTCAGAAGAAGACACGTTCTAATAAATAAACATAAATAATTTGAAAAAAGCGCAATATCTGCGAAGCGCAATACAGTGAGGTATAATAATAATAATAATAATAATAAATTCTTTAAGCGCCAAACACGGCGCATAAGGCAGAAACCAGTGCTCTCCAGGTTGTTCGTTGTGACGCCACTCCTCTTAGCTCTTGCACATTATTTAGGCCCAACGTTCTTCCTTCTCTTATTATTGTTCTTCTGAGTGTTTCTTTTGGTCTTCCTTTTTTCCGCTTACCCTCAGGAACCCAAGTGAGCGCCTGTAGTGGTATTCTGTTGTTTTGCATTCGTAGGACATGACCGATATATGACCATCGTCTTTTCCTTATATAGTCGGAGACATATTTCTGCCTAGAGTCTTCTCTTATTTGTCGATTAGTCTTGAATTCTTTCCAACTGATGTTCATGAGTTTTCTAAGACATTTGTTCTCGAATGTATTCAGCTTGTTCTCCAATGATTTTGTTATTTTCCAACTCTCACAGCCGTATGTTAACACTGAGATAACATTTGAATTAAACAGACGAAGCTTGGTATGTATATTCAATGATCGGTGAGGTATACCTGTACATATATATATATATATATATATATATATATATATATATATATATATATCTATATATATATATATATATATATATATATATATATATATATATATATATATATATATATATATACACACATACATATACACACTAAATCTTTAGAGTGCTCAGTGTTACTAAAGTAGATCCCAAAAGATCCTGGGTTGCCGACACCTACAATAGGTCATCCTGACATTTGAGTTGAAAATTCTTGTATTTATATTGATCTTGATTTCTATAGACATGGAGAGGAGAACTGGAGATAAACGTGAAGGGAATGAAGAAGACAAGGAAAGACCTTGACCTGATGGCACGAGACAGGAAGACTTGGCTTATGTTTGTTCCTTGGGAAGCTGAAATGTGATGAATGAATGATTTCTTTGATTTAAGACAAGATGACTAGTGTCATACCAGTGGGAACATGTGTGAGAAGAGGATGCTTTCATTGGATAGGAGACACACTGAGAAAACTAGTTGATATCTGTTATGATTAAAATTCATAACGATTATGTCGGTATTATAGTTAGCTTGACAGGGCTCCTTTTCTGATAATTTTATACGGACTTACTTACTAATGAAGGAAGTGATGTCATACCGATATGGTGTAGAAGCAGACGCGAATATTTGAAGCAGAGGTGGGTGATCAGTGATGCCACAGCTGGGTATTTCTTACTAGATCTGGGTTTTTGGGCTTCCGTCTGGGTATCTGGGTTTTTTTTTCTTCAAAATCAGCATTAATCTGGGTATATTTGACAATTGGCATTTACAATGTATGTA
The DNA here is from genome assembly GCA_024509875.1 of Oreohelix idahoensis. Classification (NCBI taxonomy): domain Eukaryota; kingdom Metazoa; phylum Mollusca; class Gastropoda; order Stylommatophora; family Oreohelicidae; genus Oreohelix; species Oreohelix idahoensis. The sequence goes on from JAMPIV010020530.1 coordinate 782,483, forward strand.
TATTCTGTGCACTGAGCATTATACATTATATGTATATTATAATTAAATGTAAAAAATTATGTGCTATCTATTTTTTATTCCACTTAAATTTAATTCTTGTTTTTAACCACATCAATGACGTTGTTTGTTGACTCGTTTACATCAGCTATCTATTTCCTGTTATTCTGTTAATGGCTGTCATCTGCAATACTCTGTCATTTTTGCGATGTGTTATAAAGTCTTCTTTTTACATTATTAGACTTAAGCAGATAAACAGCATATTGGTTTTTTTATTTTTATTATAAGATTATAAAATGAGCGATGATGAAGGTACGCTAGGTAGTTGTGGTAGCATGACGACACACACGCCACCGCGTAAAAAAGTGAAGCCATGGTATCAGCAGGCTTTTTGTGCGGAATGGCTAACAGACAGCGAACTGAAGGATTGGATAAAGCCGGACTCTGGTAACCGCTATGCTGCGATTTGTACGGTCTGTTCCTGTACATTAACTAATGCCAACAAAACAGCTTTATTGACACATAAAAGCACACAGAAGCACATGAAAAACTTCGAAGCCAAAAGCAAAACTCTGAACATTAACAAGTTTTTCATCAAACCAAAAGAGCCCTGTCTCCAAGACAAAATTGCTAAAGCGGAGATAGCGTTGTCGGCTTTCATGGCAGAACATAATACTCCGTTTTCGCAAGCTGATCATTTGATTGAATGTTGCAAGCAGATATTTCCAGACAGCACAATTGCTCAAAATATGTCACTGAAGCGCACCAAGGCTGCCTATGTGATGCAGTACGGCATTGCTCATTTTGAGCGGCTTGAAGTTATAAACATTTGCAGAAATCAGAAATTTTCTATAATCGTTGATGAGAGTACTGATATTTCTACGAACCAGATGTTGGCAGTCGTTGTGCGATTCTGTGACACAAAAACAAAAAAAGTAGTTGATTCACTGTTAGACCTCATTGAGGTGGAGGATGGGACTGGTCTTGGCATGTTTACAGCTGTTAAGAAATTGTTGAGCACGCATGAAATCCCGCTTAGTAACGTCATTGGTTTTGCTGCAGACAACTGTGCCAGTATGATGGGGACTGCAAGTGGTTTACAGGCACTTCTGAAGAAAGAGATTCCACATGTCTTTGTTCTCGGCTATGTTTGTCATTCATTTGCACTTTGTGCAAATGCTGCCAGCAACCACCTACCGTCTTGACTTGAAATTTTCATAAAGAATGTCTGCTTCTATTTTTCGCGTAGTAGTAAAAGAAATCTCCAGTTCCAGTTAATACAAGATGTAGTTCAGGCCCAGAAACATAAATTGTTGAAGCTGTGTGAAACACGCTGGCTGTCCCGTGAAGCAGTCATTGAGAGGATCCTTGAGCAATGGGATGCTCTGCACTTGTATTTCCAATCCGAAGCTTCAGTGGACAACGTCGACGGTGCTGGGCAAATCCTGCGGACGATGAACACTGCTGGCACGAAGCACATGCTTCTATTTGTCGGCTACATACTGGATAAAGTTAACGTCATGAACATGGAATTCCAGTCCGAGAACTTCCGTCTTCACAAAGTGTACACGAGTGTAACAAGAGAGTATCGTTTTCTTCTCAGTATGTTTATTAGGCAGGAAGTATTGCAGCATGAGCATCGCACTCTTGCCGACATTGATCCTTCGGATGTACAGGTGCACAAGAAACTAAATTACATTGAGCTGGGTGGACAATGTAAAGCGCAGTTAATGCGACAACCGTTACGAGATAAAGAAGTCCAGTTTCGCAAGGATGCATTGGCATACCTGATTGAACTTTGTACTCAAATACGACGCAGGTTTCCACTTGAACAAAACAGTGTTCTGGCGCAAATGCAGCTGTTGGATCCAAAGCAAGCTCTCGATATCAACAAACCTTCTGTCATTCCATTAGCAGCGCAGTTCCCAACAGTTGTTTCAGAGGAGAGCCTTGATCGTCTGTCTGATCAATGGCGAGAACTGACATCGTACCGAAAAGATCTTGGACATTTAGTGGATGAGGATCCGCCCGCATTCTGGCTGGGACTGCAACAAGTAACAGATGCTAATAACCAGAAGAAATTTGATGTTTTGGCTGACCTCGTGTGCACGCTTATGGCACTACCTCACTCCTCAGCATGCGTCGAAAGAGTGTTTTCGAAGGTTAACTTAGTTAAAACTAAACAAACCAACAAGCTTTTGTGTGAAACAGTTTCCAATCGAATACTAGCCAAGCAAGCAGTTGCCAAAGACGGAGTTTGCCATAAGTTTAATCCTAGTAAAAGCGTGGTTGAAGATGTGCGTGAAGGACGTTGTCGGCAGAGATATGCAAAGATTCTGGAACTTCACAATCAAGATTCCACGTTGTCAATTCATGCATATGATCTTGACGAAGGAGAAGTTGTCGACATGGATGCCGAGTCTCTGACAAGTGACATTTTTCAACAGTAACAAGTTACAACTAACATTTTATATTTAATTTGAGGAACATTTTATTAATGTAACTAATGTAAGTATAGTACTGTTAAAATATCTCATTTTCAAGAGTTCATATATTGGGGTGTTATTAAAATCATTTTTATTTAATTGTGAATTTTTGGTAATAAAAAAAAATGAAGAAATACATAAAAATTGGTAGCACACAGATTATTTGTGCTAAAGATGCACATAAAAGATTATGTACGCATCGTCTATCCTGTGTATTTGAGGCATAAAATATTCTGGGTATTTCTGGTTTTTTTTTTAGAAGAGCATCTGGGTTTATCTCTAGAACTTGAGTGGCAACACTGTGGGTGATCGTCTGCTAGAAGAGATGCGGCTTGTATTTGAATGTGAGCGGACGTATGTGTATTGAGCTCCTGCAGGCTACTGTGATTTTCCTACATTATTCCATCACTAGGGCACCAAGATACTTTGGTGAGGTGTCCCTAGTCTATTCTATTCAGGAATCATATCTAGTTACGAAGATGTCAAGTGAACGATGAGAATAAAGACTGTGTTTCCAGTACAATAAACTGTGAATTGTGAAGGAGGTGTTGTCAGCTCATAGAAGTTATGCTGATCCGTGTTGTTTGACTACCCTAGTGTGTACTTTGGCCACGGAGACCTTCTCCGGAACTTTATATATAATACGGCACGCATCAATAGCATAACAGGGCAATCTATGTTATGGAATCCCAAGGGTACGAGAAAAATGAGTGTTACAAGATAACACGTGGAGAAGAGATTCAGACATAATTGTGAAGGAATAAAAAAGATATGGCAAGACCTAGAACAGATATCATAGGCAGCCTTGGCATGTATTTGTTAAAGGCCTGTGCTCGTCTGGGAACTAAGAGGCAGTTTATGAATTTCCCTAACTTCTTATAATTCTGTCATTCACACTTGGACACATTTATTTAGAGATCAAGTGAGTGTGCCAGGCATGTGATGTTGTTTAACTAGGACTACTGAGATTCTCGCTCTTTTGTAGCTAGTACCAAATTGAAGACTTCTTGGTTTTATCTACACTGTAGATCTAGCATACATGCAACACCCTGGAGAAGAAAAACCTGTACAAAAGATCTTAAAAATCTGTACAAAAAAAGCCTTTAGCCTACAAAAAATATTTTAAAAAGAACCGTGCAAAGGAGACAGATCCATACATTGACCATTTTGACCATTGAGAAATCACGAGAGCATATTTTTCACACAAGCGGAAAGCGTAACTTATTGTTTACTGCGTTTTCCTTGTTTGTACATTTGGCACAATTCTTCACGTTGGATATAATAGGAAACTCAATACGGAGTGTTACAACAGGAGGCGGTCTGAACATAAGGGTTCCCTCTGTTTGCCAAGTATTTAGGCCCTTTAATAATCTCCACTATGACTTTTTTTGCTGTGAACCCGTCATGTCTCAAGTCCGTGGCCAGATAAACTAGATCTAGTGTGTGTTTAGATCGCGGGTTTCCCTTCAAAGTTACAAATTTTAACAAAAGTATACTGTATTGACTACCTCCTATGTTTGATCTGTCATCAATATTATTAGGCCTAAGTCTTTCCCTAGGTTCACTTTCATCATTTTCGGAGTCAGACCCGTATTCAATACCCACATCAGATTCAACCGCATCGTCATCTTCCTAATCAAATAAAAGTCACCACCTCTCAGCTCCCAAAGCAGAGATTCCACCAACCGAAAAGCCATGGCTTAAAAAAGAAAAGCATGAAAAATCAAAATATTGATCGATTCAGAATACAGTTTCAGAAAACTGAAGCTTCTTTCGTACTGGAAATACTCAAGTCTCGCTAAACAGTGTTCCAACTCTCAATTTTTGATGGTAGATTTTGCGCACTGGAATTTTGAATGGTAGAGGGTTAATAATATTAGGCGAAAACGTGTAAGGAAAGTATCTACAGCCGTACTGATTTGAAAATGGGAAAAATCTGTACAGATTATGGGTAACCCATACTACTTAGCATGTATGCACTAGGCTTTGCCTGTTGCTTTTCCGCCACTCTGAAACATTTTGAGCTGAAGTCTGTTTAGAGACATTAACTTTGCTCTCCATGTTCCTTCTTTGTTAAAAAGCTTACATGAGACACCACAGGCTGCTTCTAAATGGTGCGAGGAAACCAGCTCGAAGGTCAATCCCAACTAGGCCTGTGTGATGTGGTGACCCTTGAAAAACTCCATAGTAAAAGCAGATCTTTCAGACATTATGTGACCGCTTGACCTTTCACGCTAGCTTTGTCCCTCCTACTTCACGATAAGCATTTATATGTGCTAGAAAATGCTACAATTAATAATGACAGACCTTAAAAGCAAATAAGACATTTTTACACAAAACGCAGCATTCATTCAAAGTTCAGTTGCCGTTACTGCTCTGACAGGGTAAACGCAGGTCAGTCCCAGATAATAATGAATGGGTTTTATAAGCGCGAAAGTGGAAAATGAATGTTTTTGTGATCTGGGTTTTTTTTATCCTATTGTTAAGTTGGAAAAGATCACACATGTGAAAACAGAGTCGAAATAACAGAATGTCGTGTGCAAAAAGGTCGAAAAGCTGAGAAGAGGAGTGCAAATGTTAACTATTGTGTCGTGTGAAAAAAAGGACGGGTCGTGTGAAAAAAAGGCGGGAAAAAAGGAGAAATAGTATAAATAGAAGAGTTGTGGGCGATAGGTAGCGATTTCAGGACTTATGATTCCAAGGATACCATGATTTTAGACTAGAGGATTTTTACTGATAGCGTTAGGAGAACTTCGTCTTTGAGGATACCAAGACAAGTTTTTGAGTAGACAAATCAGTAAATTATTTCTTGTAGATATACATATATTATTCTATCTGGATGTACCTATATTATTCAGTTGGATTACATATTTTTTTCATATCGGATAACCAATCATCATTGTGAAATTTACAGTGTTTGTCTAATTACATCAATAAACTCTAATTGAATTTTTCTACATTGCTGTTTGTGGAACTTTACAATAATTTCTTGTGGATATACGTTGTTGTGCTGAAACTGTTTTGCTTATCACCAAACTCAAAGGGAAGAACATTCCTGGGTTGGAAAAAATAACAAAAGGTCAAGTATTACGATCTCTGGCGGAACGCCAGTTAGCACTTGAACCACCACAACATATGAAGGATTAACTCTGACTACATAAAATCAATATAACTACTAGTGCCGCATTCAACTGACGCGGGCACATATCTTCAAATTGGCGCCGTGACCTGCCCTTTTTTTTGGTGAAGACAGACAGGCATAATCAGTAAAATGGATCCAAGCCTAGAACAATAGCAGCAACAACAGGCGTTGTATACACTACAGCAACAACAGCAACAACAACATGCGTTATATGCACAGCAGCTACAACAGGAAATGCAACAGGCAAACGTCCATCCTGCAACATACCCTTACCTGTAGAGTCCGAACCCACAATGACCGCGTTGCAACGGATAACAGACACACTATCCAATGTAGATCACTATAATAAATATAACCAAATTCGCTCGGCTATAACCCCCTTCACGGGCGATTCTAACACATTTCGGAGATGGCTAATGAACAGACACAGATATACGAGCAACAATACATATTGCCGGAGTGAATCAGAGAGCACACCACATAACTACAATAGAAGATCCAAGATCAAGTATCGAGACAACAGCAACAACACGGGTCGCATAGCCACTGTCGGCAACCACTGGAACAGTCTCAATAAAAGATATTGTCGCATAGCTGTTAGAAATTTTATCAACGGAATCAAACAACGAAAGATATGGGAAGTAAATAATGTTACAACGACTGACCAACAAACGTGTATAATAACAACAGACGATGGACTAAGGGCACATATCAGACCAATACAGCAATGGAGAACACCACCTAACATACATCACCGGGTCGGTTTTGTAACATCAAATGACACACGTTGGGCCCCCATGATTACTAGTCAACCAAGGCCAGACTTACAAGTAAAGAAAACAAAGATCAGTTGTGTTGCGACACAAACAAACGTTGACAGGTCAAGTAAGGTCAATGACCCAGAACCACAGGTGAAGAAAACAACTATGATCAGTGTAGCAACACAAACAGAGAATAGAGCTGCAGTTTCAGCAACACAAACAGAGAATAGAGCTGCAGTTTCAGCAACACAAACAGATGTTGACCTTAACACTGACACATCATGCAGGCGTATAGGAACAGCAGTAAGAAGGAATCCTATCAAAACAGATCCACAAGAAGTACAGGACATGGATACATCTTATAGGCGTACAAGAACAGTACAGAAGACGAAACAGGGAGGTGTAAGCACAGAGGAGATGAAGATAGCACTCAAAGACGAACTGAAGGGAGCTAAACCTGACACAGTAGTACTAAAATATGTACAGAGATTTCTGGAGAAGAAGTTTGATACAGACTTATCAGAAAGGAAGGAAGAAATTTGCAGACTTGTGGTGAGAGTAATGGAGGAACTTAATTACTGGGGAATCAAAATAGTGGAAAGAGACGTGTTCTCAGATTCATCAAGTTACTCAGACAGTGTATCGTCAGATGAAGAAGATGAGTTAGAATACACGGAGAGGTGCGTAATGGTGGAAAAGTTGGGAAAAGAAGTGAGAGAAGTGAATGACACGAGTAAGAAAATGGTTAAAGTGGATGAACCAAACATGGAGGAGTTGAAACCGGTGATAGCAGCCATCATAGCAAGGCCTAAGGTTCATTTATCAAGGAGTATAGTCTGGAAACTGCTACAGGAAAAATATCATACAAACTTTCCACAAACAAGAATTGAAATAGATCTGGTTCTAACAAAAATGTTAGATGAAGAAAACATGAAGAGACACAGAATAGAGCAGGCAAATCGCAATCGAAGTCAGACAATGAAGAAAAGAAGGAAGTAATACAGCCTCTGATCGATGTGATGCAAGAGGGGTATGAAGACACAGTCAAGAAGAAACAAAGAAACAAGGATGATATTAGTCACCAAAGCTCATGCAGCATAAATTAAGACAGCTACTCATCGCCCGATAGACCAGTTTTATCTAATGGCAGACCCCATACATTGCCACCCTTATCGACACCTGGTGTTAAAGTGTCGACAAGAGGTGTCTTCTCTGATTTAGGATGTTGCTGTGTATGTGGTAGTGGAACAGTTCACAGGGTTATCACACAGGCAACATGACGTGTAGAGTCATAGAAAGGGTAACTTCGTTGTATAAGTTTCTTTCATTTATTGCACGCCACAAAACAGTCATGATACTTATGACATCAACATGGTTAACGAGTTCAGCAAGATGATATGGCACATTGAAAACAATTTCTGTAGTCAGCAATGATAGCTGTTGTATATATGCGTCATAAGACATCACAGTTCAATAGATTCAGAAATTCATCAATCATCGAGTGCTAGTTCGTGAAGCTGTATAAATAATAATAATTTCTATAACTTCTGCAACAGTGTCAGCTACAGATCTTCAATGTTCATAAACAATAATAAATGCTCCCATTCTGATGCTAGCAGATCAGTTGTATACAATAAGTCCGTTCACTGTCTGCACGTGAATAGCATACATGGGCTACAGGTCAGCTCGACCTTTATAATGTTCCTAAGTCTAACCATCTGACTTGGACGTGATCTCTGATATAACGAATCCTGGAACACAGACAACAGTCTTGTTGGTCTAGAGCGACCCATATATATTTAACTAGTTCAGGTATACAGATACTGGTGACTTAATCCTAGTCAAAGTACCTCTCCATTTTTGCATCACACAGGCGAGCAAATAGGCGACAAAATGACGAACCTCTAGATGATAGCATAAAGTTCGATACAAGAGGAATTACCTTATTTCGGAAAATCAACCATGAACATATGCCTCCAGGCAGGCTGCATAATACTGGGAAATAGTCTAGTTAGCTAACTAACTCACTAAGACACTGTATTTCCCTCAGAGAATCACAAGACGCAGTTGCGTCTGCTCGCTTCTTAAACCATTTCTAAACTCCCCAACTGGGCGGAACACACAGAACGAACTCCCGGTTTTTGACATGCGCAGAACGACAATCTCTGAGTTGCCGTTCACAATAAGACGATTCGAAGAACATTCGAGATAAAAGTCTTACACAGTCGCGCCTTTTATGGTCATGAAAAGAAGCGTTAAGAAAGGTTTCAGACATCTACCATAGTTGACTGATACTACCAAATAAGGAGATGTGGTCACGCTTCGTTCAAGAAATTATAGACCGAACGTGTCTCTATACAAGAGAAGGCAACTCCTAAAAAATTGTAGTTTCGATAACTCGGATTATGTCCCTTTGACCATAGAAAACATAATACACACTTCAGTCAAAAAAATGATCATACATATCAAAAAATGTTTATACAAACGAAAAATAATAATGATCCGTGCGTAACATTACCGCACCCTCCCTGGAAAAAAAAAAATGAAACATTTTTTTTTTTTTTTAAATCCTGGAGCCGGAAAAAATCTAGGCTCCTAACGCACGTATGATGCGTGGATATATACCTAACAAATTAGCTCAACGCATGGAGCGACACTGAGATCATATCTCAGATCCTTAGAGAAAAAATTTATCTAAGTATACGCTGATATATTCCAGGAAGGTGCCACCAACACACGCCACAATGATGGCAACAACATAATGACAATCAAATTATACTCATACCAATATATGAAATTAAATATATTATGTGTTATCATACAATGTGTTGCAAATAGCGGTGTAATTTACTAATATACCGCACTATATTATTACATTATATAAAGTAACAGTAATTAATAAGTAATACATGTGTTGCTCTTCGGTGACATAAAACATTCAATAGAAGAAGATGTGGACATCATCCGCTCCCAATGTAGGACAGGACTTGATATCCTCAAAGTTCCACAATGGACATAAACTCGCAGACTTCAATGATGTGCTGCGAAAATATCAATAACACAAATCTTAAAGACAACTGGTAAATTTCTTAATACAATCCTGAAAATAATTTATTTAAATGTGGCCGAGTGATCTTTTGGCCCGTATATCACTAACTAAGCCTTCTTAGATAATTACATGGTACAATGTTATAAATTTCCCTCAAAAAAAAAAAAAAGTGAGACAAAATCTACTAACATGTCATTATAACATTGGACTGTATATCAGGAAATATATATATATGACAGAAGAATCATGTGGAATCGTGTGGACATCTGGACAGAATGTCTGCCATTACATTATCCGAACCACGGATAGCTCGAACCGAGAAATGAAATGGTTGAAGAGCTATGGCATAACGAGTGGACCTCGAGCTCTTCAAGTTTTTGCTCTGAATAGCAGTAAGCGCTTTCTGGTCGGTTTCCACAATGAAATGTGCGCCTAGAAGAAATCTTTGTAACTTCAGAATAGACCATACCATAGCCAATAACTCACGGTCTAAAACCGAGTAATTCTTTTCTGCAGCGTTTAATTTCCTAGAGATATACATCACCGGATGCAAAGTATCAGAATACTCCTGCATTAGTGCTGCCCCAATCCCTGTTGACGAGGCGTCACTTCGAAGAACAAAAGTCTTCTCAATAGTAGGTAACTTAAGAATAGGTGGAGATGAAAATAGGGCTTTAACCTGGTCCAATGAGGATTGACATTCTTTAGACCAGCGGATCAGATTAGGCGACCCTTTCTTCAATAAAGTAGAAAGCGGTGCCATAATGGAGGACAGATTCGGAATGAATCGTCCGTAGAATTGAATCAAACCTAATAGACTCCTTACTTGTTTCTTCGTCTTAGGGACCGAAATGTTAAGTATTTTTGAAACATTGTGGTCCTCTGTCTTTAAAAGACCATGACCAACCCGATGACCTAGGAAAGAAATCTCGCTAAATCCTATAAAGGCTTTAGAGGGTTTTGCAGTCAAGTTATACTCGCGAAGAGTAGACAGTAATTCGTATAAACCCAAATAATGATCTTCCCAAGAATCACTGAATAGACAGATATCATCTAGGTATGCTATGACATCTGTACGATATGCGAGAATTCGCCGCATCATGCGTACGAATGTAGCAGGGGCGTTCATAAGACCAAAAGGCATGAAATTCCATTGGAATAAACCCCTAGGTGTAGAAAAAGCTGTAAAAGGTTTGGCACGTTCAGTTAGCGGGACTTGCCAATAACCTTTAGACAAATCTAGTTTGGTAAAGAATCTAGAATTAGAAAGTTTATTGAGTAGCTCTTCTAATGAAGGCATAGGTTCAGCATCGAACTTCGTAACTTGGTTCAATTTGCGATAATCTACGCAAATGCGAATGTTATTATCCTTCTTTCGAACAATAACCATAGACGAAGAGTATGCTGAAGTGGATGGTTCAATGATTTCCAAACGTATCATTTCATCCAACTCTTTTTCGACTTGAGACTGGAAATGAATAGGTATTGGATATGGTCTGACTCTGATAGGATTGTGATCAGTTAGCACAATGTCATGTTCTATGACATGTGTGTGTCCCGGGATGTCTGTAAGAACATCCTGAAATGTTTGCAACATCGAAGAAACTTGTCGATGTTCCTCAGCGGAAAGATTTGGAGAAACGGTCACGTTTTTCCAAGATTCCGTAGAATAAAGTGGGACCATAGAAAGAGGAAGATTGACATCAGAAAAAGTAGTTTCCTCATCCTGTATAACTGACAGAGATGAGTACTGACCACGAGTTGCTTGTGAATTGTCCGTAGCCTGGAAAATAGGCTGCAAATAGTCAGGTCTTTCATAAAATTCTGTGAGCATATTTATGTGGAAAGTTTTATGCTTTCCATCAATATCGACAACATAGTCGACATCAGAAATTTTGGAGACTATTGCATATGGACCTTTCCATGCAATTAGAAGTCTGTTCTCCCTTGAAGGAAGTAGAACGAGAGCTTTGTCACCTGGACAAAGTTGTCGTAGACATCTATTCTTATTTGCAAACTGCCTTGCCTTTTCTTTAGCAAATTCTGAAGACGAAGTTGCTAGTTTGCATGCCTCGATGATCTTTTGCCTAAGAGCAATGACGTACTCATAAGAAGATTGAGTCTCATCGCTAATATTATCGGCAGTGATTAGATCGTGAAGTAAAGACATAGGGCCGCGCGGTTGCGCGCCAAAGACAAGTTCAAAAGGGGAAAACCCCGTATGTTCATTGGGGACCTCTCTATACGCAAAGAGAGCCGCGGGTAAGACCCTGTCCCAATCCTGAGGATGATCCTCAGTTATTTTACCAAGTAAAGTTTTCAGAGTCCTATTTAAACGTTCGACCAACCCATTAGACATTGGGTGATAGATACTGCTGAGAGACCTTTTAATGTGTAGCATAGACATTACCTGTGACATAGTGTCTGATATAAGTTGAGTGCCATGGTCTGACAATATTTCTCCGGGAAAACCCAAGCGAGAAAATATCAGCCAAAGAGCGTCTGCGATATCAGCAGTTGAGATGCTCTTGAGAGGTATTGCCTCTGGCCAACGTGTGCACATATCGACACATGTAAGGATAAATTGATGTCCTCTAGCCGACTTAATTCTAAAAGGACCGATAATATCTATTGCCATTTTTTGAAAAGGGCGAATAGGAATGTCAGCAGCCTGGATAGGCGCAGCATGTCGTGGTCCTTTAGATTTGACCTCCTGACATACTTTGCAAGAGCGACAGTACATTCGTATGTCCTTGCTCACAAATGGCCAAAAGAAAGCCGCAAGAACCCTCGACTTTGTACGGGAAAAACCCATATGTCCAGCACATTGCGAGTCATGAGCATGTTGCAATATTTGCAATCTCATGCTCTTAGGCACAAGAATTTGTGAATGAGTGGACGTAGTCGAGTCTTGTACCATACGTACAAGTACGCCGTTCTTCATAGAAATCCAAGATTTCCTATTAGTGTTCTGATTAGGATCACCTTTTTTTGCTAGAATGAAGAATTTTTGTAAAGAAGGATCTTCTTCTTGCAATTTGATAAATGAGTCACGTGTAATAGTCAAGTGACTATCTTGGTCATTTACTTCATCATTATTAGTTAATGAAGTTTGAGGTGGATCCAGAGCATGTGCTCTTGTGACCACCGCATTGGTAGCTTCAATGTTTTGCTCTTCCCAAACAGCAATCTGCTGTGGGGTACATTCCCTAACTCCGTGAATACGACCAATAATAAGGTCCGCAATAGGGTTTGGAAGTAGACACGCGTGGACCTCTCCCGTGAAGAAAGGAGTAGCAATGTGTATTATAGCAGTAGGATACTTTTCTAACGTGCCACCAAATGTGACACATTTGATGACTTTTCCTGTAGCACAGGATGGATCTACAAGAGATTGCCTAACGCCGACAGTAGTACATCCAGAATCAAACAACACTGAGACTGGATTACTATTTACTAGCCCCTTATGTAATATAAGAGAACCTCTCCCATCATGAGCAACATTAGCAGGAAGAGCGGGCAAAGGATGACCACAGCTTAAAGTACTAACGGTTTTCGGATCAAATAAAGTACTGCATTGGATACATTTATTTGCCCTACCAAAATCAAAAGATGAGCATCCGATAGCATTATGGTCTTTATCATTATTAACCTGTTTATCTGCTCCCTGAGATTCTTGTTGAACAGAGTTTGTCTGTTGATATCTTTTTCTCTTATGTTGCGATCTACCGCGACCATTATTGCCTCTGCAATTATCATTAAAGTCCCTACTGTAATTTTTATCCTGGTTTGAGTTCCAGTTTCCATAACTGTCATTACTATCTCTATGTTGTTGAGAACCTCTATTATCTTGGTATTGAGGTCTCTGCATAAAATATTTTCCTCTATACCGATTACCTTTGTGAAAATTTCTAAAGTTAACCGGAGTAGAATAACGTGTAGTATTAGGTTGTCTCCAGTTCTGGGAAGAAGAATCACCCTGGAATTGATCACTATGGTTCTGGGCATAATTACGATTACTCTTTTTATTGAAATTTTTCTGGCTACCCTGAAATTTACGCATAAAATTTGGGCCATAAGGTGCTGCCGAAGCAACTGGCAGACCTTCTTTCACCTTAGAGTTACTAATGGTTATGTGCGGATGCGCAGTAACATACTGGCTACAGTATTCTTCCATTTCTTTTATGTTTTTAGGCTTACGCTCATGAAGAAAAGATAGAAAAGCTTCATTAACAGAAGACATAACCTTATCTCTAAGTAGTAAATCCATAAGAGCTTCAAATGTATTTTCTGTCTTAGACAACTCAACCCATCGTAAAAAAGTAAGACGGATGCCTGAGATGAATTCAGAGAATTCAACTCCAGTTTCTGGTAACATGGTTTTAAATTTAAGACGATATCCGTCCTCGTTAAGTTGGTACTTCTTTAACAATGCCGCCCTGACAACCTCATAGTTGTTTTTGTCAGGCACATCTACCATACTCAACAAAGTCAAAGCATCACCTCTAAGTATCTTGGACAGATGATACACATATAATGTTTTATCTATATTATGCACATTACATGCACTTTCAAATCTATCTAGATAAAATGTTATATCATCGATTGAGGGATTAAATGCTGGTAGATTAAGCTTGAAATCCTTAGCATTAGTCTTATTTGACACCTTATTTGCCTCATTAGCATTACCAGTGTTCAATAACTTTAACTTCTCTAACTCTAAAGCTAAGACTTTTTCATCATGTTCCATTTTTGCTTTTCTCTCATCAGCCTCTCTTTGTAACCTTCTTTCTTCAGCCTCAGCCTGTAACTTTCTTTCTTCAGCCTGGGCCTGTAACTTTTTTCCTTCAGCCTCTATTTCAAGTCTCTTATTTTCAGCTTCTTTTTCAAGTCTCTTATTTTCAGCTTCAGCCTGGGCCTGTAACTTTTTTTCTTCAGCTTCTTTTTCAAGTCTCTTATTTTCAGCTTCAGCCTGAAGCCTCTTCTCCTGAGATTCTGCTTCTCTTTTTTTGTTTTTCCATTTCCATTTGAAATCTTTTTTCCTCCACCTGCATCTGCAGTTTCTTTTGTTCTATTTCAGCCTCTATTCTCTTTTGTTCAGTTTGTTCTTTCATTTTCTTTTCTTCCGACTTCAATGCCTTGGCATATTGAACAGTCGCAAATTCTTCTAATTTATCACCTGTCTTCCCAAGGGCTTTACCCTGCTCAATAAAGTACTCAAATGTAGACATGATGTCCAAAATGTGAGTACAGAACCTGAAATAATTAATTATCTTATTTCAATGTTAAATAGCAACAAGACTTAATAAAGTGCTTGTATAATCTCTATGTTGAACCCAATCTCTGTGGGAAACAGGAGTTGACACCAACTTGTATTATCAAATGTATAATAATATCACAAGTCACCTCTTAATTAACAGTGCACTACCCAAATCAGTGCATAATCATCAGTTATTTATCATAACTGCACTACAATAGTGCATAAGCAAAAAACACCAGTTTGTTATGATAAGTGCACTATAGACCAATAGTGCATGAGCATATATCAACAATAGTGAAAGCTAACTATGCAAGAACTATGTAAACAATAACAAGACAATGTAAACAATAACAAAGGTCATCAACAATGTAAACAATAACAAAGATCAAAGTCAATGTAAACAACAACAAAGATCAGAGTCAATGTAAACAATAACAAAGATCAGAGTCAATGTAAACAATAACAAAGATCAGAGTCAATGTAAACAATCAACAAAGATCAAACAATACGAAAACATTCGCATAAGTCAAATACACAAACAGCAAAACTAAAAAGAAATATGCGAAGATATGACTAACAAATGACGCTACAGTGTATACACAAAAATATACGTAAAGAACTGAATAATAGCAAAGGGGAGACCTACAAATACAAACAATCGAAATCGAAACTAAAAACACAAAGAAAGAGAGAGAAGAAAAAAGAAAAAAAAAAATATATATATACAAGAAACAAAAATAAAGCACAACTCGTCACAACTAAACAGATATAGCAACGATTGTCGCTAGCAAATTTCACTGTAGGAAATTCGCACAGTCCCTAACGAAAACGCTAACAGTAGAACCTCTGTGACGTGGTATCTTCTACTGTAAGACTCCGCCCAACCGAGAAAACCCGCTGAAATATAAACATATAAATATACAAATAACAAATAACATATAACATATAAACATGTATCATGAAAACAATAGGAGAAAGTGTGAAAGTACAGAAGGCTCAGTTAGAACATAAGGGCACAGTTCACAAACAAAACAGGCCACTTAACTTCTATAAATCCAGCGTCAGCACGGTGCAGAACAGGATGTAATCAGCATTCTGAGGATAATGATCCAACGTTGATTAACTTCTGCTCCCATAAACAGCCATGACGAAGGAAATGAGCTTCTAATACTGCAACAGTTGTTACGGCACTTGACCTTCTGAATCTTCTAAATTGATTTAACCGGCACTTGACCTTCTGAACCCGCAACAGTACCCCTGAGACCGGAACAGTTGTTACGGCACTTGTCCTTCTTTTCACCAGATCAGGAAATCCATTCGCTCGGTACTTGTCCTTCTAATTTTACATAAACTTCAATATTGCCGAGCAGCGCCGGGTAGTTTCAAAATCAGCAACTGTCAGAAAATCCGGATACTTTCAATAAAATTTCTTGTAAGGTGGTAGTTGATGCTGTAGTTGTATCTAGTATGATGATGATGTCTGGGTTTGCTGACCCCCTTGATAGCTGGAATCAGAGTGAACCAACCTATGGCCACCAAAAATGATATGGTGCGCCAAAATATCAGATGATAGAACCAGCTCTGGCCACCAAAAATGATAAGGGTGGATTTGTGCTGAAGTGGTAACTTGCCACCCTTATCGACACCTGGTGTTAAAGTGTAAGATGTAGGTGTCTTCTCTGATTTAGGATGTTGCTGTGTATGTGGTAGTGGAACAGTTCACAGGGTTATCACACAGGCAACATGACGTGTAGAGTCATAGAAAGGGTAACTTCGTTGTATAAGTTTCTTTCATTTATTGCACGCCACAAAACAGTCATGATACTTATGACATCAACATGGTTAACGAGTTCAGCAATGATATGGCACATTGAAAACAATTTCTGTAGTCAGCAATGATAGCTGTTGTATATATGCGTCATAAGACATCACAGTTCAATAGATTCAGAAATTCATCAATCATCGAGTGCTAGTTCGTGAAGCTGTATAAATAATAATAATTTCTATAACTTCTGCAACAGTGTCAGCTACAGATCTTCAATGTTCATAAACAATAATAAATGCTCCCATTCTGATGCTAGCAGATCAGTTGTATACAATAAGTCCGTTCACTGTCTGCACGTGAATAGCATACATGGGCTACAGGTCAGCTCGACCTTTATAATGTTCCTAAGTCTAACCATCTGACTTGGACGTGATCTCTGATATAACGAATCCTGGAACACAGACAACAGTCTTGTTGGTCTAGAGCGACCCATATATATTTAACTAGTTCAGGTATACAGATACGGTGACTTAATCCTAGTCAAAGTACCTCTCCATTTTGCATCACACAGGCGAGCAAATAGGCGACAAAATGACGAACCTCTAGATGATAGCATAAAGTTCGATACAAGAGGAATTACCTTATTTCGGAAAATCAACCATGAACATATGCCTCCAGGCAGGCTGCATAATACTGGGAAATAGTCTAGTTAGCTAACTAACTCACTAAGACACTGTATTTCCCTCAGAGAATCACAAGACGCAGTTGCGTCTGCTCGCTTCTTAAACCATTTCTAAACTGCCCCAACTGGGCGGAACACACAGAACGAACTCCCGGTTTTTGACATGCGCAGAACGACAATCTCTGAGTTGCCGTTCACAATAAGACGATTCGAAGAACATTCGAGATAAAAGTCTTACACAGTCGCGCCTTTTATGGTCATGAAAAGAAGCGTTAAGAAAGGTTTCAGACATCTACCATAGTTGACTGATACTACCAAATAAGGAGATGTGGCAACGAGTGCTCTCTCTACAAATAGCACTCTCCCTCGTTACCCCCATCATCTAAAGTCACTAGTGTCCATTTTTTTTTTTTTTGGTAGGAAATTTTATTTTTTCAGAAAGATGTCAGCCTCAGTCAAGATCCTGCTGATGATACTGATGATACTGACGATATTGACAGTTACGACGTCTGCAACACCCACATATACTAACAAGTTATTATGGCGTCACACCACTGTGTTTTAATTGTATACAATTATTTCAGATTCTTCGTCGACATGGACTGTCATTATCATTACATCTTTTACACCAACACGTCAAGAAATTGAAGAACGTTCGCAAACATTCGCAGATCTACAACACTATGTTATCCAGGTTAAACAGAACTTTAAATTATTTCATTTGTACAAATTACACCACTTTTGCCTTTGAAAATCTTTATAATAGGACTTATGCTTTACAACAGTTTTTATTTTTTTGTTTTTTTCCCCTTCTTGATGAATTTAGTGACAAAAGCAAACACACTATACGCACACACATATTTTTCCTTTGTGACACATGAGAATTTTTGTTTAATGTGTTAACTCATAGTTTTCATTTTGTGTTATGGAAAGACCGTTTTATAATGTTCAATCGCATCGAGAATGTATTTTGGCTATTTTTCTTAATGATGCTGTTTACCTCAATGATCGTATATGGCTTCTCACATTATTCAAGCCAACGACCCTTTCTCACAGATATACGACGAATCAGACGTCAAATTTATTCTTCCCTACACATCCAAACGCCTTTTCATTTACTGTCCCCTTCTCCGACATGCGTCATCACAGACGGACCGTTTCTAAATCAACGCACTATTCCGAGCATCCCCCACTTCAAAACGAATTTACCTATGTTGACGTGTCTATCAAATTCTATAAATACTTCTTCGTAGTCTGGGAAACACCCCTTCTCGCATTCCTGAATCCAGTGAGACACACCAGAGGTCATGACCCGACACACTAGAGTGTCAGGACTATTGATTTTGCTTAGCATAATTGGTGTTTTAAATTTTAAGCGGTTTTGTGTATAAATACCATGTGTACAAGAAGATGAAATGTCCACAGCGGACATCGGTAAAAGATAATAAGGACATTGTTACCCCCCCCCCCCCCCATGACTGACATTCGTTCCCCTCTGTTTAGGATTGTTTCGAGGTTTGCAAGCATGTGAATGTCTGCAGCATTCGCATGGTTGCACCACAACCACCTCAGCTGAATGAGTACTGGAAAATCGCGCACAATCCTCAACACCCTCCCACTGTGATAAACCATACTCCGTCATTTATCCCAATATACACCCCACTCCACTAAATAACTGAGACATTGTTGCGTGATAAATTCTCGCAACATCGTTTTATTTCAATATCTGTTTTATAACGCAAGGGCAACAACTGCTTGTAATTTATAGTCACTTTTCTCGGTAAGCATTTGTCTTCTCGCGTTGGTATCGAATGCAGTTAACTTTTGAGCTGTGGTCATTTTTGCGCTGGACTGCGCATGACTTGTCTTGTTGTTTGTCGATCGGTTTCCGCCCACCACTAGTGGGAGTGAGCGATTTGGAATGGCGAAAGAGATGCCTCGTTGAAGAGGGGATCTCCGCTTTTTTTTTGTTCTGTCAGGGATGTGTAGTCCTCTTATGGATATTTCGTTTAGTCGAGATAATACCTCTAGTGTTTTCCCACATGTCGGGAGGCGTGATATTTCTGTGTATTTCATGAAAGCAAGGTAAATTGACTTTTTCATTAACTCTATCGATTTTGGGTCGTGAGCGATTTCGATTCATAGCCTGTCTCCGAAAGTCGTCGTCACGAGATGTTCTTTTCCAGCTCACATGTCGCTGCATTGTACTGCATCGGTTGATGCATGTACCAAGGACCATTACTTGCTACTTTGTTAAATGAACTAGGTTTAGAAAACCTTTATTATCTAGAGGATATTTTTGAGGACATTATTTATACTTCGGCAGACGTGTCTGTCTTGCTGAAGTCAAACTAAGGAGAGTGAACTGATCTCATACATCTGGTTATCTCCTGGCTGTTATAGAAAAGGATGGAGTTTTCCACCTGACTACATTTACAGCACTATGAAATATAACATGCATCTGACTCATCATTGTAATGCTGTCTACCGTTTATTGCTGTATTGAATGTTGCTGTGATAATGACTGTTTGATGTGCCTACACATTTGCGTAACCATTTTGTCACTGTGGCGTCCACAATAAATAATGAAGAAAAACGTCAACGGCTGTTTCAAGACTCATTGACTTTATACGTCGTGAGTTTACTGACGTCCTATGTGGATTGCCCTGTTATTGTTGCATGAACATTGTTTTGACTGAACACATCTACACACTACACAAAACCAGACATGCGGATGCCATCCATCATCATATGGCATCACGCATCATTTGGTGGCCATAAGCTGGTTTGATTCTGGTACTAGCAAACACGGGGTCCCTTACCCACTTCATTTTCAACAAGAATTCATCAGCATCCTTCAAGAAATTAACATTCTTCAATACAGTCAACATCTTCACCATTTTCAAAGTACTCGGCGTTGCCCGGTAAAAGTCAAAATTTCAACTTTTTGACGGAAACAAGAATTTGACAGTACCCGGCGTTGTTACATGTTGCCGGATAACTCGGACTGCTGTTATCTTTTACGCAAGTCAAGCAAGTTGCTGCTGTCAAGGTTCCAGTGCTGTCGTTTTTTGAGAAGGTCAAGTGCCGGTTGAAACGGGTTGTTTTCTGAAGAAGGCCAAGTACCGATTTCCATCAACTTACTTTTGGATTAGAAGGTCAAGTGCCGAAACAACTCAACACACAGTATTTCAGAAGCTCTTGTACCATCGTGTTAGCAGTGGAAGCAGTTCAGATGTGCCATCATCGTTGGAGCTTCGCTCTTTAGGACGTTGATTGACATCCGTTTTTCTGCTGTTCTACGATTGGAAGCCTATAAGTTAAGTGGCCTGTTTGTATGTAAACTGTGCCCTTATACTTCTGCTGAGTCTTCTGTGTATCATCTCATTCTATATGTTATATGTTTATATGTTATTCGTATATTTATATGTTTATATTTCAGCGGGTTCTCGGTTGGGTGGTGTCTCCGTTAGATTATGCCACGTCATAGAGGTCGTCTATTGTGAGCGTTTTCTGTAGGGTTTGCAAATTTCCGATACTGGAATTTGCTAAGCGACTTCTGTTGCTATTTATGTTAGCTGTGATGACATGTTTTAATATTGTTTTCGTTATTATTTCACATTCTTTAGTTTTGTTGTGATTTGTTTGTATTTGTTAGCCTACTCTTGTCTATAATTTAGTTTCATACAACATTTTTTGTTTATACACTGTGGTGTCATGTATTTTGTTTAATTCTATCGCAGATATCGTCACATTTTTTGTGATATTTCATTAATTTCTGCTTTATTTTTAGTTGATTTCTGCGAAAGTTTTTGTATTGTTGCTGATCTTTGTTATTGTTTACATTGTTATTGTTTACATTGTTTGTATTGTTTACATTTTCAATGTTTACATTCTGCATGTGTTTACATAGTCATTGTTTACAGTTATGGTAATTAGTTAATGGGCTATGCTAATGCACTGTTACTACTACACTGATGATAAATGAATGATGAATAGTGTCGTGCACTATTTAATGAGAAGTGCTCTTATGATCAAGATTTGAGTGCTGATATTTCATATACAAGTTCTTTGATTGGAGACTTGTTTCCCACAGAGACTGGGATAATATAAGGTGATGTGAATATACAAGTGCTTAATTAAGACTTGTTACACTTAGGTTTGAAATAAATTAGTTAATTATTTCAGGTTTTGGACTCATATGTTAGACAACATGTCTACATTTGAGCACTTTATTGAGCAGGGTAAATTGCTTGGGAAGACTGGTGATAAGTTAGAAGAATTTGCAACTGCTCGATATGATAAAGCAATGGAAGCTGAACAAAAGAAACTGCAGATGGAAGCTGAACAAAAGAAACTGCAGATGCAGGTGGATGAAAAGAGATTCCAAATGGAAATGGAAAAACAAAAAAGGGAATCAGAAGCTGAGGAAAGAAAGCTACAGCTAGAGGCTGAGAATAAAAGACTTGAAAAAGAAGCTGAAAATAAAAGACTTGAAAAAGAAGCTGAAAATGAAAGACTTCAAATGCAGGCTCAAGCTGAAGAAAGGAAGTTACAAAGAGAGTCTGATGAGAGGAAAGCAAAAATGGAACATGAAGAAAAACTCTTAGCTTTAGAGTTGGAGAAATTGAAATTGACGAGCATGAGTAATGGTAATGATTCAAACAAGGGTTCATCTTCTGGGAAGGCTAATAATGATACTTTTAAGATTAAGTTACCAACATTTAGTCCTTCCAGTGATGACATAATGTTCTATCTGGACAGATTTGAACAAGCATGTACAGCTCATAACATAGACAAAGCAAAATATGTTTATCAGTTATCAGGGATACTGACAGGTAAAGCTCTAAGTATATTAAATATGGTGGATGAACCTGACAAGAACAATTATGAGGTTGTCAGGGCCGCTTTGTTAAAGAAATATCAGCTTAACGAAGACGGCTATCGTCTACAATTTAAAAACATGTTACCTGAAAATGGAGTTGAATTCTCCGAGTTTATTGCAAGAATACGCATTACTTTCTCACGATGGGTTGAACTATCTAAGACGGAAAAAACTTATGAAGGACTTATGGACTTAATACTTAGAGACAAAGTCATGTCGTCTGTCAATGAGTCTTTCCTTGCTTTCCTTCATGAACGTAAACCTAAAACAATAAAAGAAATGGAAGATTTCTGTTGCCAATACGTAACTGCGCACCCACACATAACCATGGGTAACTCTAAGGTGAAAGAAGGTTTACCAGTTGCTTCGGCAGCTCCGTATGGTCAAAACTTTGCTCGTAGATCCCAACAAAATTTTGATAGAAAGGGCAGCGGTAATTTCTGTCAAAATCATGGAAACCAATTTCATGGTGATTCTTCTTCGAAGAATTGGAGACAACCTGATAGTGGTCGTTACTATCACCCTAATAATTATAAGCATTTCAAAAGAGGATATGGTAATAGAGGTTATTCCTGCCGAAGACCTCAGAACCAAACAAATAGATGTTCGCATCAATGTGAACATGATAGTAATCGTGGAAACTGGAATTCGAACCAGTATAACAATTACAATAGAGACAATAATAACTGCAGAGATAATAATAACTCTGATAACTTCAGAGGTAATAATAGTCGGGGTAGATCTCAACACAAAAAAAAGAGATATCAGCAGGCTAATGCTGTACAACAGGAAACTGAGGGAGCCTGTAATCATGTTGTTGATAGTAAAAACTTTGACGCTGTCACTAGTTCTGCTTTTGACTTTGAGAGAGCAAACAAATGCCCCCAATGCAGTACTTTATTCGAACCGGGTACCATAACTACTTTGAGTTGTGGTCACCCACTTCCCGCTCTTCCTGCTGCTGTTGCGCATGACGGGAGGGGTTCTTTAATTCTACATAAGGGTCTTGTTAATGATACTCCGGTCTCACTACTTTTCGATTCCGGATGCACCACTATTGGTGTTAGACAATCGCTTGTAGATCCATCTTGTGCTACAGGAAGGGTTATTAAATGTGTCACATTTGGCGGCACTCTAGAAAAATATCCTACTGCTGTAATTCGCATTGCCACTCCTTTCTTTACTGGAGATGTGCATGCTTGTCTCTTACCTAATCCTATTGCGGACCTTATTATTGGTCGTATTCACGGAGTTAGGGAGTGTACCCCACAGCAGATTGCTGCTTGGGAAGATAATAACATGCAAGCTACAAATGCAGTAGTTACAAGAGCACAAGCTCTACAAACACCCGAAACTTCACTGAATAGTGATAATGAAGTTGATAGCCAAGATAGTCACTTAGTAATTACTCGTGACTCTTTCATAAAATTGCAAGAAGAAGATCCTTCTTTAAAAAAATTCTTCGTTCTTGCGAAGAAAGGTGATCCGAATCAGGATACAAATAGAAAATCTTGGATTGCAATGAGAAACGGCGTACTTGTACGTATGGTACAAGATTCGACTACGTCGGCACATTCGCAAATTCTTGTTCCCAAGAGCATGAGAGTCCAAATATTGCAACATGCTCATGACTCGCAATGTGCTGGACATATGGGTTTTGCCCGTACGAAGTCGAGAGTCCTTGCGGCTTTCTTTTGGCCTTTTGTCAATAAGGACATTCGTATTTACTGCCGATCATGCAAGGTATGTCAGGAGGTCAAATCTAGAGGACCACGACATGCTGCGCCTATCCAGGCTGCTGACATTCCTATTCGGCCGTTTCAGAAAATGGCCATAGATATTATTGGCCCTTTTAAGGTCAAGTCGGCCAGAGGACATCAGTTTATTCTTACATGTGTCGATATGTGCACACGTTGGCCAGAGGCTATTCCTCTTAAGAGCATATCTACTACAGATATCGCAGATGCTCTTTGGTTGATATTTTCTCGCTTGGGGTTCCCCAGAGAAATATTGTCAGCCCATGGCACTCAACTCATATCTGACACTATGTCACAGGTAATGTCTACCTTACATATTGAACGATCTCTCAGTAGTATCTACCATCCTATGTCTAATGGGTTAGTTGAGCGTCTGAATAGAACGCTCAAGACTTTGCTTGGTAAGATAACTGAAGATCATCCTCAAGATTGGGACAGGGTTTTGCCCGCGGCTCTCTTTGCCTATAGAGAAGTCCCTAATGAACACACAGGATTTTCTCCCTTCGAACTTGTCTTTGGCGCGCGTCCACGCGGCCCTATGTCTTTATTACACGATCTCATCACTGCCGATGATATTAGCGATGAAACTCAATCCTCATATGAGTATGTCATTGCTCTTAGACAAAAGATCATTGAGGCATGTAAGCTAGCAACTGCTACATCAGAAATTGCTAAAGAGAAGGCAAGGCAGTTTGCTAACAAGAATAGATGTCTACGACAACTTTGTCCAGGTGACAAAGCATTCGTCCTACTCCCCAGTAGGGAAAATAGACTTCTTATTGCATGGAAAGGTCCGTATGCAATAGTCTCTCGGATTTCCGATGTTGACTATGTGGTCGATATTGATGGAAAGCATAAAACTTTCCACATAAACATGCTTTCGGAATTTCACGAACGTCCGGACTATTTGCTGCCTATTTTCCAGGCAACGGATGATGCTCCTGCACCTCACGGTCATTATTCATCCCTGTCTGTCATTCAGGATGAGGAAGCTACCTTCTCTGATGTCAACCTTCCCCTTCCAGTGGTTCCATTACATTCCACGGAATCTTGGAAAAACGTTTCTGTTTCTCCTAATCTTTCTGGTGACGAACATCGACAAGTCTCGTCGATGTTACAAACATTTCAGGATGTTCTCACTGACATTCCTGGACACACAGATGTCATAGAACATGACATAATTCTTACCGACAATAATCCAATTAGGGTTAGGCCGTATCCTATTCCTATACACTTTCAGTCGCAAGTGGAAAAGGAATTGGATGAAATGATTCAATTAAATATAATTGAACCATCGACTTCACCATATTCTTCTTCCATGGTTATTGTCCGGAAGAAGGATAAGAACATACGAATTTGCGTTGATTATCGCAAATTGAATCAGGTCACAAAGTTCGACGCTGAACCGATGCCTTTGTTAGAAGATCTACTGATTAGACTTTCTAATTCTAGATTCTTCACTAAACTTGACTTGTCTAAAGGTTATTGGCAAGTGCCTTTAGCAGAGCATGCCAAACCTCTTACTGCTTTTTCTACACCTAGGGGTCTATTTCAATGGAATGTTATGCCTTTTGGTCTCATGAACGCCCCTGCCACTTTCGTTCGCATGATGCGTCGAATTCTGTCACATCGTTCGGATGTCATCGCATACTTAGATGACATCTGTCTCTTCAGTGATACCTGGGAAGATCACTATTTAGGGTTATATGACTTACTGTCCACTCTACGTGAGAATAATTTGACAGCAAAACCTTCTAAAGCTTTTGTTGGTTTTGGTGAAATCTCTTTCCTGGGTCATCGTGTTGGTCATGGTCTCTTGAAGACAGAAGACCACAATACTTCCAAAATACTGAACATCTCTGTTCCTAAAACGAAGAAACAAGTTAGGAGTCTCTTAGGTTTAATTCAATTTTATGGGAGATTTATTCCAAATTTATCTTCGATCATGGCACCTCTCTCAACATTGTTGAAGAAAGGTTCGCCTAATCTGGTCCGTTGGTCTGAAGAATGCCAATCTTCACTAGACCAAATCAAGAATATATTTTCTTCTCCTCCCATCTTAAGATTACCTACTCTTGATAGGACTTTTGTTCTTCGGAGTGATGCTTCATCCACTGGGATTGGAGCAGCACTGATGCAAGAATATGCAAATACTCTGCATCCTGTTATGTACATTTCTAGAAAACTAAATGCGGCAGAGAGGAACTACTCGGTTTTAGACCGTGAGTTGTTAGCGATGGTTTGGTCAATTCTAAAGCTACAAAGATTCCTCCTGGGCGCACATTTCATTCTAGAGACTGATCAGAAAGCTCTTACAGCTATTCAGACTAAGAATTTGAAGAGTTCGAGATCCACTCGATATGCTATAGCTCTTCAACCTTTTCACTTCACGGTACGAGCTATCCGTGGTGCGGATAATGTGATGGCTGACATTTTGTCTAGATGCCCACATGACTCCAACTAATACTTCTGTCCTATATTCCTATATTTCCATATATTACAGAGTCATAACACACCTATATTTCTACAATAGATTAGCACATCTGTACTTACTTTATATGTACACACTATCGTGCTTTGTTGTCATCTTCTTCTGTTCGTTTTTTAAGATGATAGAGGAGGACTGAGTAGTTAATATAAGGGCCGTTAGTTTACTAAACAGCCACAATTATTAATAATGTATTGTACCTTATGAAGCATATTAGTTATTAATTAGCATTATATTGCTTGTACTTTCTCAGAATGTCATTGTTGAGCTGAGGACTTACCTTACGAGTTCTAGATTGTGTACTTACCCTCGGAATACCAGAGCATATGTCCTGGATCGTCATGTAGTTTAACTTTACTATGTACTTATGTCATTACATGTCAAAGAATGTACTATTTAAATTTTCCTATCAGATTTGTACATCCATTTTTAAAGACAATATTAGAGTATGCTGTTTAATGATGATTATAGTAACTTGCATACGTATATTGTGTTTACATGCTAACGTGATGTGTGTTGGTGACACCTCCCCGATGTGAATATTTTTTGAGACATATTTATTTTTCTGTTGAGGTATATCCTCACCAGACACTCTATAATTAGCCTATTGTTTGGCAATTTAGTTAATTATCAGCGCATAATTCGTGCGTTTTGAGCCGCTTATCGCTTGCTCTTTGATATTGAAAAAAAAAATATGTTCCACATTTTTTTTTATCGGGAGGAGGTGGTGATATGTTGCGTGATAAATTCTCGCAACATCGTTTTATTTCAATATCTGTTTTATAACGCAAGGGCAACAACTGCTTGTAATTTATAGTCACTTTTCTCGGTAAGCATTTGTCTTCTCGCGTTGGTATCGAATGCAGTTAACTTTTGAGCTGTGGTCATTTTTGCGCTGGACTGCGCATGACTTGTCTTGTTGTTTGTCGATCGGTTTCCGCCCACCACTAGTGGGAGTGAGCGATTTGGAATGGCGAAAGAGATGCCTCGTTGAAGAGGGGATCTCCGCTTTTTTTTGTTCTGTCAGGGATGTGTAGTCCTCTTATGGATATTTCGTTTAGTCGAGATAATACCTCTAGTGTTTTCCCACATGTCGGGAGGCGTGATATTTCTGTGTATTTCATGAAAGCAAGGTAAATTGACTTTTTCATTAACTCTATCGATTTTGGGTCGTGAGCGATTTCGATTCATAGCCTGTCTCCGAAAGTCGTCGTCACGAGATGTTCTTTTCCAGCTCACATGTCGCTGCATTGTACTGCATCGGTTGATGCATGTACCAAGGACCATTACTTGCTACTTTGTTAAATGAACTAGGTTTAGAAAACCTTTATTATCTAGAGGATATTTTTGAGGACATTATTTATACTTCGGCAGACGTGTCTGTCTTGCTGAAGTCAAACTAAGGAGAGTGAACTGATCTCATACATCTGGTTATCTCCTGGCTGTTATAGAAAAGGATGGAGTTTTCCACCTGACTACATTTACAGCACTATGAAATATAACATGCATCTGACTCATCATTGTAATGCTGTCTACCGTTTATTGCTGTATTGAATGTTGCTGTGATAATGACTGTTTGATGTGCCTACACATTTGCGTAACCATTTTGTCACTGTGGCGTCCACAATAAATAATGAAGAAAAACGTCAACGGCTGTTTCAAGACTCATTGACTTTATACGTCGTGAGTTTACTGACGTCCTATGTGGATTGCCCTGTTATTGTTGCATGAACATTGTTTTGACTGAACACATCTACACACTACACAAAACCAGACATGCGGATGCCATCCATCATCATATGGCATCACGCATCAGACATATATATATATATTCACCTAAAACTTGACTTGGTGCATTTTGCAAGTTGGGTAAAACTTATATGCTAATCAACACAGTTCGCGGATTGGCGAAATACTACATTGTTACATGCAAACCATGACGATTTCATGGGAAATCGCTAACATGATAACGGATATGTTCACATGTTGATAAACCTCGAACTGAAAAATAAACATCACATATTGATGTACCTGTATTTTTCTGACCATTTGTCACGTTGTAAGCGGAACGCTACAGTATATTTTCTTGATATCTTGTTGTCCATTATACCTTGTATTGAAAAATAAACATCACATATTGGTGTACCTGTATTTTTCTGACCATTTGTCACGTTGTAAGCGGAACGCTACAGTATATTTTCTTGACAAATTGTTGTCCATTATTATGAACTTGCATTTGTATGCGGATTTTATATTTGATGACGAACCTATAAACAGTTTGGTACTTGGTTCAGGGTAACTGAGATAGTTCATACTCCAACACCCGATAATTTTTTGTATCGGTAGGCTATAGTTGTCCTCCCTCATAGTAACGACTATTACATAAGTTGGAGATTAGAGACATTTTTAAATAAATACTTTGTCACTCCATGTAACCAGATTAATAATGCTATATTTATATTTTACGACGAACACATAGACAGTTCACCAAACTTGTCCAGATTTTTGGTGTTTAAGACCCATATACATCCTGGTAAATCACTGACCGCAGTGGCAGAATTGGGGTCGCCTGTATCATATAATTGTATTATATTTACCACGTTCTATATTGACAGTTACGAGAGTGTACAGCTCCAGTTCATATTTTTTATAATAAATTTATAAATTAACATTGCCATGTATGTTTATTCCCATATATATATATATATATATATATATATATATATATATATATATATATATATATATATATATATATATATATATATATATATATATATATATATATATATATATATATATATATATATATATATATATATATATATATATATATATATATATATATATATATATACGAGCTCGTATATTACATTTTTTTTTGCGTCCCAAGGTCTGATGTTTGACCATTAGTTCTATGCTGTTAGGCTGATGTTCGTTGCAGCTACTACATTTTAAGATTGTTAAATACTAAATGAATATTTGTCAATTCTGTTAAATATTGCCAAAGTATTTTTTTTTGTTTTGTTTTTATTTGTGTTGTTTGCACAACCCATGAAAATCGTATGCGATTATTTTTTTTTGTTTTAATTTTTTTATTTTTTTATATAAATGTTATCATTAAGTATGTTATCATTATGGTGATGACTAACGCACAGCGTTGTTCACATTGATATTGTTAAGAAGTAGTGTACATCAATACTGTTCAATGGCGAAGTGTATTAACAAATTTTATGTATCCCCCGTTTTACGCATTATAAATATACTTGGATCCCTCGTTTTACGAACAAAATATTTATTATTATTTTTTATTTTATTTATTTATTTTGTTTTAAAAAAATTTTTCTCTCTGAGAGACTCTACCAATAGGTTAGACCTAGTCGTTTATAACAGTCACTAGCATAAGGTATTTAGTTGATAGTACGCAAATGTCTCCCTCTGGGATACATTTTTGTGGCCAGGGACGTATGTGACCGCTTGACCTTTCACGCTAGCTTTGTCCCTCCTACTTCACGATAAGCATTTATATGTGCTAGAAAATGCTACAATTAATAATGACAGACCTTAAAAGCAAATAAGACATTTTTACACAAAACGCAGCATTCATTCAAAGTTCAGATGCCGTTACTGCTCTGACAGGGTAAACGCAGGTCAGTCCCAGATAATAATGAATGGGTTTTATAAGCGCGAAAGTGGAAAATGAATGTTTGTGTGATCTGGGTTTTTTTATCCTATTGTTAAGTTGGAAAAGATCACACATGTGAAAACAGAGTCGAAATAACAGAATGTCGTGTGCAAAAAGGTCGAAAAGCTGAGAAGAGGAGTGCAAATGTTAACTATTGTGTCGTGTGAAAAAAAGGACGGGTCGTGTGAAAAAAAGGCGGGAAAAAAGGAGAAATAGTATAAATAGAAGAGTTGTGGGCGATAGGTAGCGATTTCAGGACTTATGATTCCAAGGATACCATGATTTTAGACTAGAGGATTTTTACTGATAGCGTTAGGAGAACTTCGTCTTTGAGGATACCAAGACATGTTTTTGAGTAGACAAATCAGTAAATTATTTCTTGTGGATATACATATATTATTCTATCTGGATTACATATTTTTTTCATATCGGATAACCAATCATCATTGTGAAATTTACAGTGTTTGTCTAATTACATCAATAAACTCTAATTGAATTTTTCTACATTGCTGTTTGTGGAACTTTACAATAATTTCTTGTGGATATACGTTGTTGTGCTGAAACTGTTTTGCTTATCACCAAACTCAAAGGGAAGAACATTCCTGGGTTGGAAAAAATAACAAAAGGTCAAGTATTACGATCTCTGGCGGAACGCCAGTTAGCACTTGAACCACCACAACATATGAAGGATTAACTCTGACTACATAAAATCAATATAACTACTAGTGCCGCATTCAACTGACGCGGGCACAATTACTCTCAGGGGGCAGAAAATTGAAAAGCAAGCCAAGCTAAGATACACGCTTGAATTGCTGTCAATAAGATCCAGATACATTATGGCCCAGGCAAAAGCCTATATATGGATAACCACAGACAGAAGACATCCCCTGCATGGGAACATAGCTGACATTGAGGGAGCAAGAATAAAGAGAGGGATGTCATGGATGACACAGGCAGAGGCTACGAGTGGGCAGGTGACCAGAGTGTAAAATATATTCAAAGGGGAAGAGTGGAGTAAGTCAGGTGAGAACTGGATTAACTACCAGCAATTCATCAGGGAGTGCAGAATAATGGGAAAGCAAAGCTGGAAATTAATCAGCTGATAAATAATCATGCCAATAATGATGATGCTATTGTATATACTGATGGGTCTATACTCCGTGGTGAAGAATCAGGATGGGGCTTCTCGGCTAGAGTAAAGGGCAGGTTAAGAAAGCGGAGCTTACATGACAACCTCCAGCTCAAGAGTGGAGATAGAGGCAGCTACTGCAGCCTTGATCTGGCTGTCTGAAACTCCATCAACCAGGGCAGTTATTGTATCAGAATTGTCCATGCTTCAGAAGGTCCAAAATGGATGGCTCCGGCAAACATAAATGACATAACAGAAAATATTCCAAAAATAACACACAATACCTCCTTTGCAGATGACTTAGCCTTGTGGATCCCTGAAGTGTATATCACTATTGCAAACATTCGGATGCAGCAAGCACTAACATCACTGGAAGAGTGGGCCAAAATGAGTGGGCTCATGAAGATAAATGAAGGGAAAACAACATACACAGAATTTCATTCTCGAATAAACCACAGAGCTCCAAACTAGTGCTAAACAGAGAAAATGTACATTTAAATGAAAATCCAAACTACCTAGGCATTACATTTGATCACCGTCTGACTTGGAAAAAACAAGTTGACAGAAACCGAATGAGAGCAAGGCAAAGAATGGCAATTATGAAAAAAAAAACTTGCTGGAACAACTTGGTGTACAGATGAGAGAGTGCTAAAGACGTTAGACACTGGGCGAGTGAGACCAGTCATAGAGTATGCATTGCAGCATGAGAAACAGCAGCTAAGTCAAACTTCGATAAAATTAGCAGACTCCAAAATCAAGCAATGAGAATTATAACAGGCGCATGAAGACAACACCTATAAAATAACTTGAAAAGATTATATGACTCCAGCCAATGGAGGATAGAAGAGACAGCACAAGCTGAAAAATTCAAGAGACTGACAGATCATCCAATGTGCCATAGAATGAATGCTCTTAGAAGACAAAGACTCACAGAAGCAACTTTGTAGAATCAACCAAACCACAGATGAGAGCAGTTTCTATAAATGCAATATCAACTATTAAACCCGCCTACACTGCACACAAGCTTCCAGTTTCGAAACAATATCGTTTCCCAGAAATGATAGAAAGCATTCCTGGAATTGAAAGCCTGGAATTGAAAGAAAGAATAGCCAGATTGCAACAGAGAGAAAATCCATAGTGACAAAATACATAGAGAAACATTACCCATGCAACACCTGGACCCATCCATGCACAGATGGATCAGCAACAAAAGCAACAAAAAATTGAGGTGGAGGTGTCTTTCTGACCTTAAGCACTGGTGCTTAAAAAAAAGCTGTCAGTGGCAACAGGACAATTCTCAAGTAACTTCAGAGCAGAGGCCTTGAAAACTGCAGCAGAGGTTATAATGACAGAGGAAAGCACAGAGAGACAAGTTGCTTTCTTTACCGATGCCACAGTCAGTAATTGCATCGGTGAAAAGCCAAAATAATACAGACCTAGAGGACCTCAGAATAGTGTCCCACAAACTATGTCAACGATTCAAAAGTGTTGTGATCCAATGGATCCCATCTCATTGTAACATCACCGGCAATGAAGAGGCTGACATATTGGAAAAGGAAGGTGGAAATCAACCTCAGCCTGATGCAAGCATAACTTTCGAGGAGGCAAAGTTTTATCAGAATCAGATACAGAAACAAATGGGATGTAGAGCATCCAAGTCACACACAAAATGATGCACACTAACCAGCTCAACAGAAGAGAACAAGTGGTAATCTTCAGACTCCGCACTGGCCACAACAGATTGAGATACCATCTATTCAACAAGCTAAAGATAGGAGCTACTGATCAGTGTAATTGTGGCACTAATAAAATGACTGCCGAACATCCGCTTCAAAGTTGCCCAACATTTGCAAAACAGAGAAAGTGCATATGGCCGACACCAGTACCATACCGGGACCCAAAAGGGGAACAAAGAATAGTAACACTGTACCCTACCATGCGTGCCGTAAAAAGCGACTAAGGAGGGTTTGGCATGGGGCTGGTTACCCCATCCTGTAAAAAAAACTTGTTACCAAAAAACTTCAACAAACATGGGCATCAACTCAGCCGCCCAAGACAGAAGAAGATCCTCTGGAAAGGAAGTGCATGAAGCAACCCAGAGAAAGGCGAAAGGAGTCTGGGTTGCCGAATAACCTTTTTTTCGTCTAGGAAAATCTCCAGGATTGGCATCTGGAATGTTTGCACTCTGTGTGAACAAGGGAAAACTGCACAGGTAGCAGCAGAAATTACAAATTACACGATTGATATCCTGGGTCTCTGCGAGACACGGTGGAAGGTCATAGAGAGGAGGAGATTGATCACAGGAGAAATGGTGTTGTCCTCAGGACATGATGAGGAAAGAGCCCACCACAATGAAGGGGTGGCTATAATGCTATCTAGGGAAGCACAGAAGGCACTTATAGAATGGGAAGCAATGGGACCCCGAATTACAACAGCAAGGTTTAAATCAGCCAAAAAGAAAGTAAATATAAACATCATCCAATGTTATGCACCAACAAACGATAAAGAAGAATCTGAGAAAGAAGACTTACACCAGACTACAAAATGTCTTGGACAAAAAGAAAAGAAAGGACGTCACATTTTTGATGGAGGACCTAAACGCGGAAATGGGTAGCACGTTTCACTAGCTTTGCCCTCAAACAAATGTAATTATCTGATTAACCGTCCAACGTATTAATCCCATTTTTTTGCATACGATGTTATATTTGGTTAGACCCAACAAATATATACTTTACATCTCTGCATCTTGTCCAGTTCCCATAAACGAATGAAATCCTTTGATCTTTGTCGGCATACTAATTATTGTGTATCGAGAAAAGAAATGTTACCACTTCAGTCACAGATTCTGTGAATTGATTAGGCATAGGCGTGTCTACTATTACAATAATGTGGCCATCACGTTTGCATATGAATACCTGTTGAAGATGATTTCTTAAATGATCTGCATGCGAGATACTCGTGACATTGTTTGTCATTGACATTTAGTGCACTACCAAACTCGACCTTCATTGATCTAATTATTTCAATAGGTATCACCTCTTTGCGGTTCATAAAAATCATAATGAAACGTTCCTCCTCTAATGTGCTTGTAAATAAAGGTCATCTTTAAAGAAATTAAACTTCATCCGAATCATAATCAGATGTCTCTGAGAAATTGATAATCAATCTCGGCTGAATGAAGGACAAACCATTCTTCCAATATTCCTCTTCCTCTTGTAACACATGGTTCTCACTTTTCTTCCAATAATCCCTGGCTATATTGGAGATGGCGGCTTTTATAAGTATTTCAACATCTTTTAATTTGAACGTTCTATTTTCTGTTGCTACCTGTTCCTTAATTTTAGCCCAGACTAATTCTATTGGGTTTACGTGAGAATGGTAAGGAGGCAGTCTTAAACATCTGTGACCATGTTCATGGATTGCCTTGTCTATGTGAAATATCTTTGTACAGTATGCTGTGTCTTTTTTACAATTCCAAGTAATTCAGGCTTCAGGGACATTTCGTTGAATGGAATGTTGTTTTTGGTCAGCCAAATCTTTATTACATCTTTAGTACTTGATGAATTAGGAACTTTATCTTCTAGTGCCACAACGTTGTGATATGAAGCATTGTCCATTATCAAACACGACGGTCTATCCAATGAAGGAAGTACATGATTCACAATCCAATCTTGAAATATCTTGCCATTCATCTCTGTATGATAATCCCTATTATCTGTGGATTTTGAAACAAATATGAGTTCAGTATTATTTAGAAGTCCATGATGGCTGCTTCCTGCATGTGCAATTATTAGGCGCTGTCCTTTGTTGCTTGGTACTAGTCTCTTAGTTGTCCCATCAGATGATTGCCATTCTCGTTCATTACTGTGGTGCGCATTTGATGACGCCCAATTTATATTATGATTGAGTAATTGGCCGCCAAATGACGCGTGCACCATGAGGTGAGTGATGGTGCCCGTGGTCTGGTTTTGTGAAGTGTGTAGATGATGTACAGTCAAACAATGATCATACAAAAACAGGGCAATCCATACAAAGACGTCAGTTAACTCACGACGTATAAAGTCAATGATGCTTGTAACAGCTAGTGACGTTTTTCTGTATCATTTATTGTGGACGCCACAGTGACAAAATGTATACGCGAATATGTAGGTACATCAGACAGTCATTATCACAGCAACAATGTCAGTATAGCAATGGACGGTAGACAGCATCATAATAAAGGTGATTCACAGGCATGTCAATACATTATAAGGCTGTAATGTAGTCGGGAAAATTCTCCATCCCTTTCTATCTTAGCCAGAAGATAACCAGATGTATGAGATCAGTTCACTCTCCTTAATCTGACTTCAGCAAGACAGGCACGTCTGCCGAAGTATAAATAATGTCCTCAAAAATATCCTCTAGATAACAAAGGTTTTCCAAACCTAGTTCATGTAACAAAGTAGCAAGTAATGGTCCTTGGGACATGCATCAACCGATGCAGTACAATACAGCGACATGTGAGCTGGGAAAACATCTCGTGACGACGCCTTTCGAAGACAGGCTATGAATCAAAAATCGCTCACGACCAAAAATCGATAGAGTTAATGAAAAGTTAATTTACCTTGCCTTCAGGAAATACACAGAAATAATACGCCTCCCGGCATGTGGAAATACACTAGAGGTATTATCTCGAATAAACGAAATATCCATTAAGAGGACTTCACATTCCTGACAGAACAAAAAAATAGCGGAGATCCCCTCTCAGCGAGGCATCTCTTTAGCTATTCAAAATCGCTCACTGTCTGGTGGGCGGAAATCGATCGACCAAGAAGCAAGACCAGTCATGCGCAGTCCAGCGCAAAATGACCACAGCTCAGAACTTAAGACGCAAGGACCTTTACTACGAACCAGCGTAAGAATGATTACCTTAAAAGGATAACCCAACAGGTTGCCAACCGTTTTCTGAGAAAACGGCCTAGCATAGCAAACTTAACTGCATTCAATACCAACGCGAGGAGACAACTGCTCACCGAGAAAAGTGACTATAAATTTCAAGCAGTTGTTGCCCTTGCGTTATAAAATATATATTGTAATAAAACGATGTTGCGAGAATTTCTCACGCAACATATCACCACCTCCTCCCGATAAAAAAAAAAATGTGGAACATATTTTTTTTTTTTTAAATATCAAAGAGCATGCGATAAGCGGCTCAAAACGCACGAATTATGCGCTGATAATTAATTAAATTGCCTAACATGAGGCTAAATATAGAGTGTCTGGTGAGGATATACCTCAACAGAAAAATAAATATGTCTCAAAAAATATTCACATCGGGGAGGTGTCACCAACACACATCACGTTAGCATGTAAACACAATATACGTATGCAAGTTACCATAGACATCAATAAATAGCATAATCTAATATTGTCTTTAAAAATGGATGTACAAATCTGATAGGAAAATTTAAATAGTCCATTATTTGACATGTAATGACATAAGTACATAGTAAAGTTAAACTACATGACGTTCCAGGACATATCCTCTGGCATTCCGAGGGTAAGTACACAATCTAGAACTCGTCATGCTTGATAATAGTAAGGTAAGTCCTCAGCTCATCAATGACATTCTGAGAAAGTACAAGCAATATAATGCTAATTAATAACTAATATGCTTCATAAGGTACAATACATTATTAATACTTGTGGCTGTTTAGTAAACTAACGGCCCTTATATTAACTACTCAGTCCTCCTCTATCATCTTAAAAAACGAACAGAAGAAGATGATAACAAAGCACGATAGTGTGTACATATAAAGTTACTACAGATGTGCTAATCTATTGTAGTAATATAGGTGTGTTAT
Organism: Oreohelix idahoensis; assembly: GCA_024509875.1. Taxonomy (NCBI): domain Eukaryota; kingdom Metazoa; phylum Mollusca; class Gastropoda; order Stylommatophora; family Oreohelicidae; genus Oreohelix; species Oreohelix idahoensis. Next base: position 819,412 of record JAMPIV010020530.1, read on the forward strand.
GACTCTGTAATATATGGAAATATAGGACAGAAGTATTAGTTGGAGTCATGTGGGCATCTAGACAAAATGTCAGCCATCACATTATCCGCACCACGGATAGCTCGTACCGTGAAGTGAAAAGGTTGAAGAGCTATAGCATATCGAGTGGATCTCGAACTCTTCAAATTCTTAGTCTGAATAGCTGTAAGAGCTTTCTGATCAGTCTCTAGAATGAAATATGCGCCCAGGAGGAATCTTTGTAGTTTTAGAATTGACCAAACCATCGCTAACAACTCACGGTCTAAAACCGAGTAGTTCCTCTCTGCCGCATTTAGTTTTCTAGAAATGTACATAACAGGATGCAGAGTATTTGCATATTCTTGCATCAGTGCTGCTCCAATCCCAGTGGATGAAGCATCACTCCGAAGAACAAAAGTCCTATCAAGAGTAGGTAATCTTAAGATGGGAGGAGAAAAAATATATTCTTGATTTGGTCTAGTGAAGATTGGCATTCTTCAGACCAACGGACCAGATTAGGCGAACCTTTCTTCAACAATGTTGAGAGAGGTGCCATGATCGAAGATAAATTTGGAATAAATCTCCCATAAAATTGAATTAAACCTAAGAGACTCCTAACTTGTTTCTTCGTTTTAGGAACAGAGATGTTCAGTATTTTGGAAGTATTGTGGTCTTCTGTCTTCAAGAGACCATGACCAACACGATGACCCAGGAAAGAGATTTCACCAAAACCAACAAAAGCTTTAGAAGGTTTTGCTGTCAAATTATTCTCACGTAGAGTGGACAGTAAGTCATATAACCCTAAAAATAGTGATCTTCCCAGGTATCACTGAAGAGACAGATGTCATCTAAGTATGCGATGACATCCGAACGATGTGACAGAATTCGACGCATCATGCGAACGAAAGTGGCAGGGGCGTTCATGAGACCAAAAGGCATAACATTCCATTGAAATAGACCCCTAGGTGTAGAAAAAGCAGTAAGAGGTTTGGCATGCTCTGCTAAAGGCACTTGCCAATAACCTTTAGACAAGTCAAGTTTAGTGAAGAATCTAGAATTAGAAAGTCTAATCAGTAGATCTTCTAACAAAGGCATCGGTTCAGCATCGAACTTTGTGACCTGATTCAATTTGCGATAATCAACGCAAATTCGTATGTTCTTATCCTTCTTCCGGACAATAACCATGGAAGAAGAATATGGTGAAGTCGATGGTTCAATTAAATATAATTGAATCATTTCATCCAATTCCTTTTCCACTTGCGACTGAAAGTGTATAGGGATAGGATAAGGCCTAACCCTAATTGGATTATTGTCGGTAAGAATTATGTCATGTTCTATGACATCTGTGTGTCCAGGAATGTCAGTGAGAACATCCTGAAATGTTTGTAACATCGACGAGACTTGTCGATGTTCGTCACCAGAAAGATTAGGAGAAACAGAAACGTTTTTCCAAGATTCCGTGGAATGTAATGGAACCACTGGAAGGGGAAGATTGACATCAGAGAAGGTAGATTCCTCATCCTGTATGACAGACAGGGATGAATAATGACCGTGAGGTGCAGGAGCATCATCCGTTGCCTGGAAAATAGGCAGCAAATAGTCCGGACGTTCGTGAAATTCCGAAAGCATGTTTATGTGGAAAGTTTTATGCTTTCCATCAATATCGACCACATAGTCAACATCGGAAATCCGAGAGACTATTGCATACGGACCTTTCCATGCAATAAGAAGTCTATTTTCCCTACTGGGGAGTAGGACGAATGCTTTGTCACCTGGACAAAGTTGTCGTAGACATCTATTCTTGTTAGCAAACTGCCTTGCCTTCTCTTTAGCAATTTCTGATGAAGCAGTTGCTAGCTTACATGCCTCAATGATCTTTTGTCTAAGAGCAATGACATACTCATATGAGGATTGAGTTTCATCGCTAATATCATCGGCAGTGATGAGATCGTGTAATAAAGACATAGGGCCGCGCGGACGCGCGCCAAAGACAAGTTCGAAGGGAGAAAATCCTGTGTGTTCATTAGGGACTTCTCTATAGGCAAAGAGAGCCGCGGGTAAAACCCTGTCCCAATCTTGAGGATGATCTTCAGTTATCTTACCAAGCAAAGTCTTGAGCGTTCTATTCAGACGCTCAACTAACCCATTAGACATAGGATGGTAGATACTACTGAGAGATCGTTCAATATGTAAGGTAGACATTACCTGTGACATAGTGTCCGATATGAGTTGAGTGCCATGGTCTGACAATATTTCTCTGGGGAACCCCAAGCGAGAAAATATCAACCAAAGAGCATCTGCGATATCTGTAGTAGATATGCTCTTAAGAGGGATAGCCTCTGGCCAACGTGTGCACATATCGACACATGTAAGGATGAACTGATGTCCTCTGGCCGACTTGACCTTAAAAGGGCCAATAATATCTATGGCCATTTTCTGAAACGGCCGAATAGGAATGTCAGCAGCCTGGATAGGCGCAGCATGTCGTGGTCCTCTAGATTTGACCTCCTGACATACCTTGCATGATCGGCAGTAAATACGAATGTCCTTGTTGACAAAAGGCCAAAAGAAAGCCGCAAGGACTCTCGACTTCGTACGGGCAAAACCCATATGTCCAGCACATTGCGAGTCATGAGCATGTTGCAATATTTGCACTCTCATGCTCTTGGGAACAAGAATTTGCGAATGCGCCGACGTAGTCGAATCTTGTACCATACGTACAAGTACGCCGTTTCTCATTGCAATCCAAGATTTTCTATTTGTATCCTGATTCGGATCACCTTTCTTCGCAAGAATGAAGAATTTTTTTTAAAGAAGGATCTTCTTCTTGCAATTTTATGAAAGAGTCACGAGTGATTACTAAGTGACTATCTTGGCTATCAACTTCATTATCACTATTCAGTGAAGTTTCGGGTGTTTGTAGAGCTTGTGCTCTTGTAACCACTGCATTTGTAGCTTGCATGTTATTATCTTCCCAAGCAGCAATCTGCTGTGGGGTACACTCCCTAACTCCGTGAATACGACCAATAATAAGGTCCGCAATAGGATTAGGTAAAAGACAAGCATGCACATCTCCAGTAAAGAAAGGAGTGGCAATGCGAATTACAGCAGTAGGATATTTTTCTAGAGTGCCGCCAAATGTGACACATTTAATAACCTTTCCTGTAGCACAAGATGGATCTACAAGCGATTGTCTAACACCAATAGTGGTGCATCCGGAATCGAAAAGTAGTGAGACCGGAGTATCATTAACAAGACCCTTATGTAGGATTAAAGAACCCCTCCCGTCATGCGCAACAGCAGCAGGAAGAGCGGGAAGAGGGTGACCACAACTCAAAGTAGTTATGGTACCCGGTTCGAATAAAGTACTGCATTGGGGGCATTTGTTTGCTCTCTCAAAGTCAAAAGCAGAACCAGTGACAGCGTCAAAGTTTTTATTATCAACAACATGATTACAGGCTCCCTCAGTTTCCTGTTGTACAGAATTAGCCTGCTGATATCTCTTTTTTTGTGTTGAGACCTACCGCGACTATTATTACCTCTGAAGTTATCAGAGTTATTATTATCTCTGCAGTTATTATTGTCTCTATTGTAATTGTTATCATGATTCGAATTCCAGTTTCCACGATTACTATCATGTCCACATTGATGCGAACATCTATTTGTTTGGTTTTGAGGTCTTCGGCAGGAATAACCTCTATTACCATATCCTCTTTTGAAATGCCTATAATTATTAGGGTGATAGTAACGAGTACTATCAGGTTGTCTCCAATTCTTCGAAGAAGAATCACCATGAAATTGATTTCCATGATTTTGACAGAAATTACCGCTGCCCTTTCTATCAAAATTTTGTTGGGATCTACGAGCAAAGTTTTGACCATACGGTGCTGCCGAAGCAACTGGTAAACCTTCTTTCACCTTAGAGTTACCCATGGTTATGTGTGGGTGCGCAGTTACATATTGGCAACAGAAATCTTCCATTTCTTTTATTGTTTTAGGTTTACGTTCATGAAGGAAAGCAAGGAAAGACTCATTGACAGACGACATGACTTTGTCTCTAAGTATTAAGTCCATAAGTCCTTCATAAGTTTTTTTTTCCGTCTTAGATAGTTCAACCCATCGTGAGAAAGTAATGCGTATTCTTGCAATAAACTCGGAGAATTCAACTCCATTTTCAGGTACCATGTTTTTAAATTGTAGACGATAGCCGTCTTCGTTAAGCTGATATTTCTTTAACAAAGCGGCCCTGACAACCTCATAATTGTTCTTGTCAGGTTCATCCACCATATTTAATATACTTAGAGCTTTACCTGTCAGTATCCCTGATAACTGATAAACATATTTTGCTTTGTCTATGTTATGAGCTGTACATGCTTGTTCAAATCTGTCCAGATAGAACATTATGTCATCACTGGAAGGACTAAATGTTGGTAACTTAATCTTAAAAGTATCATTATTAGCCTTACCAGAAGATGAACCCTTGTTTGAATCATTACCATTACTCATGTTCATCAATTTCAATTTTTCCAACTCTAAAGCTAAGACCTTTTCTTCATGTTCCATTTTTGCTTTCTCTTTCCTCTCATCAGACTCTCTCTGTAATCTTCTTTCCTCAGCCTGAGCCTCTATTTTGAAGTCTTTCAGCTTCTTTCTCAAGTCTTTTTTCTCAGCCTCTTTTTCAAGTCTTTTATTCTCAGCTTCTTTTTCAAGTCTTTTATTCTCAGCTTCTTTTTCAAGTCTTTTATTTTCAGCCTCTAGCTGGAGTTTTCTTTCCTCAGCTTCTGATTCCCTTTTTTGTTTTTCCATTTCCATTTGGAATCTTTTTTCATCCACCTGCATCTGCAGTTTCTTTTGTTCAGCTTCCATTGCTTTATCATATCGAGCAGTTGCAAATTCTTCTAACTTATCACCAGTCTTCCCAAGCAATTTACCCTGCTCAATAAAGTGCTCAAATGTAGACATGATGAGTAATAATATGAGTTCAAAAACCTGAAATAATTAACTAATTTATTTCAAACCTAAGTGTAACAAGTCTTAATTAAGCACTTGTATATTCACATCACATTATATTATCCCAGTCTCTGTGGGAAACAAGTCTCCAATCAAAGAACTTGTATATGAAATATCAACACTCAATTCTTGATCATAAGTGCACTTCTCATTCAATAGTGCACGACACTATTCATCATTCATTTATCATCAGTGTAGTAGTAACAGTGCATTAGCATAGCCCATTAACTAATTACTATAACTGTAAACAATGACTATGTAAACACATGCAGAATGTAAACATTGAAAATGTAAACAATGCAAACAATGTAAACAATAACAATGTAAACAATAACAAAGATCAGCAACAATACAAAAACGTTCGCAGAAATCAACTAAAAATAAAGCAGAAATTAATGAAATATCACAAAAAATGTGACGATATCTGCGATAGAATTAAACAAAATACATGACACCACAGTGTATAAACAAAAATGTTGTATGAAACTAAACTATAGTCAAGAGTAGGCTAACCAATACAAACAAATCAAAACAAAACTAAAGAATGCGAAATAATAACGAAAACAATATTAATACATGTCATCACAACTAACATAAATAGCAACAGAAGTCGCTCAGCAAATTCCAGTATCGGAAATTTGCTCACCCTACAGAAAACGCTCACAATAGACGACCTCTATGACGTGGCATGATCTAAGGGAGACACCACCCAACCGAGAACCCGCTGAAATATAAACATATAAATATACGAATAACATATAACCATAGAATGAGATGATACACAGAAGACTCAGCAGAAGTATAAGGGCACAGTTTACGTACAAACAGGCCACTTAACTTATAGGCTTCCAATCGTAGAACAGCAGAAAAAACGGATGTCAATCAACGTCCTAAAGAGCGAAGCTCCAACGATGATGGCACATCTGAACTGCTTCCACTGCTAACACGATGGTACTAGAGCTTCTGAAATACTGTATGTTGAGTTGTTTCGGCACTTGACCCTCTTATCCAAAAGTAAGTTGATGGAAATCGGTACTTGGCCTTCTTCAGAAAACAACCCGTTTCAACCGGCACTTGACCTTCACAAAAAACGACAGCACTGGAACCTTGACAGCAGCAACTTGCTTGACTTGCGTAAAAGAAAACAGCAGTCCGAGTTATCCGGCAACATGTAACAACGCCGGGTACTGTCAAATTTCTGTTTCAGTCAAAAATTGCAATTTTGACATTTACCGGGCAACGCCGAGTACTTTGAAAATTTTGAAGATGTTGACTGTCTTGAAGAATGTTAATTTCTTGAAGGATGCTGATGAATTCTTGTTGAAAATGAAGTGGGTAAGGGACCCCGTGTTTGCTGGTACCAGATCAAACCAGCTTATGGCCACCAAATGATGACGCCCAATTTATATTATGATTGAGTAATTGGCCGCCAAATGACGCGTGCACCATGAGGTGAGTGATGGTGCCCGTGGTCTGGTTTTGTGAAGTGTGTAGATGATGTACAGTCAAACAATGATCATACAAAAACAGGGCAATCCATACAAAGACGTCAGTTAACTCACGACGTATAAAGTCAATGATGCTTGTAACAGCTAGTGACGTTTTTTCTGTATCATTTATTGTGGACGCCACAGTGACAAAATGTATACGCGAATATGTAGGTACATCAGACAGTCATTATCACAGCAACAATGTCAGTATAGCAATGGACGGTAGACAGCATCATAATAAAGGTGATTCACAGGCATGTCAATACATTATAAGGCTGTAATGTAGTCGGGAAAATTCTCCATCCCTTTCTATCTTAGCCAGAAGATAACCAGATGTATGAGATCAGTTCACTCTCCTTAATCTGACTTCAGCAAGACAGGCACGTCTGCCGAAGTATAAATAATGTCCTCAAAAATATCCTCTAGATAACAAAGGTTTTCCAAACCTAGTTCATGTAACAAAGTAGCAAGTAATGGTCCTTGGGACATGCATCAACCGATGCAGTACAATACAGCGACATGTGAGCTGGGAAAACATCTCGTGACGACGCCTTTCGAAGACAGGCTATGAATCAAAAATCGCTCACGACCAAAAATCGATAGAGTTAATGAAAAGTTAATTTACCTTGCCTTCAGGAAATACACAGAAATATTACGCCTCCCGGCATGTGGAAATACACTAGAGGTATTATCTCGAATAAACGAAATATCCATTAAGAGGACTTCACATTCCTGACAGAACAAAAAAATAGCGGAGATCCCCTCTCAGCGAGGCATCTCTTTAGCTATTCAAAATCGCTCACTGTCTGGTGGGCGGAAATCGATCGACCAAGAAGCAAGACCAGTCATGCGCAGTCCAGCGCAAAATGACCACAGCTCAGAACTTAAGACGCAAGGACCTTTACTACGAACCAGCGTAAGAATGATTACCTTAAAAGGATAACCCAACAGGTTGCCAACCGTTTTCTGAGAAAACGGCCTAGCATAGCAAACTTAACTGCATTCAATACCAACGCGAGGAGACAACTGCTCACCGAGAAAAGTGACTATAAATTTCAAGCAGTTGTTGCCCTTGCGTTATAAAATATATATTGTAATAAAACGATGTTGCGAGAATTTCTCACGCAACAGCATTGATCCAAGTTTCATCTAAATACACAAAATCATAACAATCTCTTCTCATTTCTCTGACCTCGCGTAAATATTTGCTTCTCATTGCAACTATATGAGGCTTCTCACAAATAAGGTTTCTACCACCAACATATTTTCTAAAAGTGAATCCCAAACTCCTAATAGTCCTCCATAGCGTAGATTTGGAAATGTCAATGTCATTATTCTTTCTTAACCAAATTTTCAATTTCCTTAAAGTCACTGCCTCATTATTGTGAAACATATTGCACACTTCTCTGCGGATCAATTATCTGTCAAAATTATCCACCACTCTTGGCCTAATTTTCGTGTGTAAAACATTGGAATTAGAAATTTCAGATGTCGCTATCCAGCGGTGCAATGATCGTTTGCTTATCCCCAAGGCATGAATAGTCATCTTTTGTGGGTTTGAAACAGAATGATATAGTTTTCCTCGAGTAGCTTCATTGCAGAAATACTTAAAAATCCTATTTGTGATTTGCTGTAATGTCATAAAATGTACTCGCAGATCATTTTTCCTACTTAACCACACAATACTTTTTGTAGACACACCCCTGATTGACAATGTGTGAGTAACACCGGATATAAACTGTTTTATGTTCAAGAAGTGCAATTTCACGCAATTTCACGCTAAAATCATGCCAATTGTTTGATAAACCAATCATGTACAAATGAGGTCATATAATATACTGTAGACATTTCAATATGTGTGTGTGTGATGTGTGTTGGCAAGTAGAATTTTGATATTATATCTCAAAGAAACAAAAACTGAAACCAATGGCTGCATTTTAATGAAAAATTTAATTCATAGGGTCTACACCATTTCAAATTCACACACAAAATTTCACTTATATGCGTTATATATTCGCTGAGATATAGCATTTTGAAGTTGGGCAAAGCTAGTGAAACGTGCTATAGCTAACTTCTGTGCTTCAAATCAACTAGCTATAGGAGGAACACCATATTCCCAATATGCCTTAGTGCGTGTGAACGGGATCCTTTACCTAGGAGGAAGCATATTTCCACATAAAAGAATACATAAAGCAACAGGGATTTCACCAGACCACAGAATTGAGAATCAGATTGATCACATATGCATAAGTAAGAAGTTTAGGTCATCATTGCATGATGTAAAAGTATGTAGAGGAGCAGATGTGGTATCAGACCACCATCTTCTGTTGGCTAAAACAAAATTAAAACTCAAGAAATTTACAAAAGCTATAAACAACAGTATTAGGGTATGTGGGATATCTAAGAAATCAGGAAATAACAGAAAAATGTTCAATCACAATATCCAACAAATACCAAGTACTCCAATAGCTGGAAGATGAACCAGATACGGAACGAACGAAGGAACGAACGAACGAACTTTATTTTCAAAGGGTTAAGAATTGGGCACGCAGGCCCGTCTGACATTCTGCCCTTCCTCTCTCTCTCATCATGTATACTAATATCCTTTCATCCTCACATTTACTTTAAGCATTATTAAGGCATTTATCATTATAAAAGTAATATTACATTTGCAATAATCATCATAATTAAAGTGTTTTTAAAATAAAATAAAATAACTAAAAAAAAAAAAAAAAAAAAAAAAAAAAAAAAAATAAAAAAAAAAAAAAAAAAAAAAAAAAAAAAAAAAAAAAAAAAAAAAAAAAAAAAAAAAAAAAAAAAGAATCGAATTCTTCGTACTGTAAATTAGTGATTTGAGACATATTCAGAGGTATGTTATGAGAACTTGTAAAATGTTCATACGGTGTTCAACTGAATGACTCATGGACTTTTTTTTTTTTTTTTTTAGGTTCATCAAGATGAGGTGGGTAGACAGTTACTTTCCATTTTCCTTTCCATTTCCTTTGCGTCCCAAACTCAAGACCAGAATCAGACTAGGTAGATAGTTAGATAGACATATACGAAAGCAATTAATTTGCCAAGGGTTGAAAATCGGACACAGTCCCCTATTGCATTCTTCCATCCTCTTGCTCATCTTTTATTACTGTTACTCAACATTCTCCAGCGTACTGAAAGTATTAATTTAAGGACAGTGCAACATTACAAGGAAGTATAACAGCATACATTAACAGTACCTGATCATAAAATTAAGAATATAAGTTATTAAGAATATAATATTAAGAATAAGTATATTGTAATGAAAACTAGATCATCAGAGCCTCCATACAGTATATTAGATAAAAGTACAACACAATCAGTTAGGGTGGCATATAATCAGCACTCATAAAGTATTTGAATAGTATACGATTGTATGAGTAAGGACTGTGCGTGTTTTTCAGGTCATTGGGAAGATTGTTCCAAAGATGAGCAGCTGAGTAAGCCAAACTAGTTTTAAATAGGTCAAGCCTGGGCTTGGGTACCTGTAATTTATTTAAGCGCTGACTACGTCTGTCATTGTATTTTAAAAGCGGCCAAAGATACTTTGGAGCATTCTGTGACAGGATTTTGTGAATAAATTTCCCTTTGTTAAAGAGGAAGCGCTTCCTGAGGGGTAATATTTGAAGATAATTATATAAATCTATACAATATGATTGGTGTTTATCAGCAACAAGGCGCATTGCGCGTTTTTGAAGCGAGTGGAGCCTTCTTGTGTTGGAGACAGAACAACCATCCCAGATTGTGGAACAATAGTCTAGATGCGTTTGTATATGAGATATGTAGAACATTTTCCTTGCCTCTTCATCCAGGAAATGTTTAATTTTGGCTAATTGGTAAACTTTTTGTGCTGTTTGCTTTGTGAGTGCATGTACATGTGAGTTCCAACTTAGGTGTTGGTCAACAGTGATACCTAGAGTTCTGTGTTCATTTACGTTTTCAATTAGTGATGTTCCAATGAAGAGCTGAAGTGTTGTTTTCTGCAAGTTTTGTAGTTTTTGTCTGGTTGATATTAACATACATTTTGTTTTACTAATATTTATTTGCAAGCGATTTTCGTTGCTCCACGTAATAAGATTATGTGTATCGTTTTGTAAAGATTGTTCTAGTGTGGTGCAACATTTATCACTAGTATAGACAGTACAGTCATCGGCAAAAAGGTCACATGATGAGTGATTGAAATATAGAGGAAGATCATTAATGTATACGGTAAATAGAAGAGGGCCGAGAATAGAGCCCTGAGGAACACCTGTATGGACAACGGTTGGGTTCGACAAGGAATTATTGTAAGAGACTATTTGTTGTCTGTCTGACAGGAACGATTTAATTAACTTTACCAGCTTAATATTTACTTTCATTGTTTCTAATTTTCTGATTAAAATAAAGTGATCTATCATATCAAATGCTTTTTTGAAGTCTACAAATATTGCTCCACATATATTATCGTTATTGATGTTTAGGTGCCAATTGTCTATCATCTTTGTTAAGGCTGTGTGGCATGAATGCTTTGGTCTAAACCCCGACTGACTGTCGATTAGCAGGTCGTTATCTACTAGGTGTTGTAGTGTTGTTTTGTGGATGTGTTTTTCCAGTGGTTTGGACAGCGACGATATAAGAGAAATGGGCCTATAGTTACTAAGATTACTACTATCAGATGAACCTGGTTTGAGAAGTGGGTATACCTTAGCGCTTTTAAAAGCGGATGGAAAGTAACTCCTTGCGATACATTGATTATATATGTATGTCAGTGAATCACTAATAGCAGGTGCGGCAAATCGCAGTATTCGATTACTGATTCCATCAAGTCCGGATGAGTTATTATCTTTAAGGCCAGTAATATAGTTGTAAACTTCGTTAACTGTTATAAAAGGGATGTCGGGTGGAATTGTGTTAGTACATTTGTTCTCGCAGAACGTTGATAATTTGCTTAAGTCACAAGGGGGAGACGGAATGGTGGATTTTATATTGTTGATGTCTGCCTGAAAATGATTGCTGAAGTCAGTACAAGTAAGTGGCGTATTGGGAGTATGTGGGTCTGGAAAATTTCGTTTGTTCACTAAAGTGTTGATTGCCTTCCATATCTCTTTACTGTTTGTTTTACTCTGAACTAAATTTCTAAACAACGGGCTGATCACCCGTTTGCCAGTCACTTTGATTACGGAAACAACGGCAAACGGATTGATTTGTCGTTGCCCTAAAGACGCCATTAGGCGTGATGGGAACAACGGCAAAGAAAATCTATTCGCTGTTGCCCTTAAGACGCCACTAGGCGTAATGGCCACTGACTGCTTTGCCGGTCGTTGGCTAAGGACGGAAGAAGAAGAGAAATTTCTAAAGTAGTTTTTCTTTTCTCTGCGAATTAAGTATTGCACTTTATTTCTTATTGTCCGATATGTAGTGATATCCTTATTTTTATGCGCTCTATCTCTTTGCCTCATAGCGTCAAGAACTTCTTGTGTGATCCATGGAGATTTAATTTGCCTTTTCACGCGAATTTCTTTAGTAGGCGCATGCTTATTAAAAATACTATAAAATATCATTGTCCAATATGCGATGGCGTCATCAGGATCAGGAATTTGAAAAACGTTGGCGAGAGGCGCAGTTCGCAAATCATTCAAAAATAATTCACGGTTGAAATTTTTAAGACTTCTATATTGAAAACTAATGTGTTTATTTTTTGGAAATTTGTACCCATTTTTTGCCCAAGTGCAACATATGGGATAATGGTCACTCATAGCAATAGTAGGGATGGAGCATTCTATAATATTTTCTGGACAGGTTACATAGATATGATCGATCAGTGTGGATGACGTTGTTGTTACTCTGGTAGGTTTGTTGACTATTTGTTTCATGTTATACGATGCTATGATGTTGGTCCATATATTGTTTGACTTGTGCATGTCGATATTAAAATCACCAAGAAGAATAATTTCGTTAACTGTAGTAATAACTTTATCCATCATGTTGGTAAAATCTTCAAACCATGTTGTTCCTACACTGGGATTACGATAAAGATATCCGATTAAAATAGATCTTTGCTTTTGGGGCTTTATCTCTAACCATATGCATTCTATATCTATAGTCTCAAGATCGTTTCTGCGGCGATAACTGAGAGAAGTAGAAATATAAACTGCTAGACCCGTCTCTAATTGTCTACTAGAATCTCGCCGAATAGTTTTAAAACCTCTGAGCGCAATGTCATCGTCGGTTATTTTCTCATTCAGACGACTTTCGGAAAAACCAAAAACCTGGAAATTTTGGTTAAGAATTTGTGTGATTTCTGGAATTTTACCTAAAAGATGGTTTACGTTCAAGTGGCCAAGCCGTAAGCCAATTGTATTTAGTAATTGTTCATAATTACCTGACATTTTTATGTGAAAGAAGTTTTACGCTCAAATAGAAAATAAATAACTAAATAAACATCACGAGGTTGCTATATATGTGAGATTAAAAGTAATAGTACATAAATGCACACCTTAATACAACAAATTACAAACAATTCAGATAACTGTACTAGTTAAAAATTGTAAGAAACTGTCACACAACAAGCACACCCATCCACACTGTGAAGGTTAACAACAAAGTTAAGCTGCACCAAGAGAATAGACGGGCAGACAAACAAATAGATACTGAGAATAAATAAATAAAGCATTATCCGACAGTTGCTGGTCCTACAGAGACGTCGACTTGTGAAGTGAACAGTCACTGATAGTGTTGAGGAGAGGGTTGTGGACAATAAAAGCGAGATGGATTTGGCCGTAAAAGATGATTCATTTGGTAGTAGGTGTTCGCGGGATGTTGAGGTACTGTTGTTGGATGAATGGGATATTCCGGCCAGTAGGACCTCCAAGTGTAAGGTGCGTAGTTCAAGAGGCTTTGCTGATGTAGAAAGTTATGAAAGGTTTGGGTGTGCGGGTTGATATGGGAAAACCTGTGATGACAACGATGATGGGTGATCTCTCATTGGTGTCTGGTGCGACAGCGGACGTGGTGAGATTTCAGTAGGTGGACCCTGAGTTGGTTGAATTGAATCTTTTACAGATCTTTGAGAATGGAGTGTCTCAGGTTGTTGTTGAGGTGGGTCGTCGGTCGTAGAATGTTGCTGAAGGCCGATATTATTGGCTGTTTCTTGCACATCTGTAGTTCTAATAAGGGGTCTGTCTTGATACTCCTGATTGTGTGACGTTGTCTGGCTGGTGCTTGAAGTTGTGGGTATTGGCGGAAACTCAAGGTCGTAAATTGCATTAGAGGAGTAGCTGGTTACATTCGTGTGTCGTTTTGAAGGATACTTGGATGCTGATGTGCTGGCTGTGCCTCTGAGGGTGTTTTCTGGAAATTTGATGTTTCTCGCCAACATACTGGTTCCTTGATCGGATAAGGAAATGTCGCCGCTATAAAGATGCTTCCTAGGAGCTCCGGATGTGGCAAGGAACGAGGAGTGTTCTATAAATGTGTGGTGGTGTCTGACGCAATGCTTTTTCAATTTTGTGTTGTTCATCTCAACAGATTTCCTATAATGTGAACGAACTGGAGGTATAATAGCTGAAAAATATACCTTTGCATTTGGGAACAGGAACTGGAAGTTACTTGTGATTTGATTTAGCTCTGTTTGTGCAATTTCGTTATGCTTTAGCGCGTCCGACAGACCAATGTGCACAGTGACCCTGGCTACATCAAGATCAGTTTCATATCTTTTAAGGAGAGTCAGTAGGTCCTGCGCAGATGCCCAGTTTTTGTAGCGAACAGTGACCCTGTCTATATCTGCTGTTACTAATTGACATTTTTGAAGGTCCTTCACATTTTGGTCACCAAAGATGAAGTGTTTCCTTCTATTTGAAAGATGTGTGTGTGTGCCAGTGGCAGTGCGTGCTGTTTCTTGTGTTTGAACTATGCTGGGATTGTGTGTAGGTTTCTTGCTGTGATGTGAACTGGCTGTCGACAGTGGGGGCTGCCGAGTAGAAATCTGGACAGGGATTCTGCTCATGTCTGCAGGGAATTCCAGAATGCACAGGTCATGGTCTTCTTTATGGCTCGGTTCAGCTTGTGTCGTATGCTGTACTTCACTACCGTCGGAATTTCCCTCTGAGCTTGTGTTTGTGTTACACTGTCTGTGTTTATTCTTCTGCTGTGTGCTTTCTTTCTGTTGTTCAGACTCGTTTCTCTCACAGCTATTTTTGAGGCACATGTGGTCAGCATGGAGCTGCTCGTAAGCTTTTTTTGAGGCTGCTCAGCTCTGCTTTTAGTATCTCCATCTCAGACAATATTATTAAAAATTGATCTTGTGACGAGTGCATAGGTAATGTAAGAGGGGATGTTGTTGGACTACTGTCAAAGGTGCTTGATAGGTGTTCTGTCTCTGTGATGTCACTTGTATCAGCTAACGCTGGTGACTTTGGGTTTGTCTGTGACATCTTTTTGCACTCTTTATTGGGAGTTATGTTTGTTATGATATCTGCGGAAACAGTGGAATGTGTGATTGCTAACTTCTTAGATTTAGAAGTTTTTGCAGGAATACTTTGAACTGGCACATTTGATATGATGGCCTCTCGACTGACTTCAGCAGTATTTGCTGATTTCCATAAATTGTTCAGGTCCGTACTAACCCAATCTTTAATAGCGCACTCTGCGCCCTGTATCATTACTTTATTTGTAGTGTTATAGAAATGTAGGACAACCTCTCCTGTGGAAATAACATCTTCTACATATGAACCATTAGCGTCAGTCCTTGCTTCAACAGTTGCACTAGATTCATAGTATGCCTTTGTAGCGTAGCAAATGTTGCGTAAGTATTATATGTGTTGATAAATGTTCTGTGGAGGATGTCGCATTTGCCACACAACGTTGAGGGTGTTGTAATTCATCTGCTCCTCTCAAGGTATGATAATCCTGGCCTTTGCGGAGTAGTGTGCCACCCTCAGACACCAGGGATGATGAGGCGTAGTAACGTGGTGTCTGTAGTCTGGTTTAAGTGTGATGTAGATGTGTATACAGACAGTGAGCATTACGAACAAGGCAATCCACACAATGACGTCACGTTAACTCACGATGTGAAAAGTCAATGATGCTTGCAACAGCTAGTGACGGTTTTGTATAATTTATTATAAACGCCACAATGACGAAGTGTGTAGACATAAACAAGCAGGTACATCATAGGTACGATCAAACAGTCATTATTACATATGTAGACAATTCAACTGGCACAGCAGACAGCATCAAAATAATGTGCATCATCTGCCTTTTAGGATATCGTAAACCCGCTGTACATGTAGTCAGGTAGTAAACTTCCCCCTTTCCATAAGAGCTAGAAGATATCAACTAGGAGATTAAAGATGGTCTCCTCGATTTGACCTCAACAAGACAGGCATGTCTTTTGAGCGCCACATTATCGTCCTCTATGTTCCTTATACAGCAAAGGTATCAAACATAGATCCATCAACAAAGTTCAGGAAGCAAATAGTCCGTAGGACAGGCATCAATCGATGCGTGACGATCTAAGTGGATCGTGAGCTGAGCAAACTAGTCATATCGTAGACTTTAGAATAAGGCGGGCTAAGCAAAAGTCAACATCACAAGATGGCGATAAAGTTACTCAGCCAAAAAAAGGGATTTAATTACCTGTTCATAAGGAATTAAATGAATAATCACATATGCCTCCAGGCATTAGGAATAACACAGAGATATATCCTCTCAAGATAGGAACAACAATCATGAGGACTCCTTCCTGAATAAACTAAGCGAAGACTAGCACATAGCTACGTCTCGCCTTCACAGCTTCTCAACACAGACTGACCTGGGCGGAAATCGTTTTACCAACGCCACAAAAAGGGACATGCGCAGAAAACGCGAATCGAATACAACTCAGGCCAATTTACGAAACGCAGAATGTTCTACAATGTTCGACTTAAGACCTATTACCTTAAAAGGAAATGAATCTTGAAACATTGCGATTGCCAACTGTTTTCAAAGAACTGACGATCTGAGCGCTCCATATATGGTCGTGACTCAAAATCGTTCACACAGCTATCGGCAACCCTAGCTATCAAGATAAGACAACTTCTTAACGATAGCTATCAAGATTAGACGACTGTAGAAATAAAAGTGACTACAATTTCATGAGTTCCTTCCCATGCATTAAAAAATGAATCTAGTCAGAATGCATGGTCAGAATAAGTTGCTACAAGTTTTTAGCAGCAACATTCTTAGACAGGCTACGTAAAGCTTCATATTCGATTAAGGTAGAAAACGTCAGAATCGCACACTGGTTATTGTTCTTATAAGATAATGTTACGCATGGCGTGTATAGCGTGCTGGTCTTCAAACTTCGAGTTTTCTTTTTAACCGCTTTAGTAACGTTCAAAACGTAGTCCTTCTGTTTGGCACCTTTTGTGTTCGGACGGGTTGTACCGACCGAATTTACGTGTAGCATTGTGAGTGGGAACGGTAAATGACCAGGCGTATTTAATTGGCGTGGAAAGTGGTCAATTATAGTCGTTCACTCCGCTCTAGTTGACAGCTTGACTCGGTCGACACACATATTTACCGCTGACCAATTTCTAAAGCCACGGTTCTCTGACATTCCGTAGGGTGTAATAAAACATCCATTTCTGTCGGCTACCCCAATTATCAGTGCTGACCATGTGGAACGTTTAGTAATTCCTACACAAAAGCGACTTGCTATACCTATAATAGAAGATATGCTTGTCTTCATTTTTCCTAAAAATCACATTTCCTATTCATATGAACACAATAATATGTATTTCACGATAAAGCAATTAACATTATGTACACAGTGATATAAAAATCCTTCAGAAATATTGCTAGATATGCAGTTTAAAAATCCAAATGTAGGACTCCACAAAAACACGCAAAAGAGAACATCAGCACAAAGCATGGATAACAACAGAAACCATTAGCAAGATAGAAGACAGGAAAAACAAGAAAGCAGATTTAAACAGAAGCTCCAAAGCCAAGACTCATGAAGTGTACTAAGAAGTAAGAAGAAACATCAAAAGAGACAAGAGGAGGTATATTGAAGAGTTGGCAGGGGAAACAGAGGAAGCTGCAGCCAAAGGAAATATGAGGGACCTGTACAACAACACAAAGAAACTAAGAGGGAAATATAAGCAAGCAAATGGCCTCATAAAAGATAAGAATGGAAAATTGTTTAGTAATATACAAGAACAAATGAAGAGATGGACAGAACATTTTGAGGAACTTCTCAATAGACCATCTCCAACTAATCCCCCAGACATCCAGCCAGCAGAAGAGGAGCTACAAATCAGCTGTGAACGACCAAGTAGAGAAGAAATAAAGAAAGCCATAAAGCTTCTGAAAGATATAAAAGCAGCTGGTCCAGATTGCATTCCAGCAGAGTCCATCAAAACAGATATTGATTCCTCTAGAGAGATATTATATAAACTACTTGGCAAAGTCTGGGAGAGAGAACGAACGAACTTTATTTTCAAAGGGTTAAGAATTGGGCACGTAGGCCCATCTGACATTCTGCCCTTCCTCTCTCTCTCTCTCTCTCTCTCTCTCTCTCTCTCTCTCTCTCTCTCTCTCTCTCTCTCTCTCTCTCTCTCTCTCTCTCTCTCTCTCTCACATCATGCATACTGTATCCTTTCATCCCCCCATTTACTGCAAGCATTATTTAGGCATTTATCATTAAAAAAGAAAATAACATCATACATTTGCAATATTCATCATAATCAAAGTATGTTTTTAAAATAAATTTAAAAAAAAAACAAATAAAATAAAAAAATTTAATGAGGGAAAAACAAAACAAACAAACAATAAGATTGACAAAAATGGAATTCCTCATACAGTAAATTAGACAGTGATTTGAGGCATAATCAGATGGTGTGTTATAAGAACTCGCGAAACATTCGAACAGTCTGCTACTGAATGACTAGGGACTCGGTGTGTTTTCCAGTGTATGTGAGACTCGGTGTGTTTTCCAGTGTATGTGAGACTCGGTGTGTTTTCCAGTGTATGTGAGACTCGGTGTGTTTTCCAGTGTATGTGAGACTCGGTGTGTTTTCCAGTGTATGTGAGACTCGGTGTGTTTTCCAGTGTATGTGAGAGATTTGACCAGACGTGAGCAGATGTGAGTCCCATAGCAGATACTGCCGTAGGGAGGGAATTGTTTAAGCCTTCACAATACTAGGTCCATCATCATGAGGTGGGGTAACCACTTCCTCTCCTTCTGTCTTTGCCTTCCCTAACTCAAGAGCTGAATCAGACTAGGTAGATAGTTAGACAGACATATGCGAAAGAAATTTATTTTCCAAGGGTTGAAAATCGGGCACACAGTTCCCTCTTGCATTCTTCCTTCGTCTTGCTCATCTTTTGTTACTGTTGCTCAAACATTCTCTAGTGTACTTATAGTATTAATTTAAGGGCAATGAAACATTACAAAGCAGTATAATAGCATACATTAACAGTACCTGATCACAAAATTTAAAAAATAAGTATATTGTAATGAAAAACTAGATCATCAGAGCCTCCTTACAGTATAGTAGATACTAATTCGAGAGGAAATACCAGCAGAATGGAAGGAAGGTTATCTGGTCAAGTTGCCTAAGAAGGGAAATTTACAAGAGTGCACAAATTATAGAGTAATAAAGTTACTATCAGTGCCAGGAAAAGTATTAAACAGAATCATCCTTGAGAGATTAAAAGAGTCCATAGACAAGCAACTGAGAGATAAACAAGCAGGTTTTCGACAAAACAGATCCTTACAGACCAGATAGCCACACTGAGAATAACAGTTGAACAAAGTCTGGAATGGAATTCACCGCTATACATCGGATTCGTGGACTATGAAAAGGCATTTGACAGTGTGGCAGAGAATCACTTTGGAAATTGATGAGGCATTATGGAGTTCCCATGAAGATCATTAACTTAAAAAGGAAGAGCTATGAAGACAGGACATGCAGAGTTCTTCATGAAGGACAACTTACAGAACCATTTAAGATTAGAACAGAAGTGAGACAGGGATGCCTCTTGTCTCCATTTCTTTTCTTACTAGCAATAGATTGGGTTATGAAAACATCGACATCACACAACAGAAATGGAATCCAGTGGAATCTGACTAAACAGCTTGATGATCTGGATTTTGCAGATGACTTTGTGTCGTGGTTGAGTTAAAGTGTTAGAGTATTTGTCGAGTTAGACAGTTGTAATGAACTCGACAATGAGAGTGGACTGACAAAATTATAGATTACACACAGATAATGTGTAAATAGGGTGAACTTGAGACCAACCTGGAAGAGGATTCATTAAAGCTATCTCTCTTTCCAAGCCTCAACACACTTATATAGTCTAAGCACCACCCGCTCTCTCTCTCTCTCTCTCTCTCTCTCTCTCTCTCTCCTTTCTCTTGTCAAAAATCGAGACGATAGTAAGAGCTTGTAATATTAAGTATGGATGAAGGGTCGTGAACAGCGCGTTAATAAATGCGTACAATTTATTAAAGGTTCTTGAAAGAAGAAAACATATGAAAATAAGTATATCAGTACAACAACACAATAAAGTCATCAATATTCACAACAGTTAACAAATCCAATTAAACACCAATGGACAAAAACAGTTCACCAACACAAAACCCGATGTAGAACACCTGAGAAAATAAATAAACAAAGTTCTCAATCCTTCCGTTTTTGGGGAACCACGATCAATACTCCAGTTAGTGTCTTTATGAATATATATCCTCTTATAGGTGATGAATTTTCACTATAAATACACTGTAGGCACTATCCATGCACTGGTGGTTACACCCTAATCACGAGATAGGTTGTAGATACTCTGTCTATATCTGGCTTAACTCTAATACGTGCGGGGTTTTGAATGACCAGAAACACACACAAGACGAGGGCCAGTTAGGACAAACGGTCCACGGCACTATTATCCAGCAAGTGAAAAATTTAGGCCTGCGTACTTGGTATTCAATCCGGTTTTGGCTGGTTTGACTTTAATTATGACTGAGTGCTCCGTTTAAGCACACAGTCCGGTGTTTTAAATTTTGCTGAAGGAGCTGCGCTGATAGATATGCTGGAAGCCACTATGCTCTGTCTGGTGATCAAGAGGCGAGTAGGAAACCACTACTGCCAAATTCAATTTCAGATTTTGCTTTGGTTCTTTAAACACTGCGTGAGCTTATTTCCCATTTAGAGGGATGGGCGTTGACAAAGGGTTGTATTTCAGGTAGGGGTCACAACTCGTGGTGCTAATTGCTTTCAGAAAACCCGCGAGATCGAAGAGAATGTGACGTTCTTCGCCTGACTGGAATCCTGCGATAGCAGTGAGGTATCATGAAACTGAGACCCAAAAGAAACGTATTTTACATCAAGCAAACAATACAATTACGATAACGTTATAATAAACAGTTAAGCTCCCCTATGGGATTTATAATTATGGTTGTCATTGCTATGATAGTCTTGGGCTGTCTTTTATCCAGGTGAGTCGCCTTCCTGTTACTTCCACTCTATCAATTATCAGCATGCGCCCGCATAGGCTAATATATTTTGTACACACATGTACCTGTCAGCAAAATCTACTCCGTCCTCTTCCAACTCAACATACGGGGAACCTAACCCTGTATTTCCAGCTGAGTGGATATGCTATTCATCTTACAACATTAAGTGAATTTACATAAAAATACAGCATTTGACATTACATAATAAATGGTAGAAGCCCCTTGGGGTCGATATAAACAAAGGGAAAAAAAGTAATAACCTCCCAAAATTGAATACATGGAAAATGCAATGTTATTGCTATATTTTACAGTTGTGACTGAAACATAAGGCTGCTTTCTGGACTGCCGTGAAAGTTACAAACTGGTGTCTAACTACACAAGTAAGCATATAAAATTCCACACAACCACTAGAAGTTTCTATCAGAAAGTAATAAGTGACTATCTCCTATAATTCGAGTGTTATATCGCCCTCACGCCACTATTCCGTTTATAAGTGAATAACCTACGCCGCTGACAGTAATGACGGTTATTTTAGCCTACTCTTAACCCATGGTAAGCACTGAACGGAATACTCTGTTTCTACGCCTAGTAAGTATCTGTTATCGTAAGTTTACCATTAACCCATTGTAAACAATAACACTGACACCTGACTGCTTAATCGCCCGTTAACTAAGGCGGTAGACGGCGCTACATTATCACTGAATTAATTACCGGGGAGAAATCACTTAAAATAATTCAAGTCACACTCCTATCTGGTATATATAAAAGCTAACATGTATATATATATATATATATATATTATAAAAGATATCTACTTACCCCGAGATGACGAGAAATAGGCAACACAATTCAGTTTGTGTGTTAACGTCTGCCTGTTTCATTTGGTCATCTACGGGCAGGAAAAATTTTACGAGTGTGCTTGACTGAGTAAACCTATCAAATTTATAGTCTACCAGAGACGCTTATTCGGCCATCTGGCTTCGCGTGTTCCCACCGATATTCGACGTATAACGTAATCAATAGTAAGACAAAAGTGATTCTAGAGTTTACATCAAAGACAACCACCGCGAGAAAGTTTCCCAGCTAAGACGTAATATTATTCTCGCACTCACTGCGGCGTTCAAGGACCACAACCACAAAGAACGAACGTGAGTTTTGTCTCCCCTTGAGTCGGAGATAAAAGTGGGTACGCAGATCAAAAAGGGTTGTCTCACCTTTGCTGCCGCTAGTGGTCCGCTTCTTCAAAGAAACTATTTCTCGCTCGAGATCAATCGCTGTTACAATCTACCACTACTGGCGAAGTGTGAATTTATAATGAAGGCCAGAACGAAGTAAGACCGCGGGGTGGGGTCTGAGAGGGGAATAATGGGCCACGTAGGAAAAAATCGAGAAAACCAGAAACATTACGAGAGTAAGAAAAATGGGACGTATTGGTAAAATAAAATTAACAGTAAAATCCGTAACACTTGGCTCTTCTGTCCCATAACCATAATCAGATGCAAGAGAAAAAGAAAATTCGCGATGAGAGGTCACAACAAGTGGGCCTGAAAATACACAGGGAAAAGACAAAGATTATGAGAATAAATGCAAGAAATGATAACAAGGTTGAACTTGAAGAAACACCACTAAAGGATGTAGAATCGTACACATATCTTGGCAGTAATATAGACAGATTTGGAGGGACAGACTTACTTACTTAGTCGTTCCCCTTCTACCATGAGGTGTTGAGGTTTGGAAGAGAGAGCGCCAGACTATCCTATCGGCTGTCTTCCTCCTGGCCTGGTTCCATTCTAGTCCTCGGTCCTTCAAAGATTGTCTAATGTTGTCCTCCCAGCAGACTCTGGGGATCTGGATCCCTGGCTCTTTGTTTCCCATGCATGTCGTGGTAGCCGAGCTTCTCCCATTCTGCATACATGGCCAAACCATCTTAGTTGGGACTGTTCTACTTGGGTCTGCAGGGGGTGGGATTTTAGGCCTTGACGTATCGTCTGGTTGCAGACCCTAACTCTTCTTGTTACTTCAACCACCTTCCTCAGATACCTCATTTCTGAGGTTTGGATCTGGCTTTTGTGGGTTGTAGTCATTGCCCATGACTCGCATCCATATGTCAATACTGGGACATAGGTGGAGCGGTATACAGCCATCTTCGTTTTCTTACCAACCTCTCTCTTGCTGAGGAATCCTGAAAAAGTCTCCCAGCTGCTGCTTTTCGAGTGCCATCTCTTCTTTGATGCCTCCCTTTCGGTCTATAATAGCTCCGAGGTACTTAAAGTGGTCGACCTGCTCCAGGACCTATTCTCCCAGCTTAATCAGATGTCTTATATCACCATGGATTCTGTTTTAGAGCTGCTTATGACCATCCCTCTCTTCTCCAGCTCTTCCTTCCAGACTTGCAGGTTGGATTGGAGATGTGCCCCGGATTTAGCAATCAGGGCAACATCATCAGCAAATGCCAGCTCTGAAATACAGACCTGTCTCATCTTCCAGTACCCCACTGAATACTTTCATATGTTACTGGCCTTGATGACATCGTCCATGAGGAGTATGAAAAGATAAGGTGACAGGATATCACCTTGTCTTACACCAGTGGTGGTCCTGAACGCTTCTGACTTATGGTTTGCTGTCCTCACAAAATTTCTGCAAGACTTGTAGAAGCTCTGTATAGCATGAATAAGAGGTGCTGGAATGTTCTTCCTTGCCAAACAGTCCCAAAGTTTGCTACAGGGGACCCTGTCAAATGCCTTTTCCAGATCTATGAAACATGGGGATCTATGGAGGGACAGACAATGATATCAAAAATAAGAATACAAAAAGCAAGAAGAGTTTTCATTGCATTGGGAAACATATGGAGGTCAAGAGAAATCAAGTCACGAAAATAAGAATCTTCAACTCAAATATCAAGTCAATCCTATTGTATGGCGCTGAGACACGGAGAGCAACAAAAACAACTACCAAAAATCTAGACTTTTATAAACGGGTGCTTGCGTAGAATAGAAGGACTGAAATGGTATGACAAAGTCACAAATGTTGAATTGATGACAAAAACCAGACACGTGCCAGTGGAACAAGAGTTGAGAAGAAGACGCTGGCGATGAATAGGACATACATTGAGGAAACCTGTTGATAGCATTACAAGGCAGTCCTTGTTCTGGAATCCACTGGGAAAGAGGGGCAGAGGTAGACCAAAAAAAAACACATGGAGAAGAGAACTGGATACAGGGGTGAAAATGATGAGGAAAACATGGAAAGAACTTGAAATGATGGCACAGGACAGGAAGACTTGGCATGTGTTTGTTGAAGGCCTATGCTCCTCGGGGAGCTAAAGGGTATTGATGATGAGTACCATTCGAGGAAAAGCTCTACGGAGATTCAAATAGCCTCAAACTGATTACTACTGCTTTCTTTGAAAACATTCAAGTAGGCGTCTGAGAGTGTACGAAGGAGAAGAAGGAGGATCTACTGTCCTGGTCATGCAGGGGTGTGCGGCAATGAGAGAGCTAACAGACTAGATTTGAAAGCACCCGTGGTGGGGACACTGGATATGGATAAGGGAGAAATACTTAAGACAGTTACTGATCACCTTATAGAGAACAACACTGCAAATGATGAATCATTTATAACACATAAGGAAGGGAAACCCAAGGCCTGTAAACATTTATAACACATAAGGAAGGGAAACCCGAGGCCTGTAAACATTTATAACACATAAGGAAGGGAACCCAAGGCCTGTAAACATTTATAACACATAAGGAATGGAACCCAAGGCCTGTAAACATTTATAACACATAAGGAAGGGAACACAAGGCCTGTAAACATTTATAACACATAAGGAAGGGAACCCAAGGCCTGTAAACATTTATAACACATAAGGGAGGGAAACCCGAGGCCTGTAAACATTTATAACACATAAGGAAGGGAAACCCGAGGCCTGTAAACATTTATAACACATAAGGAAGGGAACACAAGGCCTGTAAACATTTATAACACATAAGGAAGGGAACCCAAGGCCTGTAAACATTTATAACACATAAGGAAGGGAAACACGAGGCCTGTAAACATTTATAACACATAAGGAAGGGAACACAAGGCCTGTAAACATTTATAACACATAAGGAAGGGAAACCCGAGGCCTGTAAACATTTATAACACATAAGGAAGGGAACCCAAGGCCTGTAAACATTTATAACACATAAGGAAGGGAAACCCGAGGCCTGTAAACATTTATAACACATAAGGAAGGGAAACCCGAGGCCTGTAAACATTTATAACACATAAGGAAGGGAACACAAGGCCTGTAAACATTTATAACACATAAGGAAGGGAAACCCGAGGCCTGTAAACATTTATAACACATAAGGAAGGGAAACCCGAGGCCTGTAAACATTTATAACACATAAGGAAGGGAACCCAAGGCCTGTAAACAGTAAATAAATATTAGACAAACATAAAGGTATGTTTTCACTTCTTTATTTCTTACGAGTGCCTGAAAACATACCTTTATGTTTGTCTAATATTTATTTAATGATGAATCAACAAGGCTAAGATTGCTGGAATTTGGCATCAGACGTAAGACAAGCAGATATGGACGTATGCGAGGATGCATCCGTCGCGTATACAATCAGCGTGCTACAGGAACATCATTCATAACCTTCGACATTTGCTGAGGGAGACTAGGTACCTATGGGTTTGCCCGGAGTGCAATGATGTTGATTCTGATCAACAATAACAATAAATTAATAAAAGAACTCGCGGCAGAAATTAGTGAATGAAAGAAGACATGTAAAGACCTTGAGAGGATGGCACGGGGTGGGAGGGTTTGGCATGTATTTAATGAAGACTTGTGTTCCATGTGGAGCTCAACAGTACTGATGATAAAAAAATTCAACCTCAGACAAATAGGAAATTGTAGTCTCTTAAAGCAAAAGGGCATATCAGATGGTTTGAGGGGTATACGTGGTATAAAGACATCTCGCTTGCCACAGTCAGTAATATTGTGGCCTCGATGTCATGAGACATTAGTCTTTAAATCACACATCTCGTGCCATTGCAAAGTCGAGGCTGGTCTAAGTTTCGTAGAAGCATGATTGGTTCTCCTACTTTTAGCTGGAGTCGATGAGGAGGTAGGCCTGGTGGTTCTAATGAATTTAAAATTCTGTAGGATAATTCATAACTTCTGATACATCCTCGACAGTGTCAAACGATTTGTATCTATGGGAGTTTTCGGGTATTACATCCGTAAGTTGATTATTTATGTTGTTCACAGCGACATTTTTTGGGTGCAAGAATCGCTCTTGCACATAACCACTTATGATAATTTTGTTCAAGGGTATGAAATACCTTTTGCTGAGATCTGCGCATGATCATTGAAGAATTATGGTTTCCCCGATACAGGGTCCCTTCAATAATTCTGACTTGGTTTATCCACACAATCATGTTGCGTGAATCCGTAAGCAGGGCCGGCTCTACCGACTGTGCAACACGTGCATTTGCACGGGGCGGCAAGCTTTGGGGGGCGGCAAAAATGTTTTTTACTTATTTTTACAATCCCGCCACAATATTCCGCCTAGGAGCCGCGCTGGTGTAATGGTTACCACACTGCGCTAGCGATCAGGTGTTCAAGGTTCAAGCCCGAGCGCGGGCATTTGTAGGAGTGTCATCGACCGGGATTTTGACTGAATAACCTGAACGGCTCCTGAAATAAACCCTCTGTGGATGGTGTCACGGAGTGTTCGAAGGTTTCGTCTAGATTATTTTAAAATTCCTTACTTTTCTATTCCTTCACATTTTGTCTGTTTTCTCTACGAAATATTTGCACCTGAGGTCTGTTCTTTAGCTGTTTTTCAAGTCTTCACTAATAGTTCTGCCATACGATCCTAATGCTATCTTCTCCTACAAAAGCACTAAAAGGTATTTCTTTAGGGACGTCAGTACAATTTATTCGCTTGGTCGAAACCACAGTGGTTCCCAGAAGATTATATTTCCGTGATCAGTGGTCAACTGAAGACCGCCACGATAAATCTTCCGGCATGGCTGAACGAGAGACGGGAATTAATTAACTTGGCGTGGGAATCGGGAATTTATTTTTTTATCTACCGTTCTATGTTGGCGGTTCGAATGTTTCAGTTGTTTTCGAGTGTGCATTCAAGGAAGTTGATTTTGCTCAGTTTTAGTGTGCTATGTGTTACAGTGATAAATAAGTTTTTTAAACTTTTTATGGAAATTAGTACAGTGCTTTAGCCTCCATTCATTACTAAATAATACATTTTATTGAAGGGTTTATTAAAACAATTTTAATATTCAAATAGATATTATGTCCGATAAAAGAAAAAAAACTATCAGGTACCGAATATCGGAAACGGAAACTGCAAAAAGAATGTGATATTCAAAAACATTGCGGGGCTTTACATAAATATCTAAAAACTGAAACAGCTGATGTAGGACAGAAGAAAATAAGCAAATGTACCGAAACAAATGATTCTGAGCTCATGGCAAGTACTTCTAACTCGGACCCCAGTTACGTAGATATTACTAACAATGTCGAAAACGAGACTGATTTGACCGTTTCCAATTCCAGAGATTTAAGTGATGAACTGCAGAGGTACACTGATCCGGTAAGATGGAATCCATCTTTAAGCCATTCCGAAAGACTGGAAATCGTAAAAAAAAAGGCCTGCCAGAGAGACCAAAAATGAGTTCGTTTTTCCACGCAGCTCTAATGGTCGGAAATTTTCACTAAATTTTTACACTAGGGAGCTAAGCAATGGAGAACTTATTAATTGATCATGGTTAGTGTATTCAAAAGAACAAGATTCTGTATTTTGTTTCTGCTGTAAGTTGTTTTCCTGTAATAAAATGTCACTCACTACTGATGGCTATAATGATTGGGGTCATTTGTATGTGTATCTTAGTGAACATGAAAAATCTAAAAACCACTTGGAGTCCCATACAAAGTGGATTGAATTATCGTCCAGGCTTAAATCCGTACAGACAATTGACTCAATGCAACAACAGTTATTAAATTCAGAAGTTCGACACTGTCTAATTGCCATTGTCCAGTTCTTGAGCCAACAATGCTTGCCATTTCGTGGAACATCTGATAAATTATATGACCCTAACAATGGACAATTTTTAAAGCTTGTTGAACTGATTGCCAGATTTGATAGTGCTATGTGTGAACATTTAATGAGAGTAGCTCGTGGATCGACCCAACATTATCTTTGAAAAAACATTCAAAATGAATTGATTGCTCTTCTCTCTGGAACCATAAAAAAAGAAATAATTTATGTGGTGGAGAAAGCTAAATATTATAGCATAGTTGCAGACTGTACTCCCGATGTAAGTCACATTGAACAATTAACCCTAATTGTAAGATTTGTTAATACAAATCCAGATGATATCAACATTCATGAGCATTTTCTTGGTTTCATTGCTGTAGAAGCCATTACAGGCTCAGCGTTAACCGAATGAATTCTAAGAAAATTGTCAGACATGGATATTCCAATCGCAAACATGCATGGCCAGGGGTATGACAATGGATCAAATATGAAATGAAAACATTCAGGAGTTCAACAACGTATTAGGGATTTGACCCCAAGAGCTCTTTATATCCCTTGCTGTTCTCATTCTCTCAACTTGATGGTCAATGATGCCGCGATGTCATCTAGAGAAGGGGTTTTATTTTTTGAAACGGTTCAGAAATTGTATGTGTTTTTCTCAGCGTCAACACTGCGTTGGAGAATCCTTAAGAAACATATTACAACTCTAACGCCCAAGCCATTAAGTACAACTCGCTGGGAATCTAGAATCGAGGCCATTCGTCCTTTAAGATATTATATTGAGGAATTTTATGATGCTTACTTACTTAGTCGTTCCCCTTCTACCGTGAGGTGTAGATGCATTGATAGAAATTGCTGATGACGAGTCAGTAGACAACATGGCGAGACATGAAGCTGAAACCCTTGCTTTTTTATTATTGATGTTGCAACTAATTCTATTGAAGAAAGGTTCGAGCAATTGGAACATCACAGTTCACATTTTTCCTTTTTATATAACATCCCTAAATTGAAATCTGAGACGACAAATGAGCTCTTAAACAAATGTAAAAACCTAGAAGGCGTTTTAACACATCAAGATAATAGAGACATTGATGCCATTGAGCTATGTGATGAACTGAAAGTAGTATCCAAATTAGTACCAGAAAATACACGACCAATTGAAGTTCTTCGTTATATTATTGAAAATAACATTGCTCCTAATGTCGCTATATACTTAAGAATATTACTAACTTTGCCTGTAACGGTAGCAAGTGGTGAGCGTAGTTTTTCACAACTGAAGCTTATTAAAACTTATAAACGCTCAACAATGGCCGAAACTAGATTGGAAGGACTTGCCATGATTTCAATTGAACATGAAATCGGTCAAAAATTAGACTACGCAGACCTTATTTCTTATTTTGCAAATATGAAAGCAAGAAACGTGTCTTTTTAAGCAGTACATACTTCAAACAATATAAATTCAAATAATGTGAAAGTAGTGCTAAAAACTATAACATGTACATACTATAGTTAAGTGTTTGTGACTCAACAGATCATCGTTCCACATGAGAAGAGCATCCCCTATTTGTAAGTAATGTAACTACATTTATTTCGTATAATTGTCTCTAATAAAGTCAATGGTTTATTTTATGACTATACAGTATTTTCATCAATTTATCAATACATTATTATTAATGGTACTATTTAAAATTAAGCTAATGGTCATGAAATTAATGTTGAAGCTTGTTTAACATAATGGTTTTAAATATTTCAAACGTTAATTTGAGGTTGGGCTGGGGCGGCAAGGTATGGTATTGCACGGGGCGGAAAATTTCCTAGGGCCGGCCCTGTCCGTAAGTCGGTCCATCTTGAGTGAGTCCTATGACACAGACTAGAGGGTTACACAACCCTTTTATTACCAGATCATCAACTGACTTGACCACTGTGCTTATTGGACCAGGGTTCAAATTAACATCACTATCAAGAGGCTTTTTCCCTTCTCCAAACTAATAACTTTTGCGCAAACTGACCAGATAACTGATTTCCATAAAGATGTGCCCTCGTGTTTGTAGAAGGTTCATTGTCTGGACATGGTGCCACAAAGAAGAAGACTTAAGGCAAGCTTGGATCTCATCTGCTTTTGTTCCTATTGGGATGACTGGTAGAAGTTGCCGAAAGTCACCAGACAACACAACATGTATTTCTCCCATTGGAGACTTGCAATTCAATATATCTTGCAATGTTCTGTCAGCTGCCTCTAAAGTCTCTCACGGGCCATTGTGCACTCGTCCCAAACAATCAGCTGACACTTTTTAAGAACTTGAGCTGCTCCAGAAGTCTTGCTAATGTTGCAAACAGGAGAATCATTGATGACTAGGTCCAATGGAAGTTTAAAGTTAGAACGAGTTGTTCGACCTCCAGAAATTAACGTAGCAGCAATGCCCGTGGAAGCGACAGCTAAAGCTACTCTTTTCTGTTGATACACTTTGGCAAGTAAAAGATGTGTGATCCCTCCTCACCATTTCAGCACGGTGTACTGTAAAGCTACCGTTAGTTATTTGCTTTATATACTCCTGGGCTTTTATTTCCTTCTTTTTCTTTACGAATTATTTCTGCAAGATGATAGTCGATGTTTGATTTCTTGAGTTCCCATGCCAGTATTACTAGTGTGTATCTGCTACTAATACTTCCATGCACTTCCATCCTATTGGGCATCTGGTAACGTCTAACGGTACGTCGGAGGTTGTCGTGTGATTGTTCACAAACTATGCGTAAGTTTAGTGCCAGTAATATGAGACGTTGTGACAAAAGGCATCCCTGCTCTTATACTCCATCACTTATCTCTTCTTCTTCTTCTTTGGTCCTTAGCCGTCGACTGTCAAAGCAGTCAGTGGTCATCACGCCTGGTGGCGTCTTGTATGGCAGCAACAAACTGCTTCCACTTTGTTCGGTCGGCGGTCACCCTTCGTACAGTGCCTTAGCTCTGGTTCATTCTTTGCATCTCGCCTCCAAAGTTCTCCGCCAGGTTGTTTTTTCACATATAGTGAGGAATATAGTGAGCGTGAGAAAAGAGGAAGGGAAGAAATAATAGAGACTGACAAAGATGTAGGTCTAGCAGTTACGAGGAAGAGACTAGGAGAAGTCATAAGACGAGAAACGAGAATAGAGATCGATGTGATTACCGATCCAATAGTCGAGATAAGGAAACTAAGAGACGAAAGGAGATAAGGAAATCAAGGATCCCAGTGAAGAATATAGAATCAGTGTATAGAGGCAGAAACACTTTGATTAGTAGGAGCACTAGAAAATCAAAGATACCGGTGAGTACAAAAAGGATGGATCAAAGGAGATATAGATCCAGTAGTCGTGAGGAAGAGACTAAGAGGAGAAATTAGAAGACGAGAAATGAGAAAACAAAAGGGAGAGAGAGAGAGAGAGAGAGAGAGAGAGAGAGAGAGAGAGAGAGAGAGAGAGAGAGAGAGAGAGAGAGAGAGAGAGAGAGAGAGAGAGAGAGAGAGAGACCGAGGCAGACGGTTGAAGAAGTACGAAGTACTAGAGAAGTTGAAGAAGCTAAAAATGAGGATAAAGCTCAAGGTAATAAGATCAAATACGCAATGATGTTAAAATTATTGGAGTTTATGAGTAAATGAGATAGTGAGGCGAGACTATGAGAGGAGACTCAGAGAAATAAATTGCAGCGGTAGTACAACGTAGGAGAAGGTTGTCTGAAGTCGTTCTTCACCGAACATAAAGCTGTCTGAGCATTCTGAACGACGGAATGTTGCAGAGGAAGAAGAGAGAACTAATATAGTGTGAAGAAGAAATTGACGAATAAGATAGCTATGTGAGGCAAGGCATAGCATATGAATTT
Organism: Oreohelix idahoensis; assembly: GCA_024509875.1. NCBI lineage: Eukaryota > Metazoa > Mollusca > Gastropoda > Stylommatophora > Oreohelicidae > Oreohelix > Oreohelix idahoensis. The sequence goes on from JAMPIV010020530.1 coordinate 851,323, forward strand.
GAATGGCGACGGTGGACTAGTTTCGGGAGAATACTAGTTGTAATTGTTTTACACCGAACACATGTAAGGAGGGCTTAGTATGCCTGAGCCATAGGTTACTGTAGAGGAGGAGAAAAGGAGGAGGAAAAGAGGGGCTCATATGAGCAGAGGAGTATATTAGCGGCGGTTGCTAGCGTCTTGTGGAGACTTCGTGAGAGGTTATTCCTCTCCAAAGACATGAAGGATAGTCTGGACACAGCTGAACGACAGCGGGCTCCAGTGGAGGAGATAAGAAGGAAGGAAAGAGGAAATAGATGGAGGAAGAGATGAAGATATGGGAGAAAAGAACAAAAGCCACAGGGAGGATGGCAGAGTTATATAAGTATTGAGAGGCCATAGGGTTAATGGCACCTCGGAGCTATTATAGACCGAAAGGAAGGCATCAAAGAAGAGTTGGCCACTCGAAAAGCAGCAGCTGGGCGACTTTTTCATGCCATAAATCGAGGATTCCTCAGCAAGAGAGAGGTTGGTAAGAAAACGAAGATGGCTGTATACCGCTCCACCTATGTCCCAGTCTTGACATACGGATGCGAGTCATGGGCAATGACTACAACCCATAAAAGCCAGATCCAAACCTCAGAAATGAGGTATCTGAGGAAGGTGGTTGAAGTAACAAGAAGAAGGTACGCAACCAGACGATACGTCAAGGCCTTAAATCCTACCCCCTGCAGACCCAAGTAGAACAGTCCCAATTAAGATGGTTTGGCCATGTCTGCAGAATGGGAGAAGATCGGATACCATGACAAGCATGGGAAACAAAGAGCCAAGGATCCAGACCCCGAGGACGACCCAGAGTCCGCTGGGAGGACAACATTAGACAATCTTTGAAGGATCGAGGACTAGAATGGAACCAGGCCAGGAGGAAGACAGCCGATAGGATAGTCTGGCGCTCTCTCTTCCAAACCTCTACACCTCACGGTAGAAGGGGAACGACTAAGTAAGTAAGTAAGGGTTAATGGCAGAGATATATAACTTGAGAGTTCTAGAGGATGGAACGACGAAAGGAGAAAAATTAGACAGTTCCAGAGGAGAAAAGTTAGTTCCAGAGGTGAAAAGTTAGTTCCAGAGGAGAAAAGTTAGTTCCAGAGGAGAAAAGTTAGTTCCAGAGGAAGGAGCAACTAAAGGAGAAAAGTTAGACGGGAAGGAACGAGTAAAATAAAAACACGGCAAGTGTGGCCGTGGTCCTACACTATTAAAGTATAGAGTGAGATATATCCTCACACACACACAAAAAAAGGCTGCAGTAGGGCAGTCAAGAAGAAAAGCGAATAAATAAGGAAACAATTAATAATTGAGGGGTACGGACAAGTAGAACAGAGAGAGAACAAGAAATTAAAGAAATTATGAAGACAAAACGTTCTAGTGAGAGAACGAGGAAATGAGAAATATTGAGGAAAAAACGTTCTAGTGAGAGAACGAGGAAATGAGAAATATTGAGGAAAAAACGTTCTAGTGAGAGAACGAGGAAATGAGAAATATTAAGGAAAAAACGATCTAGTGACAGAACGAGGAAATGAGAAATATTGAGGGAAAAACGTTCTAGTGAGAGAACGAGGAAATGAGAAATATTGAGGAAAAAACGTTCTAGTGAGAGAACGAGGAAATGAGAAATATTGAGGAAAAAACGTTCTAGTGAGAGAACGAGGAAATGAGAAATATTAAGGAAAAAACGATCTAGTGACAGAACGAGGAAATGAGAAATATTGAGGGAAAAACGTTCTAGTGAGAGAACGAGGAAATGAGAAATATTGAGGGGAAAAACGTTCTAGTGAGAGAACGAGGAAATGAGAAATATTGAGGGAAAAAACGTTCTAGTGAGAGAACGAGGAAATGAGAAATATTGAGGGGAAAAACGTTCTAGTGAGAGAACGAGGAAAGGAGAAATATTGAGGAAAAAACGTTCTAGTGAGAGAACGAGGAAATGAGAAATATTGAGGAAAAAACGTTCTAGTGAGAGAACGAGGAAAGGAGAAATATTGAGGAAAAAACGTTCTAGTGAGAGAACGAGGAAATGAGAAATATTGAGGAAAAAAACGTTCTAGTGAGAGAACGAGGAAAGGAGAAATATTGAGGAAAAAACGTTCTAGTGAGAGAACGAGGAAATGAGAAATATCGAGGAAGAAACTTTCCAGTGAGAGAACGAGGACATGAGAAATATTGAGAAAAAAACCTAGTGAGAGAACGAGGAAAAGAGAAATATTGAAGGAAAAAACGTTCTAGTGAGAGAACGAGGAAAGGAGAAATATTGAGGAAAAAACGTTCTAGTGAGAGAACGAGGAAATGAGAAATATTGAGGGAAAAAACGTTCTAGTGAGAGAACGAGGAAAGGAGAAATATTGAGGAAAAAACGTTCTAGTGAGAGAACGAGGAAATGAGAAATATTGAGGAAAAAACGTTCTAGTGAGAGAACGAGGAAATGAGAAATATTGAGGAAAAAAACGTTCTAGTGAGAGAACGAGGAAAGGAGAAATATTGAGGAAAAAAACGTTCTAGTGAGAGAACGAGGAAATGAGAAATATTGAGGAAAAAACGTTCTAGTGAGAGAACGAGGAAAGGAGAAATATTGAGGAAAAAACGTTCTAGTGAGAGAACGAGGAAAGGAGAAATATTGAGGAAAAAACGTTCTAGTGAGAGAACGAGGAAATGAGAAATATTGAGGAAAAAAACGTTCTAGTGAGAGAACGAGGAAATGAGAAATATTGAAGGAAAAAACGTTCTAGTGAGAGAACGAGGAAAGGAGAAATATTGAGGAAAAAACGTTCTAGTGAGAGAACGAGGAAATGAGAAATATTGAGGGAAAAACGTTCTAGTGAGAGAACGAGGAAATGAGAAATATTGAGGGAAAAAACGTTCTAGTGAGAGAACGAGGAAATGAGAAATATTGAGGAAAAAACGTTCTAGTGAGAGAACGAGGAAATGAGAAATATTGAGGGAAAAACGTTCTAGTGAGAGAACGAGGAAATGAGAAATATTGAGGGAAAAAACGTTCTAGTGAGAGAACGAGGAAATGAGAAATATTGAGGGAAAAAACGTTCTAGTGAGAGAACGAGGAAAGGAGAAATATTGAGGGAAAAACGTTCTAGTGAGAGAACGAGGAAAGGAGAAATATTGAGGAAAAAACGTTCTAGTGAGAGAACGAGGAAATGAGAAATATTGAGGAAAAAAACGTTCTAGTGAGAGAACGAGGAAAGGAGAAATATTGAGGAAAAAACGTTCTAGTGAGAGAACGAGGAAATGAGAAATATTGAGGGAAAAAACGTTCTAGTGAGAGAACGAGGAAATGAGAAATATTGAGGGAAAAAACGTTCTAGTGAGAGAACGAGGAAATGAGAAATATTGAGGGAAAAAACGTTCTAGTGAGAGAACGAGGAAATGAGAAATATTGAGGAAAAAAACGTTCTAGTGAGAGAACGAGGAAATGAGAAATATTGAGGGAAAAAACGTTCTAGTGAGAGAACGAGGAAATGAGAAATATTGAGGGAAAAAACGTTCTAGTGAGAGAACGAGGAAATGAGAAATATTGAGGAAAAAACGTTCTAGTGAGAGAACGAGGAAATGAGAAATATTGAGGGAAAAAACGTTCTAGTGAGAGAACGAGGAAAGGAGAAATATTGAGGAAAAAACGTTCTAGTGAGAGAACGAGGAAGTGAGAAATATTGAGGGAAAAAACGTTCTAGTGAGAGAACGAGGAAATGAGAAATATAGACGGAAAAAACGTTCTAGTGAGAGAACGAGGAAATGAGAAATATTGAGGGAAAAAACGTTCTAGTGAGAGAACGAGGAAATGAGAAATATTGAGGAAAAAACGTTCTAGTGAGAGAACGAGGAAATGAGAAATATTGAGGGAAAAAACGTTCTAGTGAGAGAACGAGGAAATGAGAAATATTGAGGGAAAAAACGTTCTAGTGAGAGAACGGGGAAAGGAGAAATATTGAGGAAAAAAAACGTTCTAGTGAGAGAACGAGGAAATGAGAAATATTGAGGGAAAAAACGTTCTAGTGAGAGAACGAGGAAATGAGAAATATTGAGGGAAAAAACGTTCTAGTGAGAGAACGAGGAAATGAGAAATATTGAGGAAAAAAACGTTCTAGTGAGAGAACGAGGAAAGGAGAAATATTGAGGGAAAAAACGTTCTAGTGAGAGAACGAGGAAATGAGAAATATTGAGGAAAAAACGTTCTAGTGAGAGAACGAGGAAATGAGAAATATTGAGGAAAAAAACGTTCTAGTGAGAGAACGAGGAAATGAGAAATATTGAGGGAAAAACGTTCTAGTGAGAGAACGAGGAAATGAGAAATATTGAGGAAAAAACGTTCTAGTGAGAGAACGAGGAAATGAGAAATATTGAGGGAAAAACGTTCTGGTGAAGGAACGATGAAAATAAGGAAATCATGGTGTTGTGTAATGGCTATCACTCCAACAATAATTCAGCATAATAATGTCAGGTAGATTGCATTCGAAGGCATTCATTAAGGTCCAATGTCGGTCCATCGTAGTAAACAACATAAGAGGCATACAGTTCATAGAATCTCAATTCTGGCCTTTAAAAAAGACTAGCGATCAGGTTCGGATATGACGTGAACGAAGTATGGCGGAAAAAATATATGTGCTGACGATCGAATATAATTGCCTCAAAAATACAGTCACATTACTTCAATGGTAAAGCTGTAACTCTTGACGGCCCATAAATAACATCTTAGTAAATCGTGGCCACCAATCTCATTTAAAGCCACTGGAAGAATATCGAATAAAGTATCCACAACGGGAGCATCAAAATGGCACGTCTAGTCGGGTCGATTGACATTGGAAAAAGGCACAGGAAACTGACCGTTGGTCTGCGCATGAGCAGACGATAGATACGTCCCATTATATATATATATATATATATATATATATATATATATATATATATATATATATATATATATATATATATATATATATATATATATATATATATATATATATATATATATATATATATATATATATATATATATATATATATATATATATATATATATATATATATATATATATATATATATATAGCTAATGCAGACAGCTGTATTTCAGCAAAGAATTGACATACGCCTGTGCGCAAAAGCCTTACTCATCAATGGCAAAATCCGTTCTGAGGAGAGAACAATGAAGTTGAGAGAACAGAAGTAGATGAGAAAAGTCAAGAGGCTATGACGAAAATATCAGACAAGGTAAAAATGCAAAAATTATGAGGAAAATGTTTTAGTGAGAGAACGATGAAATGAAAATAGGAGACAAGGTGGACATTTCAGAAACATAAGAACATTTGTTCTGAGAGAGAGACGAAGTCAGGAAGTTGAGAAAAAGGTGTGGAGGTTATGTGAGGAAAACACGTTCTGATGAGAGAAAGAAGAAGGGAAAGCTTAGAGAAAGTCAGAAGGCAGACAGGAAGAGAATTATGCAGTGGGAGAGTTTTGGAGAAATACGTGTTCGGATGAGAGAGCAGTCATAAAAGTGCAAGGATAGTAGTCGCGAAATAGCAGAATTCGAGAGAAAAAGTGTCGAAGGGGAATAGTAGACAAATTGGAAAGAAAGGAATACACGGCTAAATTAGTATATACAGGAATAAATGAGTACAAATAAGAGGACAAGCTGACTCGAGGAAGAAGAAGAATAAGAAAGGAACCTGAAGGGATACACGAGGAAAAGAGAGGGAAGAAAGAGCTGTCACAACGGGGGGAAAAATAGAAAAAAAAAATGCCACTTAATAAAGAAAGCACAGAAACTAATAGGGATGGATAGTTTAGACGTCCAAATTATAAAACGCTTCAGATAGGTGACCACGGCACGGTTAACGATAGGAGAGAGTAGCGGGGGATAGCAGAAATAAATGGTGGAGCCATGTTGACTCAGAGTTCAAGGTCATTAGACAAGACAGAGAAAAACTTGTACATGTGTAAATAAGGGGAAGTAGCAAGTAGCTACACGCAACAGGGCAAGACTATATAATATTGGGATAAGTGACGGGTAACGGTTGAGTTAAGAACACAAAATAAATGAAGTGTAGTATTGTACACAAGTGTGACTTGAAGCCATACAGGCAGATAGAGAAAATATGATAGGTTGTGCTGTGTTTGAATATAGAGTGATATATAAAATTATAATGAGTGTTCTTGAGGCAAAAACGATGATTATTATGTTAAATACGATGATTAGTAAGGTTATATAAGTATGATGATGTTCCACGATGATGATTATTATGTTGAATACGATGATTAGTAAGTGTGGCCGTTGACATACAAGCTGGTTCATAATGATGGTTATGGTTTGTCTATTGTAACCTACTTCTCAATTTGTGATCGTATAAGTTTCGAATCTCTACCCTAAACAGTATGCAGCTTATTTGAGATGTTAGAAAAACTTCTTTCTTTCAAATGATGACGTTACTTAGACAACAGTTGACGAATGACTTCACGCTGACAGCAGTAAACAGTTAATGTTGAACTTTATTTACACAAGTGAGCAAAATGTGGTAAAATGATATGCTCAACCTTCCACTTGAGGTGGCAGACTTGTACAGCAAAATTCAGTAGGTAAAATTTTCTGTGTCACTTTATCTTTCTCTCTCTCTCTGATTCAAATATCATACGGTCTCTAGTAGTTATTGTGGTCATAGCTTGAGAACCACTGTTGTTGAAAATTTGTACTGCCATCTAAATTCTTCATAGTTAAAGATTGTCTCTCTTCTGTTCTGACATATTTCTTTAGTTTCTAACGTAGCGTATCTTAGTGAAACTGGCCTGACCGCCAGGGATGTAGCTTTACCAATTCTATCTTCTGCTCACTAGCCTGTCAACTTGTCTACTGTACTTCACTATTAGCTATGCTACTAAAAATGTTCAGAGTACCTGGGTTTTCGAAAATATACACATTTTCTCTCTCGATGGGAACACTGCCATCTTGTCTAAAGAATAAATAACAAATCTGTCTTACACAATTATGGCACGAACTTGCGATTAGACCTCTGAGTGATAAGTATACTTTTCTGTCACCACATAATACAACCAAAACATTTATTGGCTTTACCACTCGATGGAACTCCCAATTCCTAGCCACTTCTAACACCATCACACTCAAAACAAACTGACTTCTAAAAGCTATCGTGTCTGGGATTTCACTGACTTAATCTAAAACTTCGATTTACAACAATAACTATTTCCGAACATTCTAGAACAACTTTGTCTGACCACCAGCTCATCCGTTCATACAAATCCCGTGACTTTACTATCACGCACTCGAATTCACTCAAAAAAGAAAAAAAAAAACACAAAAACACTACATTAGGATTGTTGTGATAAACGAGCGCAAAGGCCTTATTGCTCCATCTTTTCCTACATTCTTCGTACTGTATTTTCTCCGACATTTGCTCTCTCATCTCATATTTGCGATCCACATTTGCTATTTCATTGTTGTGATTACTCGCGACCGGTATCTAGAGAACCACATTTGTTCTTTCATCGGGGGAAATAAAGTCCTTTGATTGAGTCCACATGCCTGACATTATCATTTGAAGCCCACATTGTATCGTGATAAATCTGGTAAAAACACATATGGTCATCCTAATCAAACTGTAATTTCTGTGACACCACATTGGACGCCCAGATTGGCCAGGGGAAAACGTGGCCGCGGTTCAGACAAGCGTGGGTTGACCACATTGGACGCCCAGCTTGGGCAGGGTGACTTCCAGAAATATATAATACCGCATAATCTACTAGAGTGAGGCAGTCCAGGTTTTTACCTTGTGAGGAAGAGATCAAACCCAAAAACGCATAGCCTAATACACGTGTTTATTCAGAGTGGATGATAATTCAGTTCCGTGATTAATTGTGTTCTTAAAGGATTTTGCGAAGGGAAAAGAAGGTTAGTAGATCTTATACTTATTAATACATTTTCTTAATTTTGTTTATTTTAACCTCACAGCTAAAATGTGCGGAAGATAAAGTTTCAAATAATTCTTGGCATAACTGATTAATAAAATCAGAAGATTTTCATAGAAGATGATAGGATGATAGAAGGTAATTAATAGTTCATATTTCACCTTTATCATCATCACAGTCTCCCATATGCACACACTCTCATGCACAAGATATTTAACATCATTAGAATTGAACTCAGAGAGAGGGAGATGAATAATGAGCAGTAGTTTAAATGAAAGTCAACCAGTGATGTTAAATGTGAAAAACTTACGAAGACTTTTGTGTGTCTTCAGTTCATCAGAAGTCTGAGTCTACACGCAACGTGTCTGACGTCTAACCAGAAATAAGTTATCAAAAACGGACATTTGGCTAGCAGAATTCGCCATAGGACATCTTTCATTCCTCAATTTAAAAGGAATATTGTCTCACCCACAAGTCATAAGGTGGACGCAGCATTTTTCGTCACCATATACTGCTTGCTCACAAGTTCAATACAGAGTTATCACAAGTTCAATACATCGTTATCACAAGTTCAATACAGAGTCATCATAAACTCTAATCACTCGAAAGATCATTATTATCTGAAGTCAAGCAAAAGAGCTCAAAAGAGGAATCGCATATTTATACCACGTGCAACACACTCTTAAGCGTATTTTATGAAGCAGACTCGAAAGTATATGAATCACGACTACATACGCAAGATTATGAGTCTACATATCACTAACATTTCGTGAAGATATCCAGTCTGACCAGTACCGTCGGGAGATTAGACCACAGACCTTTTGTTCATATGACAACTATTAACTGTTGATCCACACTACAGAGATATACTCAAACAGTGAAGGAATATACATAAATATCTCGTCAGCGTTCTCCGTACGACAACAGTATTCATCAGAACGTCCTCGACTTAGAGATACCCCATTCGACATAACGTATAACAACTTGGGACATTTTATGCATACATGTAAATCCTCATATCTAGGAGAAGCATTTAGAGACACATGGACTGTGTAGAGTACTCACCATTTTGGTAACACGTATCATATCACATCATCATTTCACTCTACACCAGTTCATCCTTAATTAACTATTACTTAATTAACTGTAATTTTATTATCTCATCTGTGTGTTTTGTGTGAATCGTCTTTCACCATCATCACGTTCTAACCATTACTAACCCTATATGTGTGGATATTTCATTAATAAACCCAACGATCAATTGATCATTATCAAGAGTTTGTTAATGTATCACTCGTGCTGTCGGTGTTACATATTCACCTATAGGAACCTTTCTCTACTCAGATGAGGTTGGGGGCTTTTTCTTTACGGGATCTAAGGGCAGAAGCTAAGGTCGTGGGGAAACAGAACTCTTTCCATAATTTATTAGAAAACACTGTCTAGTGGAAAGCATTCGCATTCCTGTCTTCTTGTCCCTATCTCGAATAGGTCTTTTTTTCTTTCTTAACGAGCCAATTTCTAGAGACCTTATATCTAATATCTCATAGACTATTCCTGGCAAAAACTACTGTCGTAGTTGCCCCAGTGACTCACCACACGACAATTGGGGGCTCGTCCGGGATTAGTGAACCCGGACTTAGAAGTGTGATAAATCACATTTTCATCCCTGCTTTACAATTGCGATAATTGCAAAATTTGTTGGCATTTCGAGGGATTATCTCCTAGACTGACACTTACTATAATTTGTCTATTTCATAGGGGGGATAATTTATATCTCTAAAGCACGAGTGATACTTTTTAAATTGAGTATCAAACGGACAGAGTAAACACTTTTTGAGAACAGAGGATACTGTAGGGAACTGAAAATTTTTTTTTTTCAGTAACTGCTGGAGAAACTGTTATCATAAATATTTAGTAAATTTTTCATAGAAACTTCGAGATAATCTGTTAATTAATTTTTCAGAATACGCTGAGTGAGTGATTTTTAAGAACTATTTGAACTTGATTACTAATTTAAACCTAGCTGGTTTTAAAGAGATAATTACTTGTGCGAGTCTATTAAATTTGTTTGGAGGTCACTGCCAATTTTTCCCTTCGCAAACCCGTACTGCATATCATGGCAGATGCTGCGAAAATTAGAAATAGTTTGATGGAGGCAGGGCGTGAATTCGGGTTAAGTGGAAAAGACCTGATGAAATATGTAAGCGAGGAAACTGATAAACTCCATGAAAGAGAGATGGAAATGCAGAAACTTACAATGGAGAAGGCCGCAGCAGAAGCAGCGGAGCGGAAAGAGAAGGCCGCAGCAGAAGCAGCGGAGCGGAAAGAGAAAGCCGCAGCAGAAGCAGCGGAGCGGAAAGAAGCAGCAGAAGCAGCGGAGCGAAAAGAGAAAGCCGCAGCAGAGCATGCACTTATGATGAAGCAACTGGAAATCCAGGGACAGACCAATCAAATAGAGCTGGCAAAAAGTGCAGCGGCTTCCATTTGTGATGGAGGGTACTCACCCCGCTCAGATGGTGTGCCTACTTCGCAACCTGCGCCACTCAATGCCATGAACTTTCCGCTGGAACCTTTTTCAGAAAGGAATGATACCATGGACGCCTTTTTAGACCGCTTTGAACGCTTTGCAACAGGGTTTGGACTTGAAGAACGGAAGTGGAACTTGAAACTTTCCCAGGGCCTAAGAGGAGCCGCCTACGAAGTTTTTAATAAACTTCCGGCCGGAGAGCAAGATGACTACCAGGCATTGAAAAAAGCTCTCTTGGTGAGGTACGAGCTTCATTCAGAGGCTTACCGGAAAAAATTTCGAGGTTCTAGGAAGGATGCAGGAGAGACTTTCTCACAGTTCGCAGCCCGTATTGAAGACTACCTAGTGAAGTGGTGTACACTGGGAAACTTTGCCGAGAACTATGACGGGTTGAAAGAGCTGATTGTGATAGAATAACTGAAAGAATCTATGTCGGTGGAAATGCGTAGATTTCTCACTGAAAACGGCGCTGACCGGTTAGAAAATATTCTTACACTGGCAGAGCGATTCCAAAATGCTCTCATGGAGTCTCAAGGAGCCAGAAAGAAGTTTTCGGATCAGGCGCCAAAGCAACCTGCTCGCTCCCAACCAGACCAACAAAGCAAAGGACCACACATCTCGCATAAACAGCACGCAAAACAAGATAACTACAAAGAGCAAAACAAGAAAAATGCTGCGCCACACCAGAGACAGGGAGATAAATGGTGCAAGTACTGTCGCTTGAACAATCACAACACTAATGAGTGCAAGCGCAGACCTCCTCCCCAACATTCTGCCTGTCTGCAGACAAAATCGTCACCCCGGAAGGAGCAGAGAACCGGAAACGTTTCTCATCCTCCTGTCATCGAATCAGTCCTCGTAAACGGACAATCTGTGGAGTGCCTTTATGACACAGGACTTGCTTTTGATGCGGTGGTCAGGGCATCTCTTGTCACCCCTGACCAGATAACAGAAGAGAGTGTCGACATCCAAGGTCCGACGAAGGATGTTGCACCCATGACACTGCCAATTGCACTTATCAGAGTGGAATCTCGTTATGTGACAGGAGAGATTCGTGCAGCTATCATGGAAGAACCAATCTACTCTTTAATCTTGGGATGTAGATATGTGTTCCTTGGAGAACCTACTCAACCACTAGTCATGGCGGCCGTACAGACTAGAGGACAGTCAAGAAAAGACGCAGAGCAGGAACCTCCTACCAATATCCTCCCCGAGGAATTGAAGAGGGCCCAAATGGAAGATTCCACACTGGCGCCCTGTTTTAAAAAATTACCTAGAACACACAACCCACCTACCAAGGGAGACTTCTTTATGAAAAATGGATTGATGTATCGCCGAGCTGGAAATGAAGGACAGGAACACAACCAATTAGTAGTTCCTGCAACCTATAGGAACCAGGTGCGGCGACATTGAACGTTTCGTCAAGTCTTGTCCTCAGTGCCAGAAAGTTGCACCAAAACACTGGACGGCACCCGCGACCCTTGGGGAGATGCCAATCTTGGGCACCCCATTTGAAAGAGTGGCCGTGGATATAATTGGACCTCTGCTGAGAACTAAGAAGAGGAACTCCCATATCCTTACCTTAGTGGACACCTGTTCCATGTAGGGCGAAGCCATAGCCATGCCAGCATGCGACTCAGTGCATGTAGCTGACGCTTTACTGAATATCTTTACTAGATTGGGCTTCCCGCATGAAATTCTCACAGACAACGGGTCACAATTTAGAGGCAAGTTGACAGAGGAGGTGCTTAGAATATTCAAGACTAGGCATATCCATACTTCGCCCTATCACCCCCAAAGTAACGGGCAAGTAGAGCGGTTTAACGGGACGCTCACCTCTATTCTTCGGAAGTTGGCACAGGAGAAGCCAGAAACTTGGGATCAGTATCTTCCTGCCGCATTATTTGCTTATAGGGAAGTACCGCATGCGTCAACTGGAGTTCCTCCGGCCACATTACTCTTCGGAAGACCTATTAAAGGTCCATTAGAAGCATTACTAAGAACATGGACAGATGCCAAGGCAGACGACACTGTCACATCAGCCTTCCAGTACGTCACAGACTTGAAACAACGCCTGAAGACTGGCTGGGAATTAGCCACAGCGAAAGTACGGGAGGGCTAGGCGGAAACATGCCAAATATTACAATCGCAATGCGAAGGACCGAGAACTAGCAGTAGGAGAGAAGGTGCTACTTCTTCTGCCAAGTAGCAGTAATAAATTGCAGATTTGCTGGAGGGGACCCTACAAAGTGGCGGAAAAGATTTCTCGCACCAACTATAAAATCGCCGTGAACGGAAAGCAGAAAATTTATCACTTAAATCTGCTTAAGAAGTTTTACGAGCGAGCCCCTGCCGAACCAGCGCACCTCATGACTATGGCCATTGCTATGCAAATGGAAGAAGAGCCATTATCATCCGTAGAGTACCCGGTGAAACAGGAGGAATCACATTTAGATGTGAAAATAAGCTCCACCCTAACGGAAGCCCAGCAAGAAAGTGTGAGGAGATTGATGGAAAACCACGCCGACTCTCTGACAGACAAAGACAAACCTGATGGAGTTTGACATGGAAGTCACGCCTCCTACGCCCGTCCGAATGAGAACCTATCCGATTCCGTATGCCAAGGCGACGGCATTAAAGCAAGAAATTGATTACTTACTTAAGGAAGGCATAATTTCGAAGTCGGAGTCCCCTTACAGTGCGGGAGTGGTGCTGTTACGCAAACCCAGTGGAGAACACCGCCTGTGCATCGACTACCGACAGCTGAATGCGTTAACACAGTTCCAGCCAGAACCGTTACCGGACCAGAACCAGCTATTTACTAAGCTGAGCAGGGCTCGCTATTTTTCAAAGATCGACCTCAGTAAAGGGTACTATCAAATACCGGTAAAAGCTGAGGTGAGGAATCTGTTAGCCTTCAGTACTCCAGATGGACACTTCGAATTTAATGTGATGCCATTTGGACTGAACAATGCTCCTAGTGTCTTCACAAGGATGATGCGAAAGTTATTGGATCCTTTGAATCATCCCGCCATCAGCAATTTTATGGATGATATCCTAGTAGCTACTGAATCGTTTGAAGAACATATATCAGCGCTATCCTTGCTGTTTAACAGACTCAGAGAAGCGGGACTAACCGCCCGCCCAACCAAATGTCAAATTGGGTGTGAACAGCTAGAATTCCTAGGACATACTATATCCCATGGGACCATGTTTCCCGAGACTCGAAACGTTGAGAAGCTGAGAAATGCACCGAGACCGTCCACTAAAAGGGATGTCCGGTCATTTGTATCTCTCTGTGGATTCTACCAGAGATATATAAAGGATTTTAATAGCCTCTGTGCGCCGCTTACGTCGCTAACCAAGAAAGGAAACCCAGATAAAGTGACATGGTCAGCAGAATGTGAACATGCATATGCACTCTTAAAAGAGAAACTCACCACAAAACCTATTTTACGGCTTCCGGATTTAACTAGAAAATTCATCTTGCGCACAGATGCCAGTAACATTGGAATCGGGGCTACATTACTACAGCCAGATGACAGAAGCCCCCCAAATCTATTTCCGGTCGCATATGCGAGTCGGAAGTTAAACCGAGCAGAACAAAACTATTCTACAATCGAAAAGGAATGTTTGTCCCTCGTCTGGGGAATACAAAAATTTCAAGCATACCTGTACGGAAGGAAATTTACAATCCAGAGTGATCACCAACCTCTGACCTTCCTCGCCAATTCAAAGAATTTGAATGCTAGACTGATGAGGTGGTCGCTTGTTCTACAACCTTACACGTTCCAAGTGGACTATATCCAAGGAAAACATAACGTAGGAGCGGATTTTTTAAGCCGTCATCCTATGAGGCAGGACGAAGAGCACGGACAAGTAGAGGAAAGGGTGGAAACCGGAGAGAAAAACGAAGATGAGGAAAAGGATTAAAGAATCCCGAGCAAGAAGTCTAAGCTCTCCTGAGTACGATTGACATCACACTTGAGGAGGGGCTATTGTGATAAACGAGCGCAAAGGCCTTATTGCTCCATCTTTTCCTACATTCTTCGTACTGTATTTTCTCCGACATTTGCTCTCTCATCTCATATTTGCGATCCACATTTGCTATTTCATTGTTGTTATTACTCGCGACCGGTATCTAGAGAACCACATTTGTTCTTTCATCGGGGGAAATAAAGTCCTTTGATTGAGTCCACATGCCTGACATTATCATTTGAAGCCCACATTGTATCGTGATAAATCTGGTAAAAACACATATGGTCATCCTAATCAAACTGTAATTTCTGTGACACCACATTGGACGCCCAGATTGGCCAGGGGGAAAACGTGGCCGCGGTTCAGACAAGCGTGGGTTGACCACATTGGACGCCCAGCTTGGGCAGGGTGACTTCCAGAAATATATAATACCGCATAATCTACTAGAGTGAGGCAGTCCAGGTTTTTACCTTGTGAGGAAGAGATCAAACCCAAAAAACGCATAGCCTAATACACGTGTTTATTCAGAGTGGATGATAATTCAGTTCCGTGATTAATTGTGTTCTTAAAGGATTTTGCGAAGGGAAAAGAAGGTTAGTAGATCTTATACTTATTAATACATTTTCTTAATTTTGTTTATTTTAACCTCACAGCTAAAATGTGCGGAAGATAAAGTTTCAAATAATTCTTGGCATAACTGATTAATAAAATCAGAAGATTTTCATAGAAGATGATAGGATGATAGAAGGTAATTAATAGTTCATATTTCACCTTTATCATCATCACAGTCTCCCATATGCACACACTCTCATGCACAAGATATTTAACATCATTAGAATTGAACTCAGAGAGAGGGAGATGAATAATGAGCAGTAGTTTAAATGAAAGTCAACCAGTGATGTTAAATGTGAAAAACTTACGAAGACTTTTGTGTGTCTTCAGTTCATCAGAAGTCTGAGTCTACACGCAACGTGTCTGACGTCTAACCAGAAATAAGTTATCAAAAACGGACATTTGGCTAGCAGAATTCGCCATAGGACATCTTTCATTCCTCAATTTAAAAGGAATATTGTCTCACCCACAAGTCATAAGGTGGACGCAGCATTTTTCGTCACCATATACTGCTTGCTCACAAGTTCAATACAGAGTTATCACAAGTTCAATACATCGTTATCACAAGTTCAATACAGAGTCATCATAAACTCTAATCACTCGAAAGATCATTATTATCGGAAGTCAAGCAAAAGAGCTCAAAAGAGGAATCGCATATTTATACCACGTGCAACACACTCTTAAGCGTATTTTATGAAGCAGACTCGAAAGTATATGAATCACGACTACATACGCAAGATTATGAGTCTACATATCACTAACATTTCGTGAAGATATCCAGTCTGACCAGTACCGTCGGGAGATTAGACCACAGACCTTTGTTCATATGACAACTATTAACTGTTGATCCACACTACAGAGATATACTCAAACAGTGAAGGAATATACATAAATATCTCGTCAGCGTTCTCCGTACGACAACAGTATTCATCAGAACGTCCTCGACTTAGAGATACCCCATTCGACATAACGTATAACAACTTGGGACATTTTATGCATACATGTGAATCCTCATATCTAGGAGAAGCATTTAGAGACACATGGACTGTGTAGAGTACTCACCATTTTGGTAACACGTATCATGTCACATCATCATTTCACTCTACACCAGTTCATCCTTAATTAACTATTACTTAATTAACTGTAATTTTATTATCTCATCTGTGTGTTTTGTGTGAATCGTCTTTCACCATCATCACGTTCTAACCATTACTAACCCTATATGTGTGGATATTTCATTAATAAACCCAACGATCAGTTGATCATTATCAAGAGTTTGTTAATGTATCACTCGTGCTGTCGGTGTTACATATTCACCTATAGGAACCTTTCTCTACTCAGATGAGGTTGGGGGCTTTTTCTTTACGGGATCTAAGGGCAGAAGCTAAGGTCGTGGGGAAACAGAACTCTTTCCATAATTTATTAGAAAACACTGTCTAGTGGAAAGCATTCGCATTCCTGTCTTCTTTTCCCTATCTCGAATAGGTCTTTTTTTCTTTCTTAACGAGCCAATTTCCAGAGACCTTATATCTAATATCTCATAGACTATTCCTGGCAAAAACTACTGTCGTAGTTGCCCCAGTGACTCACCACACGACAATTGTCACCCAAGGGATGTAACACTTCTCTTAGTCCCCTCTTCTCGTTCTATTGATTATTCCCCTTAGACTATAAATCTAAAGTCGGTTAATGAAACTCAATCTCCTAAAAATAAATCAAGCCGATTTTTCCTCTTAACCTCTAACGGTTACATAAATACAAGAGTAAAATACCGTGAGGTGTAGAGGTTTGGAAGAGAGAGCGCCAGACTATCCTATCGGCTGTCTTCCTCCTGGCCTGGTTCCATTCTAGTCCTCGGTCCTTCAAAGACTGTCTAATGTTGTCCTCCCAGCGGACTCTGGGTCGTCCTGGGGGTCTGGATCCCTGGCTCTTTGTTTCCCATGCCTGTCGTGGTAGCCGATCTTCTCCCATTCTGCAGACATGGCCAAACCATCTTAGTTGGGACTGTTCTACTTGGGTCTGCAGGGGGTGGGATTTTAGGCCTTGACGTATCGTCTGGTTGCGGGCCATGTCTCTTCTTGTTACTTCAACCACCTTCCTCAGATACCTCATTTCTGAGGTTTGGATCTGGCTTTTATGGGTTGTAGTCATTGCCCATGACTCGCATCCATAGGTCAAGACTGGGACATAGGTGGAGCGGTATACAGCCATCTTCGTTTTCTTACCAACCTCTCCCTTGCTGAGGAATCCTCGATTTATGGCCTGAAAAGCTGCTGCTTTTCGAGTGGCCAACTCTTCTTTGATGCCCCCCTTTCGGTCTATAATAGCTCCGAGATATTTAAAGTGGTCGACCTGCTCCAGGACCTGTTCTCCCAGCTTAATCTGATGTCTTCTTTCCTCTCGTAATATCATCATGGATTTTGTTTTAGAGCTGCTTTGACCATCCCTCTCTTCTCCAGCTCTTCCTTCCGGACTTGCAGGTTGGATTGGAGATGTGCCTCTGATTTAGCAATCAGGGCAACATCATCAGCAAATGGCTAACCATTATAATGTATATTAATGTTTGTTTTTGTTAAATTATGTTGGACTACCTGGTGCAGCTCCCTCGATCTGTCTATTCTTAACACTTGTTTCATATTTATGGTTGAAAATCATGCGTGTACACAGCCTAATATTGAAACTTCTGTTGTTCATTACTCTTATAATCTAGTATGAAAAGCTCTGTATTATTGTCTTGCTGACGTTCTGCACAATAAGGTTCTTCTATACTGAAATTACCAAATTAAAATATGAATGGGCAGCAATATGGTGTATGAAATCTAAAAGGAATACAGGCGCATAAGATATTCAAGAATGGCAAGTATCTAGAGAGTAAAACAATTCCAGCAATAAGAAGTTTCTCAGACTACAACTGTGAAAATCATATTTCATACAGTCTTGGCATAGGTAAGACCAATAGTGGGCGGAAGTGAACACGGCTTGCATGTCTTAGCACAGCGGTTCCCAACCTTTTTTCACTTGCGTACCCCTTGGCAGCCCATTTCTATAAATTGTACCCCTAATATTAGCAAAATATTTGAAATTAATATAGTTGCTGTTATTCAAAATT
Source organism: Oreohelix idahoensis (assembly GCA_024509875.1). Lineage (NCBI taxonomy): Eukaryota > Metazoa > Mollusca > Gastropoda > Stylommatophora > Oreohelicidae > Oreohelix > Oreohelix idahoensis. The sequence goes on from JAMPIV010020530.1 coordinate 869,506, forward strand.
TATAGATTATAACCAGAAATAAAGGGGCCAACCACGGGATTAAAAAACAATGTAATAAAAAGGTGAACAAACAGTGCATATATTTTTACATTTAAAAAATCAGAAGTTACAATAAAAATTAACACATTTAATTTATTAATAATAATAATAAAAACGTTGTTATTGTTAAAAGTTGAAATCACTTTTTATAACACACATGTCACGTGACCATGACAAATGTTCAGTGCGATCCTTGAGCTTGTTTTGAGGCACATAGTTTTTGTTTTTTAAATCAGGTTCAAGTGATGTAAGATACAGTCTCAATTTTGGACCTGCATTCAGTTTACTACGGTATTTATTTTTTATAAAGGTATAAGAAGAGAAAGCCCTCTCCACCAGCTCAGTATTTGTAAATGGCAACAGAAACTTAAGCGCCTTGTCGGTCAGCTGTTCATATTCTCTGCTGATGTTTCCCCAAAAGTTAATAAGGAATTTTCCTTTGAATTCAGCTCTTAAAGTAGTATCAGTCGAAAGTTCAATCAACTTCTCTTTTTCGTTGATTGATAATGTGGCTGCTTGGAAAATTTCTTCTTCAAAGGGATTTACAATCCAGTAGTTCTCTTTTCCAGGTTTCGGAAAGTACTTCTCGAAAGATGATTTTAGCCCTTTCAAGTGTTCAATTATTTTCTCGCTCATTTCTTGGGAGAAGTGCAGCTCGTTCTCAGATAGGAAATTGTGCAGAGTTTCAAATACCTCAGGCTGGCCTTTTTCAATACACGACCTCCAAAAATCTAATTTTTTAAATCATAGATTCAATTTTGTCTGAAACATTGAAGATCGTTACCGAGCTATTCTGAAGTGCCAAATTTAGTTTGTTTATTTGTAGGAAAATATCCGATAAGTATGCAAAACTCTGAAGCCAATCACAGTCGTGTAACTTTGAAGTAAGTTGGAAAGGATGGTCTTCAAAAAAAAGTTGGACTTCATGTCTAAGTTCGAACAGCCAGGTAAGTTTACCACGAGAGAGCCACCTTACTTGTGTATGAAGGAGCAGGGTAGAATGGAGACTATTCATCTCTTCACACAGTGCTTTGAAAAGCCTCAAGTTTGTGGACTTTAACTTTATAAAATTAACCACTTTCACAGCTTCATCAAGAACGATTTTTAATTCACCAGGGAGGCGGTTAGATGCAAGGCTTTGCCTGTGGATGCAGCAGTGGCTCCAGGTTATATTGGGGGCTACCTTCTTGACACGAGCGCGAAGACCGGAGTAGCAACCTGACATAGACTTGGCTCCGTCAGTGCATAGTCCACAACAATTAGACCAATTAATGTCCTTTTCTTTGAAATAAGAATCAAAAGCATGAAATATATCCTCACCTCTTGTAAGCCCTGACAGAGGATGACAAAGCAAAAGGTTTTCTTCAACTTCATTGCTTTTCAAATACCTCACAATAATAAGCAAAACAGCGAAATTAGCAATATCTGTGCTTTCGTCAACTTGAATAGCAAAGAATTTACTATTTTTAATTCTACTTATTATTGTCGCTTCAACATCGTCAGACATATCCTGCATTCTTCGATAAATTGTATTGTTCCAAAGAGGGATAGCGTTCATTTTGCGAAAATGTTCCTCTCCGAGCATGCACAGAACGGCATCTTTTTTACAAGGAGAAATTAAATTCTCAGCTATAGTATGATTTTTACCACTTTTAGCAATAATACGATAGGAGGCTTCAACCGCATTTTCGTTATCTTTATTAGCTGACGACAAGTACGATGTCACATTCTGTTGTTTCGATAGGCGCTGAAAAAAATTGCGTTCCTTGTTTTCATAACTGGGGTATTTTGTTTGTAAATGCCGCAAGAGTAACGAAGGTTTCATGCTACCATTGGATAATACTTCCCGACACACTACACAGTGGGGCTTAGCACAGTCTTCATCTCCTATAAACGAAAACCCATACTTCATGTATTCATCACTGTATTTTCTCTTTTTAGCTCTATGTAAAACTGAAGATCGTGTCTTTTCACTATCCTGCACCAAAGTCTTAGGCGTGTCCTGAGAAGTACTTGGCGATTGATCACATTCCACATTATGTTTCAACTTTTTTACTGTGCCGGTTTTCAACCACTGATCCATATCTGATAATACACGAATTGAACAATTAATCACTTTAAAGTTAAGTTTAAACAATGACAATAACTACTGTATATAGAAACACTGTCTCACTGTCTCACATTTGTAAAATTTGGGTCAAGAATCGATACTATTACTTCCGGGACATTAGACGTTCATAGATAGTGTGGAAGATCAAATAAGTCATATTTTTGATGAAATATTCAACGGCACAACTATAACCCCATAGTCATCATAATGAAGACTATTGTGTAAAAATATTGAATTGTGGTCACACGAAACGCCATAGATTTTCACACACGCCAGTCCAAGCAGACAGCACGCCAGTGGCGCGCAAGAAAACGGCGGAGATTGTCTCACACAGTTCATGTTGTATAGTATAGCATTGAATTAATTTCACAACTTTTGACTTGTCTTTTACACTGTTGACATATGTATCTTTTTCCGCAATTACTCAATTTTTTTCGCATACCCCTGAACGTCCTGTCGCGTACCCCCAGGGGTACGCGTACCACAGGTTGGGAACCGCTGTCTTAGCAGACAATGTGAATGATGGTGGTATCATTATTGCTGTATTGTTATTCAGATCTGCGTATTTAGTTTTAATTAATAAAAAGCTGTATTTTGTTGGGTCACTGTTGACGTGATCCAATCAAGTTCTATCCAATAAGGCCTACAGCTCCTACACATAATATACCGTACACACAATAGGAAACAACTAGTGATTAAGTACTTGAATTGATTATTACAGACCGTTTTCTGAAATGATCAGCGATTTTCCTACAAAACAAATAAAGTTGTGTTTAATGTTATCCCACCACCCCTCCCATTTAGCTACACTTTCAGTTATACACGCAAGCCTCCTCTAATAGATATGGATAAATAAGTTACTATAAATAGACAAAACAATCTGCGAGAAGGCAGTCTAATCGAAGGGAGCCGCTAGCGTGTTGTGTTTTGATTTCATGTTTCTAGATCTAGGTATGATTTTGATTAGTTGTCTATTATTACTTGTTCCTTTTTATTGTTAACACACTGTGGGATTTACGCATTATAATACTTTAGTCAAACTAATTATCCCCGGCTTGTTTAAAAACAAGGCGTTATACTATCAGCTCTAGCGAATTACTTGGTCAGTCACAGCCACGCCTGTTTTATCGATAGACCTGAAGCAAATGGTGTCTGCTATAGTGCGTTTCAAAAAAGGTCGGTCGACGATTGGCTTCAAATATCTCCATATTCCTTGCACTGATAAACATGATTTTGTGCATGTAGTCTTATATTTTCAATGTCCCAAAGTTTTTATAAAATTTGATGTTGCAGGTAGTGTTCTTTTCTTGCAACGGCTAATTCCTTTGATCTTTTTTAACGAAGTAATTATTTTGTCCTTTTTTTTTTATTTATTTAATGGAAAATAAAATATCCCGTTCAACCTCTGATGGGTTATAATTAGGATATATATTGTTTTCAATTCCAAATAATATGAGCAACTGCCGACATGAGAAAGTGGCATCACATTTGTCAAATCAATGTAAAAAGGGATAATCACAATTGTGCTTATACGTTAAATAAATAGAAAACAAACAACCAAACAAACAAAATCAAGAAGAAACTATGAACAAGAATAATATTAAAGTGGAGGGGTGTAAAGGTCCGGTGGTTCTAGTTATATAACGGACTTTACCAGATATTTAATTGACTTTCATCTGTTTAAAGTCACATGCATTGTAAGAACAGCATCAGACCACATTCCCAGCCACTATATATTAACATGTGTTCGTGTTAAATATTGTTTGACTAATCGACAAATAAGAGAAGACTCTAGGCAGAAATATGTCTCCGACTATATAAGGAAAAGACGATGGTCATATATCGGTCATGTCCTACGAATGCAAAACAACAGAATACCACTACAGGCGCTCACTTGGGTTCCTGAGGGTAAGAGGAAAAAAAGGAAGACCAAAAGAAACACTCAGAAGAACAATAATAAGAGAAGGAAGAACATTGGGCCTAAATAATGTGCAAGAGCTAAGAGGAGTGGCGTCACAACGAACAACCTGGAGAGCACTGGTTTCTGCCTTATGCGCCGTGTTTGGTGCTTAAAGAATTTATTATTATTATTATTATATTATGCAGTTCCCTAGATCTGTCTATTCTCAACACCTCTTCTATATTTATAGGTAAGTTGGATGCTTGCAAATAATTTGTCCTGGAAGAAAATAATTTACCGTAAATGAAGGAAGTTTACCAACGGGCTGATCACCCGTTTGCCAGTCACTTCGATTACGGAAACAACAGCAAATGGATTGATTTGCCGTTGCCCTAAAGACGCCAATAGGCGTGATGGGAAACAATGGCAAAGAAAACCTATCTGCTGTTGCCCTAAGACGCCACTAGGCGTAATGGCCACTGACTGCTTTGACGGTCGGTGGCTAAGGATGGAAGAAGAAGAAGAAGAAGGAAGTTGCATATTTTCGGCATAGGCATCTATACAATTCGAATGTTAGAGGGGTTTGTTAACTGATTACTACGTGAGGTCCTTTTTTATTTCTTCGAAATATTTGAGAGAAAAATAACGCCTATTCGTTGTAAATGTTACTTTTTATACTAAAATGTGAATGGATGCATGAAGAGGTGTAAGTACTGTGTATGTTAAAAATAGTAGTGAAATCGCGGAGATAAAAAGGAAATGAATTGGTTTACATATACACATAGATGGAGGAGAAAACATATAAGGTATTTACACACTTATTCTGAGTCAGACGAGTCTAACATATTAATGACTATTCTTGGCTGAACGAACGACAGTCCATCTTTTTTCCAATAGTCATTTTCCTCTTTTAAGACATGGTCTTCACATTTACACCAATAATCTTTGTCTATCTGCGAGAGGGCGGCATATGTTAGTTCTTTCATATTGCATAGTTTGAAAGTTTTATTTTCAGCTGCCACCTGTCCTTTAACTTTTGCCCAAATGAGTTCAGTTGGGTTTAAATGTGAATGATAAGGTGGCAGTCTCAAACACATATGACCATGCTGTTGAATCAACTTGTCTATATGGAATATTTTGTGATTTCTTAACAAGGGACAGTAATTCAGGTTTCAGAAACCCCTTATTAAATGGAATGTCTTCTTTTCTGAGCCAAATCTTTATACATTCCTTTTCACTTGTGTGGTGAGCATTGATCCAAGTTTCATCCACATACACAATATCATAATCTTGATTACGCATTTCCCGTACTTCACGTAAATATTTACTTCTCATAGATACTGAGTGCGGCTTCTCGCAGATGACCTTTCTTCCACTAGAGTACTTCCTAAACGTAAAGCCAATGCTTCTAACAGTTCTCCATAATGTTGATTTCGACACATCAATGTCATTGTGTGTTCTCAGCTGAATTTTCAGTTTTCTTAGTGTCACAGTTTCTTTGGAATTGAACATTCTACAAATCTCTCTTCTAATCACATCCCTGTCAAAACTATCTACTACTTCCTTTCTTCCTTGCGTCCTGGTATTGATTGAACTGAAAATTCCATTAGCTTTGAGTAATTGATGAAATGAGCGTTTACTTAAACCCAAAGCGTGAATAGTTCTCTTTTCATGATTTGAGAGACTCCGATACAGTTTACCACACTTAGCTTCTCTGCAGAAATATTTATACATCTTCACTGCCATTGTATGCAGTGTAAGGAACTTGACTTTCATACCCATTGTATTACAGACCTAGAATACTGCAAGATATGCCTATGCACTGAAATACACAATCAGTAGAACGGTAACTGAACACACCGGAAGGATCAATGTAATGTTCAAAACAGTGCGGTAGTGAGCTGAAACACGGGGAAAATCACGTTAAATACGTTCAAGATGTTAAATCGAAATAGCTTACAAATATGAAGGGGTAAGCCCTGTCATTACACGGTTGGACTAGGAGGTGGTCGATTTTGTAAACTTTAAATAAAGAAAATTTAAAACCATAAGTTTGTTAAGGAGGAAAAAAATGTCCCCCTCGGGACATAGCGATCATTAGGTCATATGCAAAGTTGCAACAATTACGATCAAGTGGTTGCAGAGATATTGAATATTAAACAGCGGCAAACATTGTGAAACGCACTTTAACTACCACTGTATATACATTTTTAATGAAGCCAGTTTCAGAGTGGCGATACTACGGTACTTAAAAAGATACTTTCATCTTTGAAATCAGTTCTGCATTGTACATGATGGTAGCTGTTGTTCAATGTAGGCCTACTTAGGGGGGGGGGGGGGGGAAACTGATATCGGTCATTTGGTCAGGGCCCGAGGACCACAGCAGTAAGGGGTCCATGCTTCCCTGCTACTCTAGCTTAGTTATAGTAATGAATGCATGCCACTAATCTGCCATGGGAACTCAGCAGTGTTGCCACTCCAGTTTTTGGAGAAATAAAAAGGACGATGCATCCAAAGAAAACATAAATGTTGAATATAACTTGTCAGGAAAAAAAAAAAACATTCATAACGTTTTTATGATTTAAAGTAGGCCTATAGGGCTTTTAAATTTAAAGCAAGTGATATTAACAGATTATGTATTACAGAAAAGGTATCTAACAAACTTGACATTTAACTTTAAAGCAAGCTGTATTAACAGATTACGATGTATTGCAGAAAAGGTATTTAACTAATAAACTTGGTTTTTCATTTTAAAGCAAGCAGTATATACATAATCCAGTGAAAATGTCATGTATCCCCCATATGTTTACAAAGACAGTAAATGGCAAACCCAAACGTCTTGAGGCATCATGTAGGCAGTATAATGAATTGATTGATGATGCCACAAGTTATAACTTCTTACATTAACAAGTTCAGTGCAGCAGAGTGATAATAAAACACTGAAGTAAGAATACTGAAGTATCTTAAAACAGATAAATAAATAGTCCAGGCTAAAGCTAGTAACAATCAAACCACAAGAGTAGTTGTGCTGAATAGCTGCCTTAGCTAGGTGGAAATGGACATGACATATAAAATAGCGGCAGAAAAAGACTCAAATAGGACGAGACACAAACAAAAGGTAAAGATTGTAAAAAAGCGACGAATGGAATAAAAAAGGTGCTGAAATGGTGGAAAGCTACTGAATAGCAGCACTGAAGCAAAATGATGTAGCACATCTAGGCCAGTAGGAAAAAGAAAACCTATTTTTTTTAAAACTGGATGATGAGGGGTGAACCCCGAAACATCCTGCGTTTCCTGTGTGCCATTAATTTGTAAAACTGATTGCATAAATTTTATTTTTTAATTTAAATGTTACTTCCCTTACCAGTTTTACAGCAGCCCCTTTATTTACTTACTTCCATGAACAATGTTCCCTAAACAATGTTCCGTTAATGAACCTTGTGGCCTAGGGGGCCAAAGTCATTGTCATTGTGCCTGTTCTGGTAATGTCTATTTTGCCATGTCACTACAGCCATTTTAAAGTACTGTCATCTCTGTATTCAGTTCTTTTGTTTAGTAGATGTTATCAGGGCCGGATTTAGGCATAAGCTGAACAAGCTACAGCTTAGGGCCTCACAGTCTCAAGGGGCCTCTCTAACATTGGTGTGTGTGGGGGGGGGCTTAGTAGTACAAAAAAGATGTCTTGGACATCTATGTTACCAAGATCTGTATCAGGTTATCTTTCATGACAAGATCCATTTAGCTTTTCTTAACAATGGAGCAATACTACAGCTGTTTTTAAGTCTGATGGTAGCAAACTGCTCAGGATAAAGATCACTTCATGACCAAAGAAAATTAAAAATGAGCTGCGAGCAACAATGGCACAAGACAAGCTGTCAGCATTTAGAATTATGTGAATAGTGATAAATTGCGTAGATCAGCGGTTCTTAACCTGTGGTCCGCGGACCCTATGGGGGGGGGGGGGGGGGCGTGATGTACTCACAGGGGGTCCGCGAAGGCTTGAAGAAATGTTATGAGCTTTTACAGTTAAAATAGAAAGAAAGGAAACGAAGAATGAAATCTTAATTTCTCTCGCTTATTTGTGAAAAACTTGGCTTTTCTAACCTACCGCCTCCATTAAAAACAAATTGAAGTAAAAATTGGTTATGAAAATAACTGTTTGATAGCAAAAAATGTACTCAGCATTTGATACTTATGCACGTGGTGAGAACATGCAAGTGAATGACGCTGAGTGGCTGAGAGAAAACATGTGACATTTCTTGCTACCGTGCATACAGCCAGAAGCCGCCTTCATAGCTGCACCGAACTTTAGTGTTGTCCATGTTGTGCCACCACATTCTCAGAATGTCTATTGCTTCCCAGAATTCTCTAGCTGTGTCGAGAATGTTCTCGAAGAAATTCATGTATAAAAGGAAGATCGTGTTCGCGGAAAGAGAGAGTTAGAGTCAGTCAAAATGATCGTGTTTCTTCTTCGATTTCTGCGAATAAAAGCGTTTGGTTATTGTCGGGTAAAGTGACCTTTCGATGTTATCATGGTGAATTTCGTAACAATACATTTTGGCTGAGCCTCAGGATGGATCGCTGGTTGAATTTGAAACGTAAAATTACTGATAATGTTGATGAGGGTGCATCCTGTTCAAAGCAAAATGAAGCTTCTTCCAGCCATCTTTAAAAGTGCTGCTGTTATAGCAAGGAATATCTGTCGATTGGCTTCACGTGTACAGGACCAGAAGACAAGCAACTACCACAGTGTGTGTATGAACTAGTGGGGCTCACAGCAGCAGAGGAAGACAAGCTCATAAAAATATCCACGGATGATGCTCTGAAATTGCAGTTCAAGGAACAGTCCCTTCCAAATTTCTGGGCTCACAAGCACATTTTCCGGAACTATCGAAGAGGGCTATGAAAGTATTGATGCCTTTTGTAACGACATACTTGTGTGAAAAATCACTCTCTGCTCTCATTTATCTTAAAAATAAGTACAGAAACCATTTGAAAAACGTAGTGAGAACTCAGAATACAAGTTTCTGCTATTAAGCCCGATATAACAAGGCTTGTAAGTGAAATGCAGCACCAGCCTTCTCATTAATTAATTAATTAAAATTAACCAGTAATATTAGGCCGTGGTTCAGTGTTCAGGTATTATTATTATTATTTTTAATTTGTATGGAATCATTCCAATAAAAATATTATTATAGGAGTGTGTGCATTTACTTATTTCTCCCTTCTCTCCAAATTTGAAGACCCTTTAAATAAATATTTGATGCACTTTAGGGTTTTAAATCTTGAGTTAAGTCTTGGTGATCCGCGGCAACAAAAGATATTTAAAGGGGGTCCGTGGTAAAGAAATGGTTAAGAACTGCTGACGTAGATTATCTTTTGAGGACATCGTTCATGACTTTTCGTTTACAAAAGCAAGAAGGAAAATGTCGTAAACTGACTGATTTCTTATGTTTTATCAGTATTTATCATGTTACAGTTTGCAAATTAAATTTCATTTTCTGACAATTACAAAATTACGAGAGTATTTTACTCCTAGGAATTAAATAAATTCAGTCACTTGACTCTCTGGGAACAAATTAGAATTATTTTTTGCTATAATAAATGTCTTGAAACCGAAAAATTAAAGGCATATTTTTAAAGCTCTAATGGAGCGACCCTTCCCCCCACCACGGATGGATTTGTGATGCATCTTGGTGGTACTCTTGGCAAGTTCACCTGGTAGACTGCCTTATTCTCTGTTACCAACTGCCAAGATTAGGACCTCACCATATCAAAATCCAACCCTGAATGTTCTCATTTATAATTGTTTGCAAGATTAATAACTTTGTAGTCTGTGTAATTGTTCAGGCTATGCATTTTCATATATGTTAGATATATTATACACGGTTGAAAGATCTTGTCTACAAACAAAAAAAGTAACATGTTCATGTATTGTCTTCTGCTTTATGTTTGTGCGCAAAATTTGACTTTCATTATTGATCGTACTTTTCAGAAAGTTATAAGCCTTAAGCATCATGGCATCTCACAAAGAAGACGTTGCAATATTTCGTATTCCTTCTTATTATTACATCCATGTCCTTGACCTGAACAGTAATGTCACCAGGATTGAAGTTGGGCCCCAGACATACATTAGAAAAGACAATCAGAGGTGAGTTCAAGGATATTAGAAAGACAATCAGAGGTGAGTTCAAGGATATTAGAAAGACAATCAGAGGTGAGTTCAAGGATATTAGAAAGACAATCAGAGGTGAGTTCAAAGATATTAGAAAGACAATCAGAGGTGAGCTCAAGGACATTAGAAAGGCAATCAGAGATGAGTTCAAGGACATTAGAAAGGCAATCAGAGGTGAGTTCAAGGATATTAGAAAGACAATCAGAGGTGAGTTCAAGGATATTAGAAAGACAATCAGAGGTGAGTTCAAGGATATTAGAAAGGCAATCAGAGGTGAGTTCAAGGATATTAGAAAGGCAATCAGGGGTGAGTTCAAGGACATTAGAAAGGCAATCAGGGGTGAGTTCAAGGATATTAGAAAGGCAATCAGAGGTGAGTTCAAGGATATTAGAAAGGCAATCAGAGGTGAGTTCAAGGATATTAGAAAGACAATCAGAGGTGAGTTCAAGGATATTAGAAAGACAATCAGAGGTGAGTTCAAGGATATTAGAAAGGCAATCAGGGGTGAGTTCAAGGATATTAGAAAGGCAATCAGAGGTGAGTTCAAGGATATTAGAAAGTGTCACGAAATGGATTTAGGACTAGAGACTGTCTACATATAGTGACAAGACAATAGTACGAAGAAAGACTGAAATGATAGATTCAGATAGAAATATAGTGCAAAATGTGAAAGTTGAGACCATTGGCTCCGAGGTTGAGAACCGAGGTTGATTCTTTCCTCGCCACTTCGGACGTTTAAATTGCTATGGCCTCGAACCACCTCTAACTACCCTATGGGGATAAGGTTCAATTAAGATTCACAAACACCAAGGTACAGACAACATATAGCTACTGTACTAAAGGAAATGACTGATGCCAGCTACAATTTATACAAGTTTATTATACACCTATAAACAAACATATGCATGTCAAATACAAAAATGCGAGGATGCACACCTGAAACAAAATCAAGCACAGTTAAAAATGCATCAACCCCAACCCTTCTCCCACAATTGCAACCTGTATGGAGAAAGAAGGTAAGGTTAACTGAAATGAACTACACTGCACTTGATGTCGCCTACACTCCAAACTAGCTGTTCTAAATTCTAACTCTAACTCTAAGTCCACTGATAGCTGGAATGACTGCGAAGTGACTACACAATCTCTGCACAGACTTCGGTTCTACACAGCCTATCCTGGAATCTCCTGAACACAACTAACTGCACCTCTAAACAAACTTCAGCAGCTGTCCTCTGCTATGATTCACCAAAACTAACAGTTCTGCCTATCTGTGCTGACTTCAGTAGAGAGAATGTTTACCCTTTCTCTCTCCACTAACTCTGGAATTGATGACTGAGGTTTAACAGAACCCCACTGGATTCTGGACTGGAACTGTAGCTGACTTCTACCACTCTGAAATTACCTGCCCGAGTACCTATAACTGGGCCGTCGGCTTTATTATGGCCGTGAAGAAATGAACACAAAATTACCACAACGCTGGCAGCCTGCCAAATCTGCGTGTGTAACGAGCGTCAGAGCTCAGGATTTATCCACAAAAATCCTATTCGCTGGAAAATGTCTTCCCCTGGCTGGGAAAACGTATTTTCTTCCTCTCCTTCCACTACTGGCAACTAACGTAAAACCCTTGCAGTTCTGCGAATGCCCCAACTTTGCCGTGGGAGAAATTTTGTGGTCTCAAAATTCCGCTCTCATTCCCACAAAAAGCCGGCACCTGCTGTTTAGACAAAAGCAAAAAACAACAGCTAAACAAAACGTTAATACTCTATTACAAATAACAATTAACTTCCTGACAAACCCTTAAGTCTTTAACACGTAAGTCTCCCCCGTCTATAATCAATACAGCTCCCCTACTCTCTCCCGTTATGCACCACCATACAAAATCATGCAAACAAAGTCCGCTCCCCCATTGAGCTCCCTTCTCTACCTGAGCCCACAAGGTAAACATTGGCTAACCCAGATCGCTTGTTCTGCCTGACTAACTCCGAGCAACAACAATATTTTCAATGGCCCGTCTGGGCAGACGTACTGTGGCCTACTTCTTACGCTGACACTAATGCCGTAATGTTTAACACAACTAAAACTAGCCTTCTCTAGGAATTCCTAAAATTCCCGTCAATAATAGTAATCACATTCAAAATGTAATACAAAATAATTCCCTTTAAAATTACTTCTCCCATCTTCTGAATTCACAGAACAATAATGCACAATCAATAACATATAATCCTGTTTACGCTAGCATCTACCTGCCGTCAAAAGTTATACATAACCCCCGATTATCAAATTGAAAACCCCGTAGTTCAGCCACGTGGTGCCGCAGTTTTTCAACCACGCGCTCCTGCATACATTCATTACTGATAGCACACATGTGCTCCAATTAATACCTCTATCACTTCCGTCCACAGATATATGCGTAACTATATAAATAGCGAGCATCAATACTCTCACTAAAATCACAAATAAAAATACACATTACACACGCTCCCGACTATTCTGTAAATACATATGATTCGCAGATGCGAGTTTCTCTCCCGACCGACTTTGCAATAATACAAAGCGGTGATATCTCAACTTTTAAACCATGCCGCTATTCTTTCAACAAGGAATTAAATGGACCTAGTTTCTCATGTCTATCACTCAGATCGAATTGATGGCTCTGGAGTTAAGAATTAAATTAAACTAAACTGCCCAAAGAAACTTAAATGATCGGCTAGGACTAGAAAAATTAAATAAAGTCCTCACGCAAAAATTCATGCTTACCAAATCTCGAATGTCCAACTGAAGGCAATCGACAATATGCTTCTGGCACCCGGCTTTGGCAATTTTTTCATTAAAAGAGAAAGAAGCTATGAAATATAGGCCTTTTATAATCAAGACCCCCACGCGCCGACTTCATGACGTCATATGCGCGGCGTGGTTCTAAAGCCAATCGGAGCTCTGCATTTCAACTGCAGTTATCTCTCAGCCAATCAGAACCTTAGATCTTTCTGATGCAACCAGTTTCTGCTAGACAAAGAACCGGGAATTGGTCCTAGCCCTATACTGCGGAAATGAAGCAAAAAATGGCCGCAAATAATTTAACTCCCGAAAAATGCGTATATGGCCACGCAATATCTTTAAAAAAAGACAATCTGGTGCCAATCCTGATCTAGCATCTATAATCTTTCTTCTAGAAAAATACTTTCTAATTCCCTACACCCCCATTCTAAACACATAAAGAAGAACCATAAAGCAGATGAGATCAAACTCCCTCGTGATCTCATCTTGAAAAAAACGTAAATAATAGAAGGAGAAGAAACATGGAGAAGGATTTCCTGTAATCCCTCCTAAAAATAGTGAACAAAATGCAAGGAGAAAAAGACATGGGCCATTTGAAAGACAGAATCTCAGTACTTTCGTCACATCACTCCCCCCTTTCAAAGATTGAGCAACGATCTCCTTACTGAAATCTCTGTGTTTCACATTGGCCCTTATTCCTGTCTACAAGGCTGTCTGTCCTTACCCCTCCTATTCAGTGTTCTTCGACCTTCCTCTTTTGCGTTTCCTCCTTCCTCCTCTCCTAGAATGAGCTCCTATGCTCCATTGGGAGAGTTGATCTCTCTTCAGACCTGTGCCGTCTAATGGCGGGTCTGAACTTTCCCTTGCTATGACCGTCAAAAGGCTGTTCTGGTCAGCTGATGTGACCGGCGGGCGCTGTGGCGACCTGGCAATGGCGACTTCCTTGCTGCGCGTCAGCAGAGTTGTGACTGCTGGTACCATGCGAAACTGATGCAACGTCTCGGGTTCCTCTGGTGTAGAGCCTCCGATTTCTTGCTGGGTGTCTATTGGATCACGATCGACCTCAATAGCTTCTACCTTTGAAGAAAGGTAGGTAAGATCTGCCCCTGGCAGTGGTTCTGGACTCGCTCTTCCCCTACCAATCTGAAGCGGGACAGAGCTCTCCAAAATAGCTCCTTGCAAATGCGTAAGGTCGCTTTTCTCACTCTTTTCTGGCCTGAAAAGTTGGTGAGATGAAAATGTAGACCACGGGAGCTCTCCGTCTAACACCCTGGTTCTACCTTCAACCTTGCCCTCCCCTGTGAGAGTTACTGGCGTCAGTTGGAATGTGTCCTGCAGTGACACTTGACGGTTTAAGATCCCATTAGATCGCGGAGAATCTGAGATAAAGCTCTCAGTGACTGGTTCCAATGTTCCGTGAAACAAATTGGAAAATATAGCCAATTTTTCAGGCTCCTCGTTACAAGAGTCGTTTCCTGTAAACGAGATACGAGAGTTGTGGGGCCCATCTCCGTTTATAGGCAAACGGATACTCAGATCACTGTCCTCCTCCGTTTGAGTAAAGTGCTGGTCGGATGGGGCTCCAGGGCTGGTTGGAACTATATGCTCGCTCAGACCGCTATCTTGTGCCCTATGAAGATGGCGCTGGTCGTTGACATATGTAATACCGCTCTTGTCAGTATGTCCCTCACTTGAAGGAGCTAATACCATCGGGGGCCTAATTCCCGACAACAAAGAGTGTACTTCCTGAATCAGAGGCGTCGTCACCACTGTTTGGCCGGTTGGCTGAACAGGGCTGGCGGGCGAATTTGCCTCTGCAAATAACATATCACTGTCGTCAGAGGCGTTGCACCTCTCCTTGGCACGACAGCTATGTTTGAGCTCGCTCGGGGCTCCGTGAATTAGGGGTTCTCCTTTTTCACTTATCTGGCCTGCAGTAGGCCCCCTTGCATCAGCAAGGATCGGTGTGGGCGGGTTCCCCAAAACTAAATATGGGTTACCGAGAATGAAGTCATAGGCTGGCTGAGCCATCACAGCTGCCTTGATGGTGCCAGACACGAACTTACATTTCACTGTAATATTGGCTACCGGAAAGCACTGTGAAGTCCCTTTCCTTAAAACTCCACCAATATTCACTTTTTCTCTGGTCATCTGCCAGGGCTTCACCAGATGTCGGGCGACTATGCTGGGGTATGTAAGCCCGCTGTCAAATAAACATGTTGTCTCAGTCCCGTTCACGTTGGCTGGTCCACTGTTGGAGAACAACTTCTCTGACGGGAAGGGTTTCCACTTCTTCCCTTGTTTCACCCTCACAGGCCTTAAACAAGCCACCTGATGAGCGGGTTGTTTGTTTGGGCACCGTGTTGTCCAATGAGAAGTAGTCCGACAGAACCTACAATATCTCTCATTATCTCCCCGGTTCCTGACGGGTTCATGAGAAGTCGGCCCCTGTGTTCTGTTAGGCGGCTGGGAGCGCATGTTATGACTGGGAGGGGGCTCCTTGCGAGACGGCCCTTGCTGCTGGTGAGCTGAAGAGGAAGGCGAATGCGATGAAGATGCTCCTTTGTCCGGGGCTGGCAGGTCAGGGTGTTTTCTTTTCTGGCCCAGTACTTCGGCCTGTGCCGACTGGAACCTTTCTGCAAATAGAATTATCTGGTCCAGTTGCTGGGCGCCCTGCTCCGCCAGGTACTTCCTTAAGTCCGGAGACATGTTGGCCTTTATCTGTTCGCACAGAACTAATTCTTCCAATCCTTCAAAAGATTTAGCCAAACCCGACAACTCTCTCCAGCGAGTGAGGTAATTCCTCAGCCTCTCCGCGAACTGGGGAAAACTTTCTCCTTTCTCCAGTCGACTTTCCCTAAACATTGTTTGGCACTTCCGGGGAGTCCATTGGAATCGCTGTAACAGGGCGTTCCGCAGTGCCTTAAAGTTATTCTGGTCATCCACTAGCATCTTGCTATAGACTTCATACCCATGTCCTCTTAGTGATTGAGATAATTTGAGGCACCAAAGACTATCATCCAGCCCGTATGCCTTTGCCATCCGTTCAAATTTTTCTAAAAATACCTCAATTTTCTCATTCCCGTTAGGAAAAGAGTCCATCGGAAAATTCATGGCTGCCATCCGGGGCCCTCCGTTTCCTGAGGTGTCTGTTGCCCCTGCTCCGGGAGAATCTCCGTTAGCCGAACTGCCTTCCGAAGATCGGTACTGCAGTTCCAGTGAACGCAGGGCAAGTTCATGCTGTCTCTCGGCTGCCTTCTCTGCTGCTTCCCTTTCTGCTTTTCTCTCCTCTGCCGCCGCAGCTCTTTCCTGCGCCTCCCTCTCTGCCTTTTTCTCCTCTGCCTGTCGGGCCTTCTCTTCTTTCTCCGCTTCCAATTTACGCAGGTCCATCTCTGCCAGTCGGGCCCTCTCTTCTTTCTCTGCTTCCAATTTACGCAGGTCTTTCTCCGCTTCCCTTTTCTCTCTCTCCGTCTGCCGGTCCTGTTCCCTCATAATGTAAGCCCTAGTCTCGGCCTCATTCATCCCCATGCTTTTAGCTGCGTCCTTCCATGCAGTAAGTAGCTTGACCAATTCAGCCATCTTACCTGACAAATCAGCAGTACTCACAACGAGGGGAAATGACAAAAAAGGAACAAGAAAAATTTACTGTTACCTACTAGGAATATGCTGTCGCAAAAACCCGCACTCAGACTAGCACCAAGTCTGACTAATAACTACCTGAAAAAAATTCAAGTTATCCAGCTACCCAAAACCCGAATTTACTTTCCTGTCAAGAAAAAAAAATTCCATTAGCCATCAATTACTTCTAAGTCATAAACAACCTTACAACCACTATCATCTATACTAACTGTAACCTGTGGAAAAAAACTTATAGCTGGATCAGTCTTAATATAGCTCAAGTCTAGGGGATTTTATAAAGAAAATCTATTTTTCAGAACTTCCTACAGAGACAATCTATGAATCTAGAATTGATCCCAACAAAGATGATCCCAAGGACGACGCCACCCACTTTGTCAAGATCACAGAATTGAACATAACAAAGATGATTCACCGGACGATAGCACCCACTTTGTCACGAAATGGATTTAGGACTAGAGACTGTCTACATATAGTGACAAGACAATAGTACGAAGAAAGACTGAAATGATAGATTCAGATAGAAATATAGTGCAAAATGTGAAAGTTGAGACCATTGGCTCCGAGGTTGAGAACCGAGGTTGATTCTTTCCTCGCCACTTCGGACGTTTAAATTGCTATGGCCTCGAACCACCTCTAACTACCCTATGGGGATAAGGTTCAATTAAGATTCACAAACACCAAGGTACAGACAACATATAGCTACTGTACTAAAGGAAATGACTGATGCCAGCTACAATTTATACAAGTTTATTATACACCTATAAACAAACATATGCATGTCAAATACAAAAAATGCGAGGATGCACACCTGAAACAAAATCAAGCACAGTTAAAAATGCATCAACCCCAACCCTTCTCCCACAATTGCAACCTGTATGGAGAAAGAAGGTAAGGTTAACTGAAATGAACTACACTGCACTTGATGTCGCCTACACTCCAAACTAGCTGTTCTAAATTCTAACTCTAACTCTAAGTCCACTGATAGCTGGAACGACTGCGAAGTGACTACACAATCTCTGCACAGACTTTGGTTCTACACAGCCTATCCTGGAATCTCCTGAACACAACTAACTGCACCTCTAAACAAACTTCAGCAGCTGTCCTCTGCTATGATTCACCAAAACTAACAGTTCTGCCTATCTGTGCTGACTTCAGTAGAGAGAATGTTTACCCTTTCTCTCTCCACTAACTCTGGAATTGATGACTGAGGTTTAACAGAACCCCACTGGATTCTGGACTGGAACTGTAGCTGACTTCTACCACTCTGAAATTACCTGCCCGAGTACCTATAACTGGGCCGTCGGCTTTATTATGGCCGTGAAGAAACGAACATAAAAATTACCACAACGCTGGCAGCCTGCCAAATCTGCGTGTGTAACGAGCGTCAGAGCTCAGGATTTATCCACAAAAATCCTATTCGCTGGAAAATGTCTTCCCCTGGCTGGGAAAACGTATTTTCTTCCTCTCCTTCCACTACTGGCAACTAACGTAAAACCCTTGCGGTTCTGCGAATGCCCCAACTTTGCCGTGGGAGAAATTTTGTGGTCTCAAAATTCCGCTCTCATTCCCACAAAAAGCCGGCACCTGCTGTTTAGACAAAAGCAAAAACAACAGCTAAACAAAACGTTAATACTCTATTACAAATAACAATTAACTTCCTGACAAACCCTTAAGTCTTTAACACGTAAGTCTCCCCCGTCTATAATCAATACAGCTCCCCTACTCTCTCCCGTTATGCACCACCATACAAAATCATGCAAACAAAGTCCGCTCCCCCACTGAGCTCCCTTCTCTACCTGAGCCCACAAGGTAAACATTGGCTAACCCAGATCGCTTGTTCTGCCTGACTAACTCCGAGCAACAACAATATTTTCAATGGCCCGTCTGGGCAGACGTACTGTGGCCTACTTCTTACGCTGACACTAATGCCGTAATGTTTAACACAACTAAAACTAGCCTTCTCTAGGAATTCCTAAAATTCCCGTCAATAATAGTAATCACATTCAAAATGTAATACAAAATAATTCCCTTTAAAATTACTTCTCCCATCTTCTGAATTCACAGAACAATAATGCACAATCAATAACATATAATCCTGTTTACGCTAGCATCTACCTGCCGTCAAAAGTTATACATAACCCCCGATTATCAAATTGAAAACCCCGTAGTTCAGCCACGTGGTGCCGCAGTTTTTCAACCACGCGCTCCTGCATACATTCATTACTGATAGCACACATGTGCTCCAATTAATACCTCTATCACTTCCGTCCACAGATATATGCGTAACTATATAAATAGCGAGCATCAATACTCTCACTAAAATCACAAATAAAAATACACATTACACACGCTCCCGACTATTCTGTAAATACATATGATTCGCAGATGCGAGTTTCTCTCCCGACCGACTTTGCAATAATACAAAGCGGTGATATCTCAACTTTTAAACCATGCCGCTATTCTTTCAACAAGGAATTAAATGGACCTAGTTTCTCATGTCTATCACTCAGATCGAATTGATGGCTCTGGAGTTAAGAATTAAATTAAACTAAACTGCCCAAAGAAACTTAAATGATCGGCTAGGACTAGAAAAATTAAATAAAGTCCTCACGCAAAAATTCATGCTTACCAAATCTCGAATGTCCAACTGAAGGCAATCGACAATATGCTTCTGGCACCCGGCTTTGGCAATTTTTTCATTAAAAGAGAAAGAAGCTATGAAATATAGGCCTTTTATAATCAAGACCCCCACGCGCCGACTTCATGACGTCATATGCGCGGCGTGGTTCTAAAGCCAATCGGAGCTCTGCATTTCAACTGCAGTTATCTCTCAGCCAATCAGAACCTTAGATCTTTCTGATGCAACCAGTTTCTGCTAGACAAAGAACCGGGAATTGGTCCTAGCCCTATACTGCGGAAATGAAGCAAAAATGGCTGCAAATAATTTAACTCCCGAAAAATGCGTATATGGCCACGCAATATCTTTAAAAAAAGACAATCTGGTGCCAATCCTGATCTAGCATCTATAATCTTTCTTCTAGAAAAATACTTTCTAATTCCCTACACCCCCATTCTAAACACATAAAGAAGAACCATAAAGCAGATGAGATCAAACTCCCTCGTGATCTCATCTTGAAAAAACGTAAATAATAGAAGGAGAAGAAACATGGAGAAGGATTTCCTGTAATCCCTCCTAAAAATAGTGAACAAAATGCAAGGAGAAAAAGACATGGGCCATTTGAAAGACCGAATCTCAGTACTTTCGTCACAGAAAGGCAATCAGGGGTGAGTTCAAGGATATTAGAAAGGCAATCAGGGGTGAGTTCAACAACATTAGACAAGATAGAGATGAGTTCAGTGACATTAGACAAGACAATCAGAGGTGAGTTCAATGGTATTAGACAAGGCAGAGGTGAGTTCAATGGTATTAGACAAGGCAGAGGGGAGTTCAAAGACATTAGACAAGATGAGTTCAAGGATATTAGACAAGGTGAGTTCAAGGACATTAGACAAGACAATCAGAGGTGAGTTCAAGGACACCTTTCACTATATTGTTGCAACAGAGGAGCATGGGGGCCACCAGTGCAGTTGTCCCCCTTGCACAAAGCCAGTGTGAAGGAATTTATGTGCCTGTTTGTGGTGGCTGAGTACCAGTTATTTGACACGATCAAGTTGCCAGACTCTAGCGTAACCTCGTAATAGTCATCTTTTTGCAATATGCCCGTGGTTTTCTTCTTCCTTCAACACCACACAGAGGGAAGTGAAATCACACAAAGGGAAGTGAAATCACACAAAGTGAAATGAAACCACATAGAGTGAAGTGAAACCCTACAGAGTAAAGTGAAACCCCACAAAGTGAAGTGAAACCCCACAAAGTGAAGTGAAACCCCACTAAGTGAAGTGAAACCCCTCTAAGTGAAATGAAACCCCACAAAGTGAAGTGAAACCACACAGAGTAAAGTGAAACCCCACAAAGTGAAGTGAAATCACACAGAGTGAAGTGAAACCACACAGAGTAAAGTGAAACCACACAAAATCATGTTCAGATATGTGAAATGACAAAAATTATAAGCACCATTGTGTCAGCCAAGGCCTTCTTTGGGGTACACAGATAAATTAAATTAATAAAAGTGGTAGAAATAGAAAGGAAAATATAACTTGTCATTTTGTAGAGCACTGAAGACTGATATAAGATGGTATATACCTTGGGACTTTTGCTGCAAGTTTTTATCTGCCGACGCTGCTGTTTCTGTTATTGTTACCACTGTTGCTTCTGCAGCCACAGCTATGATTACTTTACTTCTACTGCTGTTGCTTCTGTTGCTACAGCTACCACTACTTGACCGCTGCTATTTCTGCTACCACAGCCACTGCTATATCTGCTGCCACAGCTACCACTACTTTACCACTTCTATCTCTGCTGCTATAGCTACCACTGTTATATCTGCTGCCACAGCTACTACTACATTATCTCTGCTGCCACAGCTATCACTACTTTACAACTGCTCCTACTACTATCTCTGCTGCCATAGCCACCACTACTTTATCACTGCTACCTCTACTGCTACAGCTAGCACTACTTTACCACTGCTGCCACTACTTTACCACTGCTACCACTACTTTGCCACTGCTATATCTTCTGTCACAGCTACCACTACTTTACCACTGCTACCACTGCTATATTTGTGGCCATAGCTACCACTACTTTACCATTCCTACTTCTGCTGCTACAGCTACAGCTACCATGACTTTATCACTGTTACCACTACTTTACCACTGCTGCTACAGCTATCACTACTTTACCACTGCTGCCACAGCTACCACTACTTTACCACTGCTGCCACAGCTACCACTACTTTACCACTGTTACCTTTGCTGTCACAGTTACCCCTACTTTACCACTGCTGTGCTATATCTGCTGCTGTCTTTATTGTCTTGTCCAGTAAGAACTTATCTTAATTGTTTTGTTGAATGATAAATCATCTTACTTGATATTTCCAGTAAAATTTGTCTTAACTGTCTTTACCAGTAAAAACTCACTTTAATTGTTTTGTTGAATGATAAATCATCTTACTTGATATTTCCAGTAAAATCTGTCTTAACTACCAGTAAAAACTCACTTTAATTGTTTTGTTGAATGATGTTCATAAAACTCATATTAATTGTTTTGTCCTACAAAAACTCAACTTAGAGTCACTTTTGGCCCTGAAAAAATGGTGGTGGTACCACCTCGTCATTATTGTGTTGTTGAGAACCCAATATGCCGTGGCAGCGATGGAAAGCCTCTGACTGACAGTGTGGGTCAGATTAAACTGCAGCATGCAGACCAGGAAATTAGGCTCACACAAGAACCCTTTCCTCTCTACCCAGGAGAAGTTCTCAAACAGGTAATTGTTTCCATGAGAAGTTCTTAAACAGGTAATTGTTTGCAGGAGAAGTTCTTTAACAGGTAGTTGTTTCCAGATGTTCTCAAACAGGTTCTAAGTTATTCAGTATGGCAGCAGAGGTGCGTAAAGTAACCATCTGAAAGGAATGATAAACAATCTTTTTTTAACTGAAATAAAAAGATGGATGACTCTTGTGCCTCAACACAGAAGGTGTATCAATCAGTCAGTACCCTTTAGCTTCCCAAGGAGCATAGGCCTTCAACAAACACATGCCAAGTCCTCCTGTCACGTGCCATCCGCTCAAGTTCTTTCCACATTTTCCTCATCATTTTCACTTCTGTCTCCAGTTCTCTTCTCCATGTGCTTTTTGGTCCACCTCTGTCTCTCTTTCCCTGTGGATTCCAGAACAAGTACTGCCTTGTAATGCTATCAACAGGTTTCCTCAATGTGTGTCCTATCCATCGCCAGCATCTTCATCTCAACTCTTGTTCCACTGGCACTTGTCTGGTTCTTGTCATTAGTTCCACAGTTTGGTGATTTTGTCGTACCATTTTAGTTCTTCCAATTACGCAAGCACCCATTTATGAAAGTCTGTAACTTTATTGTTGTTGTTGTTCTCCATGTTCCACAGCCATACAACAGGACTGACTATACATTTGTGTTGAAGATTCTTATTTTTGTGTTGGACTTGACACAGTGGATGGAAGGTATTGAGACTTCTTTCTTTCCACCTGGATGCTCTAACCACATCAGTTAACAACAGTAGTAAATACAAGCTGGTGATACCTCCTTATGAGCTTAAGAAAACGGACACATACACTCTCCTAAATATTCTGCTGTCTTTATAACGTGCTCCAGAGTCCTTGCTGATACAGTTCTTGTAGATCACCTTTCAGCTTCCCAAGAAGCATAGACCTTCAACAAACGTATTACACACTTCCTGTTCTGTGCCATCAACTCAAGGTCATCAACTCAAGGTCATTCTGTGTCTTCTTTATCCCCGTCATGTCTGTGCCCAGTTCTCTTTACTATGTTTTCTCTGGTCTCTCCCTCCCTCTCTTACACTGGGGATTCCAGATGAAGGACTGCCTTGTAATACTATCAATAGGTTTCCTCAGTGTGTGTCCTTTCCATTGCCAGAATCTTTTTTCTTATCTCTCGTTCCACTGGCACATATCTGGTTCTTGTCATCAGTTCCACGTTATTGACCTAGTCATACTATGTCAATCCTTCTATTCTATGCAAGCACCCATTTATGAATGTCTTTAGCTTTTTGGTTGTTTTTGTTCTCCATGTTTCAGAGCCATACAATAGGACTGAATTGAAAGTTCTGATCGTTATCTTGTACTTGATTTCTTTTCATCTCCATATATTTCCCAATCCAATGAAAAGATCACAACTCATGAAATAAGATATCTGAGAGAGACAGCTCATAAAATCTAGAGAGATAAAAGAGACCATAGCCACCATTACAACAGTACCAGTAATGGAACATATATAAATGAAACAGGATAAATTGGTTTAAATGATGACCTAGTGATGATTAATCCTGATCAACTGGCAACATTGACACAAGTTACCAAGAACAGGAGATCACCCATAAAATTGATTGTAGCGGTGACAGACATCTGAAAAAAAGCACACCAGACAACAGAAGGAGCACTTGATTAAAATCCAGCTATCAGTCTGATCTGCAACACTTCCTTTTATATCTTCTTCAAGTACCATGCCTAGTGGCATAGGAGATCACGTCTCTCCACAACTTCCTTCTCCAGTACAATTTATCAATTCTTTTGTTGACTTCTTTCAATGCCACAATGTCAGACTGTCCAGTATTTTCTCTCTTTGTCTCCCCCTGTCTCTCTTTCCTTCAATCTTACCTGTTGTTACGATATATTTCAGCTTTCCTCTTCTCATAACATGCTAAAAAAAGTGGATTGCTTGTTTCTA
Source organism: Oreohelix idahoensis (assembly GCA_024509875.1). NCBI lineage: Eukaryota > Metazoa > Mollusca > Gastropoda > Stylommatophora > Oreohelicidae > Oreohelix > Oreohelix idahoensis. Next base: position 893,481 of record JAMPIV010020530.1, read on the forward strand.
ATAAGTTTTCTTTGCACATTGGCCTCTTTCAGGACATCCTCATTACTCTTTTTGGCTGTCCATGGTATTTTTAACATTCTTCTGTAAAACCAAATCTGTTTGGCGTCTAGTGCCATCCCTGCATGTTTATTAATTATCCACAACCCATATATCAGGATTGGTTCTATATAACACTGAAAAACTCTCTTTCTTACTTCCATTGACAAAGAACTGTTGTGAAAAATACTCTTAATTTTATAAAATTCTTTTTTTTTGCCCGAGCTGTTCTGCTCTTCACTTTGGAGATGCATCTTCCATCTGTTATTATTAATGTGCCCAGGTATTTGAATCTATTGACCTGTTTTCAAACTGTTCCATTTACTCTGAAAAGGCATTCTTGGGAAGCCATTTTCTTTGGGATGACAATTACTTCTGTCTTTTTGCTATTAAGGTTGAGGCCTTTAATTTCACTTTCTGTCATTATCTCCTTATATATACAGAAGATAAAAGAAAGAAGAAGTAATCTGTGTTGTTTTCAACAAAAAGTAAGAATGGTGTCTATATGTTAAGAAAAGGTTTTTAAGAAGTCTGTTCATTGATGGTGAGCAGTGTTTTCATCATCAGCGACATGCTATAAATGTATGAGATGATTTCAAACCTGACAAATACAAATATTTCAGTGCTATCTTCACTTGTATTTTTGATTTCAAACCTGACAAATACAAATATTTCAGTGCTATCTTCACTTGTATTTTTCTAGCAAGTTACTGCACTGACAGTTGTCCCAGCTAACTCTGCACTGAGAATTTGTGCTGTCCTAGATTTTGATGATGGGGAAGAAAAAAGAACAGCTGGTGATGAATGGCTGTTTGAAGGGCCAGGTAATGAAGAACATCAGCCTACACTAATACATGCACCAACTTTCTTGTCCACATTTATTGCATGCACCAACTTTCTTGTCCACATTTATTGCATGCACCAATTTTCTTGTCCACATTTATTACATGCAGCAACTTTCTTGTCCACGTTTTTACATGCACCAACTTTCTTGTCCACATTTATTGCATGCACCAACTTTCTTGTCCACATTTATTGCATGCACCAACTTTCTTGTCCACATTTATTACATGCACCAACTTTCTTGTCCACATTTATTACATGCACCAACTTTCTTGTCCACATTTATTTGCATGCACCAACTTTCTTGTCCACATTTATTGCATGCACCAATTTTCTTGTCCACATTTATTACATGCACCAACTTTCTTGTCCACATTTATTACATGCACCAACTTTCTTGTCCACATTTATTGCATGCACCAACTTTCTTGTCCACATTTATTGCATGCACCAATTTTCTTGTCCACATTTATTACATGCACCAACTTTCTTGTCCACATTTATTACATGCACCAACTTTCTTGTCCACATTTATTGCATGCACCAACTTTCTTGTCCACATTTATTACATGCACCAACTTTCTTGTCCACATTTATTACATGCACCAACTTTCTTGTCCACATTTATTGCATGCACCAACTTTCTTGTCCACATTTATTACATGCACCAACTTTCTTGTTCACATTTATTACATGCACCAACTTTCTTGTCCACATCTATTACATGCAGCAACTTTTTTGTTCACATTTATTACATGCACCAACTTTCTTGTCCACATTTATTGCATCTTTTTCTGTATTAAAAACTATAAACTTATGTATATATATTATGTTGACCTCCATTTTCCCCTTGAACCAAGTAAGTGGAGTAGAGGGAGAAACAAAAATAAATAAAAGGTAATACATCTTAATAGGACAAAAGACAAGAAAAAATCCCACATATTGTCCATGTGATCTTTGTCAGGGACAGACAAACAAAAACAGAAAGGAAAGAGAGAACTAAGTAAAAACATGAAAAAATAAAAACAAATTAAATTCACATGGCTGGACTAAAGTCATTTGAAATGAGATATCAGTTTTCTGATGATTAACTGCTTTGTCATTGTAGATAGAAATTTAGAGAAGTAATTGATAACTTGATAATGTTGACCTTTCATTGTAAAGATGCCAGTGCCAACTTTCTCCCAGGATGATAGGCCTCTTGTTACAACTGGAATAAATATAGAGGATCATGCAGGATATGCGAATGATTGCAGGTTTTCATACAGGACATTATGCGTCAGTATATCCAACAAAAGCCGGCAGGTGAACAGGTCCACAGGAAAACATGGTTAACATTTATTGTACGTTCATCACAAGGAGACATCCATCAAGATATATACATGGCATAGTATATGGCAGGAAAACATGTAAATGTGATAACCAGTTACGTCAGTCAATAACGAGCCTCAATCAATAGGCCTTCTTCATCTCCATTGTTAATAGTAGAATAAATATATATAGAGATATCCTTAAATCTTTTAGCAATCCTGGCCGTGTACTCAAGTAATGTGGCGGAAAAACTGATGATGGCGACCTAAACTCCGTTACTTCAATATCTTTTAGGGGCAAAGTCTACAGACAGGGGGTATGATGTGCTGGTGTTGTGGGTAGTGGGTTTCCCCCCTTGCTTCACCCTAGGCCTAGTGAATTCTGTTCATGAAAGGAGCGACCATTGCGGTGTTAGTCTCTTGGCCTAGCAAAACCTCTCATACCCCAAGATCGTTGTGCGTGGTGAAGAGCCACACCCTCCTCGAGGTAGTCCTGGTAACTGAGGGTGCGAATCCTCAGGCTAAACACAACGGATCTAGAGGAGCAAACCTCGATAATAAAACCGGTGCACTACACCGTACACGCCCTCTGTGGGTGGGAAGGAGCCAGATGGATACTGAACAAGTCTTGGGAGTGGGAACGAGTGTGGACTGCTCCCTGAAGATCGGAACCCATCGTACAGGCACAGAGACTCAGGACGTGACGATCCTATTGCCTTCAACTCTTGGTCACATGCCTAGAGCCTCGGAGAACTCGGCGTAACCAGCAGGCAATTTGGTGGCGGGGAAAGAGCACTGTGAGCCCTACCTTGGCTACGTATCACAAGGAGACGCAGAAACACCCCCTTTATCTCCCCCAGAGCTGGCACAGTACACTTCTGGCTTCTACCCGGGGCGTTAGGAAATCCACAGGCACCCCAGCATCACAATGCCAAGAAGATGACAAAGTTGGAATTTACTAACTCAAACCTGGCAGAGCAAGTCCTCCAACAGATGCGGCCGATGCTGGGCCCACTGGCGCGTGGACACGTCCCGATCCCCATCGAGACTTGCCCGGGGAGCCCACCCCGGCTCAAAAAAGCAGAGAAGGCCACTCTCCAAACCTCCGATGTCTTGCGGGCAGTGTTAGGATGTGCAAGAACATGGACAGGAAGACTCCACAACTTCCCCACTGAAGACACGCCCACGGCGACCGTTGCCTCAACTGGCTGTGTGTGGTGTACCCGGAAACGGGGCCTCCCAGTACTGAGACACAGTTAAGTCCCCGATGTCATTTATCGGTGCAGAGTTGAGAGAGATGGCTGAGCATCACAATCCCCCCTGTGTTGCAGCATGATGAGAACCCAGAATTGCACACTGAGCTTGGGGGGAATCACTTGGGCACCAGACTTAATACTGGCTCTTGACTGGATGGCCGCATGCAGGAGATTTCTACAATGGGGCGTTGGCAGGTGGTGGGTATCTGGAAGTGGCTCTGTGCAGGACGTGAGGATTCCTTGGGTGAGCCCAGAACCAGAGCACAGCATTGTGCAAGCTCTGCATAGTTGGAGAGCCCCCTGGATGACGGGGAATGCACAGTGTGCTACCCCACCTGTCCCCAACTGCTAACTTAGAACCAGAAGTGGGGTCCTCTGTATGCGTGCCAGGCCAGGATAAAATGCCTGGGAAAGAGACTGGAGCTCAGAACTCCCTAACTCAAAGTTGCAGGATGGCAGGAAAGACAGGGCTATTTTGAAGATAATGCAACCATATTTTCACCATACGAGCTCGGACGCCGCCTCGGTAAACAAGGTCCGCGCAGAGCAGTGACACCCCCAGGCTGCTTGTGAATAGTCTACTGCTGGGAACATAAACAGATTAGGGATGAGCCCACTCTCCCGTTGAACAGGTGCTAAAGTCATAGATACTGGGCCAGAAGGCGCACCGGAAACCACAGTATCACGCAACTCGCTTTTTTTTTTTCTATGGAGAGTACACTGTCAAATAAATCTCGTACTGGTGCTCGCCCTGTGGAGCTCCACCAGGCAGGTGCAGTGCCGGGCTCTGAGCCTCGACAGAGCCCACCCTCAGCTACTGGAGGACCCTCTAGACCGTCTTGTGGAGTCAGCAGACGGCGGAGGAGAACTACTGACCAAAACAAAACAGAAAAAGAGAAACCCAGAGTGCCACTTGTCATGATGCACTGGAATGCAGAGGGAGTGAACAGCAAGCAGGCTGGATACAGCAAAAAGACAGAGCTGGAAAACATCTTGTATGAGAAGCAAGTCAGTGTTTGCTGTATCCAAGAGACTCACTTGAAAGCAGATCAAACCTTTAAAATAAGGGGATATCAATGCTTCAGATCCGACAGAAAAGATAGACGAAAAGGAGGAGTACTTACTCTTGTAAGGAATAACATTCCTGCACACGAAAGGAAAACCTTCATGGATGGAGCAGAATATCAGCTGTTGCAGATAAAGGTAGACAAGATGGAAATAGAACTCCTGAACTATTACTGTCCGAACAACAAACCCCTGAGTCTCAGCTCTATACAGGTACCAGCCACCAACTTTATAGCAGTTGGAGACTTTAATAGCCACTCCCAGAGCTGGGGCTATAACCATCTGGATCACAGAGGTGAAGAGGTTGAAACTTGGCAAGATGATCACTCCCTAATCCTAGTCAATAATGCCACAGATACTCCTACCTTCTACTCCAGAGGATGGCACACAACTTCAACACCAGATCTTGCCTTCTCCACACCAGATATAGCTGGATCTATTAGTAGAGAAGTAGGAGACCAACTAGGGGGAAGCGACCATCGCCCAATCTTTCTTACTGTCCAGAGTGCAACTCTCAGTACAGGCCCAGCCATTACAAGATGGAACTACAAAAAAGCCAACTGGGGTTTATTCAGGCATCAGGTGAACACGCTGCTGTCTACCCTCAAGGTACAGAACAGAGACATTAATGAAGTGGTAAAAGACTTCAACAGATGCATACTACAAGCTGCAAAAGAAACCATTCCCAAAGGATGCCGGCGTAACTACATACCATACTGGTCCAGCACACTCCAAGAACGTCAGGAAGCCATGGACAGGGCTAGAAAGGACGCAGAGTCTCAGCCTTCACTTGAAACTCACAACAAATGGAAAAAGGCTGTAGCAGAGTTTCAGAGAACAAAGCTAGAAGAAAAACGGAAAAGCTGGAGAACTAAAACGGCATCGCTGAACCTTGAGAAAGACGGCAGGAAACTTTGGAGATTAGTCAAGTCTCTAAATGAAGAGCGTTCCTCACCTAGGCAGACTATCACATTGGATGAAGGTGGCAAACTTTTCAGAGGAAAACAAGCTGCAGACTTGTTTGCTAGAAGATACAGTTCAGAAAGCAACTTACCCATTAACATAGATCATCAGAGAGAGATAAGAAAAGAAATACTGGCAACCATGGGACAGACAGATACTCCTGCCCCAATGAGGGAACCCATCACACTAGGAGAACTACAGAAGGCTATTTCCAAGCTTAAGTTTCAAAAGTCACCCGGCCCAGACAAAATCAGCAACGAAATGCTAGTAAATCTGAGCTCAGCAGCAAAGACAAAACTGCTTGAGATATTCAACCACAGCTGGTTGAAAGGAACGGTACCACAAGTATGGAGAGAAGCCATCACAATACCCATACTAAAGAAAGGGAAATGTAAGACCGAGGCTGCAAGTTACCGGCCAATCAGTCTCACAAGCTGTGTTGGGAAGACTATGGAGCGAATAGTCAACCACAGATTGAAATGGTATTTAGAGTCTGAGCAGATCCTGGTGCCGGAACAAGCTGGATTTAGAGAATGCTACAGTATAGAAGACCAAGTTACTTACTTGTCTCAAGCAATAGAAGATGCCTTCCAGGAGAAGAAAAAGGTCCTAACGATCTGGGTCGACTTCAAGCAGGCCTTTGACAAGGTGTGGAAAGATGGCCTCATTGCAAAACTTAGGAGAAGTGGAATCCAAGGCAACATGATGAAATGGATCCAGTCATACTTGCATAACAGGAGAACTAGAGTCACTCTTGACGGTCTGCAGAGCAGAAAAGTGTTGCTCCATCAGGGGGTACCTCAAGGAGGAGTAATTTCCCCAACACTCTTCCTTGTTTACATCAATGACCTGGTGAAAGATCTCCCTGCAGGAGTTAAAGCTGCCTTATATGCAGATGACCTAGTACTCTGGTGCGCTGATGAAAATGTCACCACAGCAAATTATAGAATGCAGCGGGCAGCAGACATGCTAGTGTCGTGGGCAGAGAAATGGCTTATCACAATAAACACAGACAAAACCTCCACAACACTGTTCTCCCTCGCCCCCAAGGACAAATCAGCTAACATACACCTAGGGACAACCGTGATCAAGGAAGAAAGCTACCCCACCTATCTTGGGGTGACATTTGACCAAAGGCTTACATGGAATAAGCATATTGAAAACGCAGAAGGAAAGGCCCGAAGACGACTAGGCATACTCAGAAAATTAGCAGGTACCAACTGGGGAGCAAATGAACGAAATCTAAAGAAGATTTATAATGGAGTAATAAGACCACACTTAGAGTTTAGCTCAGCAGCATGGTCATCAGCTGCTAACTCACATCTGCAGTCTTTGGACAAGGTGCAAAATCAAGCTCTCAGGCTCATTACAGGAGCCATGAAAAACTACACCAATAACAGAGATGCAGAAGGTTGCTGGATTACAGACATTGTCCCATAGAAGAGACACAAAAACCATGATCCAGATGGAAAAGTACAACAGTATGCCAATGCACCCAATGAAGGCAAGACTAGATGATCTGGCATTGGGACGTCTAAAGCGTAGCAGCTTTGTGCATCGGGGGAAAAGACTTATAAGACAGCATCAAGAAGACCTATCCATGAAGACAACACCAACCTCCGAAATCGGCGAGTATTTGCCTGAATGGTGAGGGACACCTGTATCTGTACAAGAAATAAAGGGATACTCACGTAAAATCAATGTCAGGTTAGACATAAATAATAACCTGAGATTTCGCCTCGAGTATTAGCGGGCGTACGCAAAAAAAAAAAAAAAAACTGAAGCCCACCCTATACCCTGTACCATGGGAGCAGGCCAGCAGTGCCCTCCAAATTAATACATCAGTCAGTGGTCTCACAAGTGGATGTGAGTATAATGATCTGCAAAAACGAACTGCTACATTGAGTATGATCCAAGAAAGCTATCCCGATCAATCATGGATACATGCCTATACAGATGGATCAGCAACTAATGCTGTTAGGAATGGAGGTGCCGGTATCTTTATCTCATATCCTGACAACCACTATGAGACTAGGCACATTCCCACTGGTAAATTCTGTTCCAACTATACAGCTGAGGTTCAAGCTCTAGAGCAAGCTGCAAATATGATTTATAACACCAACTCTGACTGCCACCAGGTAGTCATCCTCACAGATGCACTGTCTGTCCTGCAAGCTCTCAAGGGTGGTAAACTCCCGCATCTGAGAAATGAACTAAACAAGGTAGCTGCCAAAAAGAGAACCATACTTCAGTGGGTACCATCTCATTGTGGTGTACCCGGAAATGAAAAGGCAGATAAACTTGCAAAAAAGGGAGGAGAATGTGAACAAGAAGATAATGAAGTCACATACTTTGAGAAAAAGAGAGCTATCCAGACTATCAGAAGAGAACAGAACCAACCCAAAGACGACTATCACACTCTCGACCGGCAGGGACAGATAACTATTTTTCGACTCAGGACAGGGCATAACAAACTGAATAAACACATGCACAAGCTACGATTGTCTGCTTCACCACTGTGCACATGTGGATTAAACGAACAAACTGCTGAGCATGTTCTACAGGATTGTCCTCTGTATGACCAGTTAAGAAAGATATACTGGCCGAATGACTCAAAGCTATATGGAGTTAAAGAGGAACTTCAAACAACAGTCGAATTCATCATGAGAACTCGTCTGACGGTGTAATCATCAAAGATGCGATCGCAAGAAGAAGAAGAAGAAGAATATCTTTTAGATACTCCTTACGAAAATATCAAAAGGGGTTGTGCAAGACTTCTCAATAAGTTTCCTTCCCCATCTGGAACATTCTTAACAAGGGGGCGGCCTTCGAAAAATACATTAAATGCCCTAGTTAGAAAAAAACACACTCTCCATAAAATCCTGGAGCTTAGAAGAAATTACGTCCACCTCAAACCAGTGAACTAATACGAACGGCCCAAATAATTAACACACCGAACCCACGACATGTGACAAACTACGTCACTAGGGACTGTCGCTCACCACGGGTGAACGCTTCGTGCAAAAAGTAGTTTGTCTACAGGCGAACACAATTCCTCACATAAAATGGACATGTGCTAGCGTGTAGTAACATGCTACAATATATTATCCCAAATCTATCCTTAACACCTCTAAAGTGTTGTTTCAAAAATTCTTCAGCATTCCTTGCTGTCTGTGGACAATTATCAGAATTTTCATCACTGTTATGAGAACTGTTTTGTAGCCACCTTAGTAATAAATTTGTTTGTGTTGACTCTCACAAACTGTAGATCCTACAGTGTGTTGTTGCCGAGCAAACTTGTGAATCATTTTTTCACAACTTTAAATCTAATCTTGAACTTGATCCCAGTCTTAGGATTCTTGGCAGTTAATAGAACTTCTCCTAATGGAGTCATCTTAGTACCATTCCACATAACTAGCCTCTGTTTTGTAGGTAAAAATTGTTCTTGCATCACAAAGTGTTGACAGATTGTATTCACATCAGCTGCTGTGTCTAGCTGAAATGTTACCATTTTCCCATTAATAATAAGTTGTGCAGTTGTACAAGCTTTGCTAGACTTCACACAAGCAAGAAAAACTTCAGAATCTTCCACCGATTCTGTGTGAGTAGTGTGAACTTTCTTGCATTTCACTTTGAAATGGTTTCTTCCCCCACAGTTTAAGCAAAACTTCCCCCATGGAGGACACTTATTTTTAACCAAAGTATGTTTCTATTTACAGTAAGGATATTTCTTTTAGTTTGAAAGTACCTATTGTCAGTGTTACTATGGCAGTTTTTACCAGCAGGATGTTCAGTGTCTTTTTCAGGAGGTTTATGGTTGAGTGATTCTGTTCTGTACCATTTCAACAATCACTTCTGGGGGTTGTATATGTTTTTCATCTCTTTTATGTCTTTCCCTGTTTGCTCTTACTTACTTACTTAGTCGTTCCCCTTCTACCGTGAGGTGTAGAGGTTTGGAAGAGAGAGCGCCAGACTATCCTATCGGCTGTCTTCCTCCTGGCCTGGTTCCATTCTAGTCCTCGGTCCTTCAAAGATTGTTTAATGTTGTCCTCCCAGCAGACTCTGGGTCGTCCTCGGGGTCTGGATCCCTGGCTCTTTGTTTCCCATGCTTGTCGTGGTATCCGATCTTCTCCCATTCTGCAGACATGGCCAAACCATCTTAATTGGGACTGTTCTACTTGGGTCTGCAGGGGGTAGGATTTAAGGCCTTGACGTATCGTCTGGTTGCGTACCATGTCTCTTCTTGTTACTTCAGCCACCTTCCTCAGATACCTCATTTCTGAGGTTTGGATCTGGCTTTTGTGGGTTGTAGTCATTGCCCATGACTCGCATCCGTGTGTCAAGACTGGGACATAGGTGGAGCGGTATACAGCCATCTTCGTTTTCTTACCAACCTCTCTCTTGCTGAGGAATCCTCGATTTATGACCTGAAAAAATCTCCCAGCTGCTGCTTTTCGAGTGGCCAACTCTTCTTTGATGCCTCCCTTTCGGTCTATAATAGCTCCGAGGTATTTAAAGTGGTCGACCTGCTCCAGGACCTGTTCTCCCAGCTTAATCTGATGTCTTTTTTCTTCTCGTGATATCACCATGGATTTTGTTTTAGAGCTGCTTATGACCATCCCTCTCTTCTCCAGCTCTTCCTTCCAGACTTGCAGGTTGGATTGGAGATGTGCCTCTGATTTAGCAGTCAGGGCAACATCATCAGCAAATGCCAGCTCCGAAATATAGACCTGTCTCATCTTCCAGTACCCCACTGAATACTTTCTTGTTCTCTCCTTACATGCCTTGATGACATCGTCCATAAGGAGTATGCCCTGTTTGCTCAAAGACTGCTAATGTGAGTAGCTTTCTTTAGATCAAGGTCAGCTTCTCTCAGGAACATCTCATGTAACTTAATGTTGACAACAATTTTATCTCTTAGCATACTTAAAATCTAAAAGTTGCACAGGTCAGCCTTGACTCTCAGTCAGAAAAGAATTAAAGGGCTCTTGAAGAGGTGTATTCCAAAATCTGAAAGGATGCAAGACTTCATTTTTCCTTGTACTGCAATAATTCTGGAGTGAGCAGATAATTTTCTAAGGATTAGAGCGATCTCCTTCCTCTGCAGGTTGATCAAAAACTTCACTATGACAGTGAAGAATAATAGCAGCCTGAAAAGAATCAGGTTTTGAGGCCACATCTGATGCAACCATGTGTAGGTCTAACTGTCTCCTCCATTTACGAAATGCCTCTGGTTCACCCTTATTTACATCAAGGCCATGAGGTAAGCTGAAGATTGACAGTTCTATCATGATGTCTAATCAGGTTATGCAAGTAATAACTACTGAGAAAAGTAAAACTTGATTTTACAAGTTTATCAGAATTGGTGGTCACATTGAGCCTATGACGTCAGTACATGTGTTAGAAGATATCCAGCAGATTAGTTTGAATTTTATAGATACAAACACTGCTGCCACCATGTTGATCATTACTATAATGTCAAGTGAATGTCGGTAGACATAATGAGACATATCTGTCTGTCGCACAACCTTACATTTGAAGATCATAGAAAAAGCGAACACGCTGGTCCAGTAACAACATGTTTACTAACCAGCTTGATGAATAGAGCAGGGCATAAGTGGTAATATACTTGTACAAGGGCAGTTAATGTAGCAATTACTATATAGCAGCCTTAAGCTGTATAGCCTTACTATATAGCAACTATCAACCTCCAAAAAGAGACACTGAACATCCTGCTGGTAAAAACTGCCAGAGTATAACTGCCAGAATTATTATTATTATTAATATTTTTTACTGAATTACAGTAATATAGTAACCATGACAAGTAATGCCAACAACACTTACATTGCTATCTATACTTACATTCTTTTCTTTATTCTTATTTTGACTTACATATATTTTTATCTTTTCTAACATTGTTCTCTATACTTACATTCTTATTTGTGCTTTCATTCTTATCTTGACTTACTTTCTTGCCTTTATTTAATCCTTCAGTTCTTGCCTAAAGCCTATACTTAATTCTTTAGTTTTTAACTATACTTAATTCTTATCTGGCTTACTTTCTTGCCTATACTTAATTCTTTAGTTTTTAACTATACTTAATTCTTATTTTAACTTACTTTCTTGCCTCTACTTAATACTTTCTTGCTTGTGCTTAATTCTTATCTTTATTTAATTTCTTGCCTATACTTAATTCTTATCTTGACTTAATCTCTTGCCTATACCTAATTCTCATCAATACTTAGATTCTTGTCTATACTTACATTTTTGTCTTTGTTTATATTCCTGCTTGGGGTCGGAGTGGCTAATAGGTATGGCGTCCACCTCTAGTTCTAGAAGTACTGGGTTCAAATCCCAGTTGAGGGAATATAATTTATTGTTTCAGAACCAGTGGTCCTAATGATGTCATACTCCCCCCTAGTCTCCTGGGTAGTGAGATTGGATGCCTAGCCTTCTCGGATAAGGGCAAAAAAATAGGTGGTCCCATGTGCAAGTTGCACACGTTAAAAATCCCACGGCAGTTGGAAATCGTAAAAAGTAGGCCAATCAGGCCGCTGCCCTGGCAAAATTAAAAATGAGAAACCTTCCCACAACAAAAATATTTATAGAATGTGTGATTCCTGTATAAACACATTGGGATTCTCGCTGGTGTTACGGAGTTTGTGCACTTTGCTGAGATCCTCCTTGTGTGATCTAAGGGAGGAGATTGGAGCACTGATGGAGTAGTCCATGTGCAATGAAGATAGTCCTTAAAAACCAGACCAAACCAAACCATTCCTGCTTGTTTTTAAATTCTTGCCTACTTATATCCTTATCTGAGCTAACTTTCTTGCATTTTCACTATAATGAATAAGAGTGAGGGCTAGATTGAAACCAGGCCAGGAGGAAGACAACCAATAAGATAGTACAGCACTCTCTCTGGCAAACCTCTAAACCCCAGGGTAGAAGAGGAACGACCAAGTAAGTAATAAATAAGAGAATGGTAATAATCAATTCATCCCTGGGCTGTGGATGAAGAAATTATTCACCATGTGTCACTAAGCCATTCATCAAGAAAAAACCAGCATTCATATAACAACATGCTATTCCACTATTACCAAAATGCTGTCCACATTAGTACACAGACATTGGACACTGTTATGAGTAAAATTCATTACATTTGTGTCGATATCATTAGATGGTTCGACAAGGCTTCTTGTTTGTTTATTATACGTAGTCCAGGGTAACACAGGAAGTGACATCATTGCCTCAAGGTGGAGTTTGGCAGACGTGAAGGTTTGGATGAGCAAACACTAGAGATCGTCTGCAGGGTCTTCGATGTGTGTAGCTTATGGCGAGTGGACGTATGTCTCTGAGCTCATGAAATTTATATAATATTGTGACATATCCCTATTATGTACCATCACTAGTGCATCAATATACTTCTGTGAGATGTATCTAGCTATATTTTACAAGGGAGAATGGATGCTGCGTATCAAGTGAGTCTGAATTAATAAAACTTTGAAGTCTATCAAAAGGACAGTGTTTTGAGCTACGACGGTATAGAGACTTTTCAACAACTGCATATGTAATACCATAATATATTGGCTTGATTTAAAATTGCATGTGGAGCAGCGTCTCAAGTAACATTAAATATATTGTATTCGTTTTTCACTTCGCCTTGGTGACGTTACTATGACATTGTGAAGTCAACTGTGTTCGTGGTCTTGTGGTTCAACCCTAGCAGTCTTCTTGGCCAGAGTAACCAGTCGGTTACCACATATTAACAGTTCATAATATAATAATAAGACCCGCAACGCAACAGACACACATAATAATATTTATAAACCAAAACCAGTGTTGCTGACTTGAGTTGATGGACTCGATCTCAAGTCAAACTTAAGTCACCTCAATGACTTGACTGTAGACATGGCTTGAGAGCTTTTTATTAACGGCTCGACTCGATTCAGGACTTGCCAATTTTGGTAAACCAAGTTCCCCATCCTCATTCATAATGCACACAAATGGAGAAACTGAAAATGGTTTTGTTTAAATTGATAAAATAAAATGAATGTTCTTTGATCAAACAAAAAACAAGTTCTGTGCTCCTTTGGGAGCCGAAGGGTGATCTACAAAAACTGTATAAACAAGGACTCCGAGAACTGGGGCAAGTTATAATGAGAGCAGAGTACTTATGAGAATGTATGTGTCAGTTTTCTTAAGCTCCCAAGGAGGTATCACCAGCTTGTATTCATTACTGTTATTAATTGATGTATTTACAGCATCCATGTGGAAAGAAAGAAGGCTTAATACCTTCTATGGTGTTTATGCCACCTCCTTGGTATTTCGTGGAAGGACAAAGTCACAAAGGATCAAACAAAAGACAGCACTAAATAAAATGTTAAAAATATAGATTACTATTTTTTTTACTATTATTTGTAGCGAGTGATGTGATTGTTCAAGTAAAAATGATTGTGTCAATACACAGCTTTAGATAAAAAAGGAAGTTCTACTCTGGATTCAACTTGAAAGCTGCTGACAGAGACTTGAGACTTGTTCTAAGAGACTTGAAACATGACTTGATACTTGTTATGAAAGACTTGAAGAGCTGTGACCAAGAACAAGATGTTGGGCATTGTGCTTCATTATTGTTCCATCATTGGTACAAAGTCCGGAGCATTATTTGTTTCGACAGTTAATTTAGATATTTGAATTTGTTTCACCTTTTGAACTTTTCAAAACTGAGGAAATTCAATAGCTCTTTTCTTTCTTTTTATCCTGTCCCATTAGTTAGCTCTGTAAGGGGCCATCATGTCGTTGGATCTGATGCAGGAAGCTTTTCCTGGTATTTGCCCTTCTTCTTCTTCTTCCGTCCTTAGCCAACGACTGGCAAAGCAGTCAGTGGCCATTACGCCTAGTGGCTCTTAAGGGCAACAGCGAATAGATTTTCTCTGCCGTTGTTCCCATCACGCCTAATGGCATCTTTAGGGCAACGACAAATCAATCCGTTCGCTGTTGTTTCCGTAATCAAAGTGACTGGCAAACGGGTGATCAGCCCGTTGGGGGTATTTGCCCTTGCTGTGGTGATTTATGTCGCTATTTGTCTTGTATCAAGGTGTTGTCAACCTGTGTACGGTGGTTCTTTACTTAAATCTCCAAAAATCAGACCCCAGGTTCATGCAGGCAAATTGAAACAACAAGAATTTGTGGCATGGCTTGGTATGACAGCTGCCATCAATGGTACCTATACCTTGTAGCGGTATGGCAGCTTGCGTACCCTGACAATCCCCAGAGCTATGCCAGTGGGAGTTTTACTCCTGGTAGGTTCAACCAAGCTGGACTGGTCTGTGTGGGTAGGGGTCAGACAAAAGCTGGTACCCTGGTCCTCCAGGTTGGGGGTTTTAGCATGGGGCTGACACCCCTGTCTATGTAAAAAAAATAATGAAGTTACGGAAACAACATCAAATGAACAAACTTTGCTGCGGGATGGACATTCGGAGTCTGTAGCTCGTATGACTGTCAGTGGTGAAAGCCGAAAGGAAGCCACTGACATGAAAACGGATGTCCTGACCGCAAAACAGGATACAAGAATAGGATTTTGGAATGTCAGGACAATGTACGAGACAGGTAAACTAAGACAGGTCACGGCAGAAATGAGAAACTATAGGTTACACATCCTGGGGATAAGTGAGAGCAGATGGACAGGGGCAGGAAAAGTTAAAACAGCAACAGGAGAAACAGTACTTTACTCTGGAAGAGAGGATGGACAGCACAGTGAAGGCGTAGCCATTATTCTACAGAAAGGGATAGAAAGAACATTACTGGAATGGAAACCCATCAACAACAGACTGATACGATTGAGAGGGAGATTCACCAACACTACAATAATACAATGCTACGCACCAACGAATGATAGCGATGAGGAGGTCAAGGATGAATTCTATCAACAACTGCAGAAAGAAATGGAAGACACCCCTAGATATGATCTTGTTATAGTAATGGGAGACCTCAATGCAAAAGTTGGTACACACAATACATATAATGAAAGAACAATGGGGAAATGCGGCAGCGGAACAGCAAACGAAAATGGGGATAAGCTAATAAGTTTCTGTAGCATTAACAACCTGGTCATTGGAGGAACACTTTTCCCACATAAGGAAATTCACAAGTTAACATGGGAATCACCAAATGGTCGGGACAGAAACCAGATAGACCACATCATGGTTAACGGCAGATGGAGACATGCATTACAAGATGTGAAGGTAAGAAGAGGTGCAGATGTGGGAAGTGATCACCATTTAGTGGTAGCAAAACTGAAAGTGAAACTAAGAAGGGCTGGATCAACTGTAACGACACAGAAAAGGTTTGACATCAGCAAATTGAAGGACCCCCTTACCAGAAAAGCTTTTGCGGCCGACATAAAGAAACGATATCAATTTGCCAAAAGCCAGGAAAAGACATTGACTGATGATATAGACCAGAATTTCAACACCATTTCAACAGTATATAAGGAAAGTAGCAAATCATGCTTAGGATTCCAGAAAAGGAAGAAGCAAGACTGGATAACACCAGAAACACTAAACACCATAAAGATGAGAAAGGAAATGAAAAGAAAGAAAACAGAAGCGAAGTCCTCCAGGTTAAAGCAACTATATAGCAAACAGTACTGCCAGCTGGACAGGGAAGTTAAATGCCAAACCCGAGCCAACAAAAGGAATTTCCTAGACGATCTTGCAAAACAGGCAGAAGAGGCAGCACTGAGAAATGAACAAAGCACAGTATACAAAATAACTAAATTCATCAGCGGAAAACAAGGTGCATTAGTAAGAGATAAGCAAGGAAATCTCATCAAGACAGCAGAGGGACAGGAAACAAGATGGGCAGAGCACTTCAGAGAAACGCTGAACAAGGAAATACCAGAGACACAATTGAATGTTCCTGAGGCTGAAAACGATCTAGATGTAAATACAGACATTCCACGAAAAGAAGAAATCATCACAGCAATCAAAGGGTTAAAGAACGGTAAAGCTCCGGGCCATGATAACTTAAATGCAGAGCTATTTAAGACAGACCCTGAGCTAGCAGCAGAACTATTAGAACCACTATTTGTACAAGTGTGGAAAATGGGGACAACACCATCAGAGTGGAAGAAAAGAATAATTGTCAAATTGCCCAAGAAGGGAGATCTTGCAGACTGCAATAATTGGAGAGGAATCACTCTTCTCTCAGTTCCCAGCAAAATACTAGGCAGGATAATTATACAGAGAATTTCAAAGGCAGTAGACTACAAACTGAGGAAAGAACAAGCAGGATTTAGAAAGAACAGAAGATGTGTAGACCATATATTCACTCTCAGGAACATTATAGAGCAGTGCTCAGAATGGCAAAGACAGCTTTACATAAATTTTGTTGATTTCGAAAAGGCTTTTGACAGCATACATAGGGACAGTTTATGGAAAATACTGAGGGCTTATGGAATCCCAAGCGGCATAGTGTCAATCATAAAAAGCCTCTATGCCAACTTTACGTGTAGTGTTGGGCAGAGCAACCTAACCTTCGAGGTGAAGACAGGAGTACGACAGGGATGCCCCTTATCAACCACTCTATTTTTAACAGTCATAGACTGGGTGATGCGCCAGACAACAGAGGGCAGTCCAAGAGGAATAAGATGGACTACATTCTCTACATTGGAAGATCTGGAATATGCAGATGACATTGCACTGCTGGCACATTCACATCAACACATCCAGGAAAAAACGGATAGACTTAATAAAATTAGCCAGCAGGTGGGCTTGAACATCAATTTAAAGAAGTCTGAGGTCATGACGCTCAATGTGAGCAACCCTGAGCCCATATCAGTAAGGAATAAGCAACTGGTACAGACAGATACCTTCACATACCTAGGAAGCATAGTAACACCAGACGGTGGGGCAGGCAAAGACATCAACATCAGAATGAATAAGGCAAGAACAGCCTTCTTTAGCCTAAATAACATCTGGAAGTCCTCCCAATACAGCACAAGCACAAAATTAAGATTATACCAGAGTTGCGTGCTTTCTGTGCTTCTCCATGGTGCGGAATGCTGGAGAGTCACAGAGAAGGAAATGTCAAAATTGTCCTCTTTTCACACAACATGCCTAAGAAAAATTCACCGCATCTTTTGGCCGAATACCATCACCAAACAAGATCTGCTTACTCGTAGCAAGCAAGAGGACATGCACACCATCATAGCTGGCAGATGCTGGAGCTGGGTTGGTCATGTCCTCAGAAGAGACCCCGATGCCATCACAAGAACAGCTATGTTTTGGACCCCTGAAGGAAAGCGAAAGAGAGGCCGACCAAAAACAACTTGGCGGAGGACTGTGGAGGCTGAGATGCAAAGAATGAACCAGAGCTGGGGCACTGTACGAAGGATGGCCACCGACCGTGCAAAGTGGAATCAATTTGTTGTTGCCCTACAAGACGCCACTAGGCGTGATGGCCACTGACTGCTTTGACGGTCGGTGGTTAAGGATCGAAGAAGAAGAAGTTGGTATGACAGGCGGAGCTCTATAGAACATTATGGAAAGTAAAATTCTAGATAAAATCTGTATCTGTAATTGAAGGTAAAGTTATAACTATATGCAGGACAATGTATTTCTTTATACTTTACTCCACAACAGGAGGCTCCTCCTCCTCTTTGTCCACCCTCAAACATCAACTTGAATATGTTCAAAGAAAGCAGTGGCCAGGTTGAGGCTATTTCTATCTCCATAGAGCTTTTATAGGAATGGTACTGGCGAAGGCAACATGTGCTTCTCTGTTCCTCATATGTTGCGCATCTTTAAAGCAGATGTTCAGCAGTCATTTTATCGGTGCCACAGTCACACTCATTGGTAGTTCCTATCTTTAGCTTGTTGAATAGGTGGGATCTCAGTCTGTTGTGGCCTGTGCAGAGTCTGAAGATAATCTCTTGTTCACTTCTGTTGAGCTGGTAATATGCATCATTGTTTGTGTGTGGCCTGGATGTTCTGCTTCCCATTTGTTTTCGCGTACTTGCTTCTGATAAAACTCTTTGCCTCTTCAAATGTTACACTTGTTTCAGGCTGAGGTAGCTTTCCACCTTCCTTTGCCAGTCTGTCAGCTTCTTCATTGCCAGAGATGTTACAATGAGATCAGATCCACTGTACTACAACTCGTTTGAATTGGTGTCTCAGTTTGTGGAGCACTACTCTTAGGTCATCCAGATCTGCATTCTTCTGGCTCTTCAGCGCTGCAATTACTGACAGCGCATCTGTACAGAAAGCAACATGTCTCTCGGTGCTTGCCTCTGTCATTAGGACCTCTGCTGCAGTTTCCAAGGCCTCCGCCTCTGCTCTGAAGCAACAGGGGGCTGACACTTGGAAGTCATGACCCAAGTGGGCCATCCCCCTTTAGAGTGTAAAGGAGATAAAAGGGCCGAAGGCTTTGCCCAGTGTGAGGACCTCCTCTGATGATCAGATGGTATGCTATTGTAAAGCTCTGCATAGAGTTTCTTAACACAAATATAAATAACATGCTGATATTCTTCTTGAATACAGGAACTTACATCCCTCATAAAGAATGTGTTGTAAAAGAAACTGTGCAAGCGACGATCATTGGCCCAAACCAGGCCATTCGTCTCCGTGCTTGCAGAGAGTTAATTGACCGGGACAGCAACCCGCGTGTGACAGGAGAGGAGTGGCTGGTAAAAAGAACTGGTGCCTACCTGCCTGGTGCATATGAAGAGGTTGTGGGCATTGTTAATGCTTATGTGCTTACTGAAAAGGTATACCAAGATGGTTATTTCTTACTGGTCATATTGAATATAAAATATGTACCTCACCATCATCCTCATCACCATATCATCATCACCACCATCATCATCACCACCATCATCATCATCACCACCATATCATCATCACCATATCATTATCACCATCATCATCACCACCATCATCATCACCATATCATCATCAACACCGCCATCATAATCACAATTACCACTATCATCACCACCACCATCTTCATCACCATTATAACTATCATCATCACCACCATCATCACCATTACCCCATCACCACTATCGACATCACCGCCACCATTATCATCACCACCATCATCACCACCATCATCACCACCACCACTATCATCACCTCCACCATCATCACCACCATGATCAAGACCGCCATCATCACTATCACCACCATCATCACTACCATCATCACTTTTACCACCATCATCACCACCATCATCACTGTCACCACCACCATCATCACTATCAGCACCATCATCATCACCACTACCATCATCACCATCACCACCATCAGCAACACCACCATCATCACCACCACCATCATCATCACCACCATCACCAACACTGTCATCACCACCATCATCATCACCACCATCACCACCACCACCACCATAATCACCACCACCATCATCACTATCACCATCACCATTACGACCATCACTACCACCATCATCATGACCACCAACATCATCATCGTCACCACTCTTATTAACATCATCACCACCACCATCATCACCACCATCATCACCATCATCATCATTACCACCATCATCATCACTACCACCACCATCATCATCATCATCACTACCATCACCATCATCATCACCACCATCATCACCACCACCACCATCATAACCACCACCACCATCATCATCACCACCATCACCATCATCACTACCATCACCACCACCATCATCACCACCATCACCATTTTCCTTTATGCTCCTTATGGAGTTGCTACTACAGCTGGTCCACTTGCAGGAAGCCTGCACCAAGCAAGCACATGTCAGGTTATAGTTGTTGAGTGCCAGGTTATAGTTGTTGAGTGCCCGGTTATAGTTGTTGAGTGTCAGGTTATAGTTGCTTTGTGCCAGGTTATAGTTGTTGAGTGCCAGATTATTGTTATTGAGTGCAAGGTTATAGTTGTTGAGTGCCAGGTTATAGTTGTTGAGTGCCAAATTATAGTTGTTAGTGCCAGATTTTTGTTGTTCAGTGCTGTATTACAGTTGTAACTTGTTATAAATAGAATAATTCAATACCATAATTCCCGCCGTACGTACTTCGGTTGGTCAGTCACATTTTGCATACTGTTATTTGCGCACTTTTTCTATTTTCGAGAGAGTACATTAACTTTCAACCACAGCTAAGAGGGTGCAACTGTGGTTGAAAGTTAGACAATAATTGTATTGTTTCCCATTATATGTACTCTCCCAAAAATAGAAAAAGTGCACAAATGAAGGTGTGCGTGAACAGTTTGATTATGGAAAGAAGCCAACAACACGATTGATAAACAGTACATGAACTGGAGTTTCATCAAACTTCAAACATTGCTCTCAGAGGCAGTAAGTCGATCATGGCTTCTCAGAGGCAGTAAGTCGACCAGGGCAAGATTTTAAAAGATGCACAAACAATTACGAGACATGTTGTCATAAAAGAAATGTTAGTTATTTAGTCAATTTACGGTCCATTAGATCATTATCAGAAGAGGAAACCAATGGTGATGAAGATGACATAAAGATGGAAGAACTGAAGGCAGCACTGGAGAAAATCAAGATGGGCAAAGCAGCAGGGCATGATGGTATAACACCAGAAATGGTTAAGTACATGGGAGCATCAGGCGACCTGTTACTCTTAAGGGTCCTACAGGCAGCATGGTGCAACAAGACCATACCAAAGGATTGGGAGATCGCCATCATAACACCAATTTTCAAAAAGGGTGACAATCGACAGTGTGGAAACCATAGAGGCATATCCCTTCTCAGTGTCCCTGGTAAAATCTACTCTAGAATCCTAGAGCAGAGACTCCGACGCCTAGCTGAGCCACAATTGGATGAGGTCCAGTGCGGATTCCGAGCAAACCGAAGTACTCAAGACCTAATCTTCACACTCAGACAGCTGAGTGAAAAGGCCCTTGAGTATAAGAGTGAGATCCATCTTTGTTTCATAGATCTGGAAAAGCCGTTTTGACAGGGTCCCTTGGAGCAAACTTTGGGACTGTTTGGCAAGGAAGAATATTCCAGCACCTCTGATTCATGCTATACAGAGCTTCTACAAGTCTTGCAGAAATTATGTGAGGACAGCAAACCATAAGTCAGAAGAGTTCAGGACCACCACTGGTGTAAGACAAGGTGATATCCTATCACCTTACCTCTTCATACTCCTTATGGATGATGTCATCAAGGCATGTATGGAGAGAACAAGAAAGTATTCAGTGGGGTACTGGAAGATGAGACAGGTCTATATTTCAGAGCTGGCATTTGCTGATGATGTTGCCCTGATTCAGAGGCACATCTCCAATCCAACCTGCAAGTCTGGAAGGAAGAGCTGGAGAAGAGAGGGATGGTCATAAGCAGCTCTAAAACAAAATCCATGGTGATATCACGAGAAGAAAGAAGACATCAGATTAAGCTGGGAGAACAGGTCCTGGAGCAGGTCGACCACTTTAAATACCTCGGAGCTATTATAGACCGAAAGGGAGGCATCAAAGAAGAGTTGGCCACTCGAAAAGCAGCAGCTGGGAGACTTTTTCAGGCCATAAATCGAGGATTCCTCAGCAAGAGAGAGGTTGGTAAGAAAACGAAGATGGCTGTATACCGCTCCACCTATGTCTCAGTCTTGACATATGGATGCGAGTCATGGGCAATGACTACAACCCATAAAAGCCAGATCCAAACCTCAGAAATGAGGTATCTGAGGAAGGTGGTTGAAGTAACAAGAAGAGACATGGTACGCAACCAGACGATACGTCAAGGCCTAAAATGCCACCCCCTACAGACCCAAGTAGAACAGTCCCAACTAAGATGGTTTGGCCATGTCTGCAGAATGGGAGAAGATCGGCTACCACAACAAGCATGGGAAACAAAGAGCCAAGGATCCAGACCCCGAGGACGACCCAGAGTCCGCTGGGAGGACAACATTAGACAATCTTTGAAGGACCGAGGACTAGAATGGAACCAGGCCATGAGGAAGACAGCCGATAGAATAGTCTGGCGCTCTCTCTTCCAAACCTCTACACCTCACGGTAGAAGGGGAACGACTAAGTAAGTAAGTAAGTAAGTAGATCATTATCACTGCTCACGTGTCATTTAGGAAGGTTACTTCATGCCTTCATATTTAATACATCCATATAATTTTCACTACAAATATCTAATGACAGTCACCTGCAATGAAATGACTATAGTAGTGATAGTAACTTCTGCAATACATGTAACAGAAACAACACACTATAATTAATAACCTGTCAATGTTAACAGGTTATTGCTAGTAAAAAACTAATTGGACTAATATATTCAACTGGTATGGAAACTGAAACATGAATTAAAATAATATAATGACAACTCAATAGACTGAAATGTTTAACTAGTAAATGTTTTATTGTTAGCGAAGCAGTTGGAAATGTTATAAAAGTTATGAGTAGGAAACAAAGCATTTTGTAAAAGTGAACTCATTTCTATTTTCAGATAGCTCTGCACATGCTGTCTCTCAGAACATTCAAGGATGACCTTGGTGTTACGCGGAAAAATGGTGAAGAATGGTTGATCACAGTGAAGGACTCAGAAACTCATATACCAAATGTTTATGAAGAGGTAGATATCAGAGATATAAAACAGTTCACAGCAGTAATTATTGCTTCAACAACATTGATTATAGTTAGGAGTTGTCACTAGTCCATTTTTGTGCTGTCTATCTTCTTTTACTGATGCACCTGTGCCCTGAATGAGTTCAGTAATGATGTTCTTGTCTTAGTTTATCTTTAAATAAATACTAATGCCTCAATATGATGTATTAAATTAAAATGCTCATCTTGTGTACGTCCTCATCTAGGTGGTGGGTGTAGTTAAAATTACAGTATTAAACAATCGCCAGTACTGTATCATCCTTGACCCTGCTGATGCCTCTGGCAAACCACAGCTTGGGCAGAAAATGCTAGTAAAAGTGAGTTAACTTTATTATAGATTCAGTTTAGTTTTATAGATTGCTAGAATAGTTTTTTTTTTTTTTTGGTGGTAGATTCTTAGTTCCATTAAGAGTCAGGTTCATTCTGTAGTATTGCTTGTCATACTTGTCATGCTTCGGAAGGTTCCAAGCTGATGGCTATGGCATTTCTTCTTCTTCTTCTTTCGTACGCTTGAAATATATTGTCTATATCTGCAATGTTGTTTCTTGTATAAACTTCACTGTCTTTTGTAGTTCATACAGAGGTCCGTATAGTTTTGCTTCCAGTGTTGTTTCTCTGGGCCAGTGGGTTTGCCTCAATATATCATATTTGGGGCAATCTTGAAGTACGTGCTCCGCAGTCTAAGGTGTCTGTACACATGGCTGAATTGCCAATCTTGAATTTTGTATACATGTGGCTGCGGAGTCGGTTGTGTCCTGTTCTGAGGCGCAGAATGACAATTTGTTCTGATCTGTTCATAGCTTGGTAGTCGTCCTGTGTTGGTGTTGGTGGCTTTCTGATTGATTTGATCATCTTTTTCTTCTGATGATACGTAACTGGTACATCCGGTTGCTCATCTGCAGCACCTTCTTTAGCCAGTCGATCTGCTCTCTCGTTTAATGGTATTCCACAATGAGACGGTATCCACTGCATGGCAACCCTGCACTTGTTGCACAGTTCAGAAAGTAGAGCTTGTATACCTGGCAATTTTCTGGACTGAAGTGCTTGGAGTGCTGATCTTGCATCTGTCAGGAATACTACAGGCTGTGGACCGAGATTGGTGTTCAACAGTTTCTCAGTTGCCACCTTGATTGCCTGGATTTCTGCATCATAGTTGTTACAGAATTTCCCCGTTGGTACTCTGACCGTATCCTTAGTGTTGTTTGGGTATTCTATGTACACTCCTGCTCCTCCATTCTTTACTGCATTCTGTGCTGACCCATCCGTGTATACTCGCACCCAGAGGTCCTGTGGGTATTCATCATCCAGGAAACTGAGAGTGACTGTCCTACGTTGCACGCTGTTCTGTTCATCCCTGTCGAATATTCCTTTCACTTTTGTCTGGATGTGTACTGGTAGTCTAGGCTCCTCTCTCCAATGGGTTTGTTCTGGCACAGACTTTAGGAGGCTGTCAACTTCAGGCAGGTCTGAGGTTTGTCTATGAAATCATTTGGCCTGGTGGATAAAGCTGCTTCTTTTCAATCACCCCATTGCTAGGTTTTGGAATCTGTCCTTCATTGGATACAGAGGAACTTTTCTGCCTGTGTTAGCACTTTCGTGTCTCTGCGTTCTCTCAGTGTTTGTATCCTCCCCATTTTCTCCATCTTCACTATAGGCGTTGATTTCATTGTCCCCGTGATGACCCTAAGCGCCTGGTTTTGCACCTTATCTAGCTCTTGTAATGTGGTGTTTGATGCTGGACACTTGCAGCTGACCCATATTCCAGGTGTGGTCGTATGCCCTGCTGGTAAACTTTACTAAGTATTTTCCCACTGGTTCCCCATGTGGTTCCACTTAGTTTTCTCAGGTAGCTAACTTCCTCCTGGCCTTTGTTGCTGCCTTGTTGATGTGCTGCTTCCATGTCAGCATATCATTGAATGTAACTCCGAGATAGGTGGGTTGTTTATCTTCTCTCAGGAGCTCTTCATTTATCTTGATGACACCAGCTTTTTGTTTGGGAGAGAGGGTGAAGAGCATAGTGCTGCACTTGTCTATGTTGATGCTGACACACCATCTATTTGCCCATGAGGTTAAGGCATCTATAGCTCTCTGTAGCAGTTTGGTGGCCACTGTTGCATACTCATCTGTGCACCATATTACCAGGTCATCAGCTTACATTCCCACTTTAATTCCATGTGGTAGTTCAGTAACCAGGTTGTTGATGTAGATGGCTATGGCATGAATGGAAAACATCCATAGAAGCCTCAAATCTTCAGGAACTGGTGTGGATCTACTGTCCTGGTCATACAAGGGTATACAGCAATGAAAGTGCTGACAGACTAGCTTCAAGAGCACGCATAGTGGGTGCATTGAATATGGATAAGGGAGGGATACTGAGGACAGTTAATGGTCGCTTATTAGAGAATGACAGTGCAATTGATTAACCATCAAGGTGAAGATTGTTGGAATTCTGCGTCAAATGCAAGACTTGCATAGATGGACTTTTGAGAGGAAGCATCCGTGTGTATACAACCAGCGTGCAACAGGAACAATTAGCATTTATACCCTTCAACATTTGCTGAAAGAGATTGAGCACCAATGGGTTTACCCTGGAATGCAATGATGTCAGTTCTGATCAACAATAACAATATATTATTGTAGTATAAAGCAGTACTGCAGTAATATGTGGTAAAATATTTTTGGCTTAAGAAAGAATAGCTAATCCTTAAAAAATGCCAGTTAAGCTGAATTTATGGAACTAAACGTGGCTTCATTGCCCACACATATCTGGCAGCCAGTCATGATCATCAAATGCCAGTTTACAAATTTAATTAAAAGACTGATACTTCTGCACAGTAATTGAGTGTAGAAGTTACAGTCATGTGATAACATTTGTTAACTCGATATTCTGTTTATGTGAATCTGCCATTTTTGCCAATCTAGGGTGAGAGGTCTTTCTTTTTGATGCCTGGTGAGAGGTTGGAGAAGGGGATCCAGAATGTTTACATCCTGGGAGAAGATGAAGGTCTCATTCTTAGAGCCAGAGAAACTTTTCTGGATGGGGTTTGTATTTCTTAACTGCTTATTACCACCACTTATATTTCACTATCACCACATACGCCGCTGAGCAATGTTTTTTAAAAACTTAATGACAGCCACATATGCTATATTGTGTTATATTTGTGTACAATACATGTGCTATATTGTGTTATATTTGTGTACAACCACATCATATTTTGTTATATTTGTATACAGCCACATCTGTTACATTGTGTTAATATTTGTGTACAACACATGTGCTAAATTGTGTTATATTTGTGTACAACCACATCTGTTACATCTGTCCCTCTAACTTTGCTTATACTACTGCCAAGATAAGTGTACGATTCTACATCTTTTAGAAGCGTTTCTTCAAGTTCAGCCTTGTTCTCATTTCTTGCATTTATTCTCATTATCTTTGTCTTTTCCCAGTGTATTTTCAGACCCACTCCCACTTGTTGTGACCTCTCATCGAGTATATTCATTTTGTCTTGCATCTGATTATGGTTATGGGACAGAAGAGCCAAGTCATCTGCAAATTCTAGATCATCAAGCTGTTTAGTCAGATTCCATTTCTGTTGTGTCAATGTTTTCATAACCCAATCTATTGCTAGAAACAAAAGAAATGGAGACAAGAGGCATCCCTGTCGCACTCCTGATTTTATCCCAAACGGTTCTGTAAGCTGTCCTTCATGAAGAACTCTGCATGTCATGTCTTCATATGTTTTCTTTATTAAATTAATGATCTTCTTGGGAACTCCATAATGCCTCATCAATTTCCAAAGTGATTCTGTCTACACTGTCAAATGCCTTTTCATAGTCTTCAAATCCGATGTGTAGTGGTGAATTCCATTCCAGACTTTGTTCAACTATTATTCTCAATGTAAAAGTGTACAGCTACTTTTTGCTTTATTATCTTGTGTCTCTTTGTCAAGTTCCCCTGTTGTGTTACAAGCCTGTTTCCTTTTACCCAAACACTCAAAAACTAAAATATTCTGAAAATCAAAAGTTTCTTTTGGTTACTTTTCAACCACATTTATGATTTCTGATTATTTTGGGTGACTTTCTGCTATTTGTCAAACACATTCTGGGCAGTTTGGGCTACTTTGTTAACTTGATTTGTGCGACATATGAAAAATTCTGGTTTCCGGAAGAAAGCTGTTCCTGGGGATTTTGAATAAAAGTATACAGACCTATAATTTATTCTATCTTACCTTCATGCAAATAAAAAATAAACTCTTCTTTTTTAAAAACAAGTTTACTCATCGGTTTTCTCTTTCTGATTATTATTATTGTTCTTGTAGCTGTCTATAGAATTCTTAACATTCTTATTTAAAAAAGGGGGAGAAAAAAATCAAACTTTGTGACTTTTGATCTTCATGTTTGAAAATGTGTAAAGCACAAAGGATAAATATATGTTACAAAATAACAAATACTGTATTTAGGATTGGCTAAGTGGTTTGAGTGCTTTCCTCTCGTGGCACTTTTACTAGGTTCCGAGTGGTGAAACTTGTTGGACCCCGCATTGACCCATCCATTATAAAAAATTACACATTTTATTTATTAAGCTTAGAAGATGTTCCATTATTTGACAGAAAGTCACCCGCTCTCCTGGTGATCGGTGGATGATCCGAGGACCAAAAGAATATGTTCCTCCAGTTGAGGTGGAAGTCATCACAGTAAGACAGGCAATCCCACTGGATGAGAATGAGGGCATCTATGTTCGAAACATCAAAACTGGCAAGGTGCGTGTGTGACTGTTAGCTTGCATTATCTTTCTTCTTGCTCTTGTTTGGTTGCTTCTTAATTGCAAATGATACACTACCACAAAATCAGGCTGATTTATCTTGCATAATTTCAGAATATCACTTAAACAATTTAACTAGGTTGAAAACTTGTAGCTTTTGATACACAAAATTTTAAAAATCTTAATATAATTGTGATGAAGCCTCTCAAAATGAGAGGATCATAACCCACTGGACTTTTCATCTCCTCATTATTGGGCCTTGTCTACTGACTGTAATAGTCAACCCTTCCCCGCACACCCCCACCACCAAGATATCCATCGTTAAAAGCATTCCAGTGCTTCATGTACTCACTGTTATCCCAGTCATCTTGTCATGCCAACCTACTTCTTCCCTCTTTGTCGTAACCTGCTTCTGTTTCCCTCATTTTTTCCCATTGTTGCTAGATTTTTGACATCCTCAGTTCTAACTATGTGTTCAGTTTTGCTTGTTTGTCTTTTTTTTAACTCTTTAGCAAGTGCAGACTGAAAAATACAAGAACCATGATCATTTTGTGTATTTCTAGATACGAGCTGTGCAGGGAGAGACCTACATGCTCAATCAAGATGAAGAACTCTGGGCAAAAGAACTTCCTGCATCAGTAGAGGGCCTTCTATCCACTGACCATCTTCCTAATGTCCGTTATCAAAATGCAGAGGCCATAAAGGCATATAAACCCCGGGACAAAACCAGAGTGGTCACCTTTCGTGTACCCCATAATGCAGCTGTTCAGATTTATGATTATAAGGACAAGAAAGCAAGGTGATTGTTACAACGTCATTTGTTACAGCTTGGTTTTGACGGTAACCTCAATGATTGGAAGTCCATTCTTGTTCCACCATTATATGGGCTTGGTCATCTTGTTATTTTTGTGAGCCGTCTAGCGATCGTGCTGATTATTTGAAACGCGAATTGGGAACATGAAATCTAAGTCCAACTTGATAAAGTTGACGTGTATATACTCGCAAGCACCTATAATAAAGGCTGACCCACTTATTGGTGGCAAAAACGTTCAGCCTACCAACATACTACGTCATGTCTATCACTAGTCAACCCCATAAAATCGCGGTCAATACAATGGCTTAAAGTGCAAAGCACCTAACATTGGTGGCAACTCAATGTTTTAACGCGTACCAAATTAAAGTGGGCCAACATTACCCAGATACCCCGTATCAGTGATCACCTGGAAATTCCTTAAGTTTATTACAGTAGACATTCTCTGTACTGAACACCTGTTAAAACACATCACCTAGAAATTCATAGAGCAGTTTCCTTTAATTTATTACAGTAAACGTTCTGTTAACTTAACATCTTTTCAAACATTTCTTTCTCCTATTTTGTTCCTTAAGGAGCATGCAGCCAACATTTTAATGAGCCCTCTTATAGAAGGCCTGCCCTGCAGCATATCAAGTGCTCTTGCAGTAGTGGTTTTTGTGTAACAGTTTCTTTTACATGATGAAGGTGATAGCTCTTTGCACAACCTTACAGTAGTCACTACTTTCTGTATGCATGTTGGAGCAGTGAGGCTGTTCAATACTTGGTGGGTGGGACATAGGCTTCCTGACAACAGCACAGATCCTATACTTGGTGGGTGGGACATAGGCTTCCTGACAACAACACAGATCCTATACTTGGTGGGTGGGACATAGGCTTCCTGACAACAACACAGATCCTATACTTGGTGGGTGGGACATAGGCTTCCTGACAACAACACAGATCCTATACTTGGTGGGTGGGACATAGGCTTCCTGACAACAACACAGATCCTATACTTGGTGGGTGGGACATAGGCTTCCTGACAACAGCACAGATCCTATACTTGGTGGGTGGGACATAGGCTTCCTGACAACAACACAGATCCTATACTTGGTGGGTGGGACATAGGCTTCCTGACAACAACACAGATCCTATACTTGGTGGGTGGGACATAGGCTTCCTGACAACAACACAGATCCTATACTTGGTGGGTGGGACATAGGCTTCCTGACAACAGCACAGATCCTATACTTGGTGGGTGGGACATAGGCTTCCTGACAACAACACAGATCCTATACTTGGTGGGTGGGACATAGGCTTCCTGACAACAGCACAGATCCTATACTTGGTGGGTGGGACATAGGCTTCCTGACAACAACACAGATCCTATACTTGGTGGGTGGGACATAGGCTTCCTGACAACAACACAGATCCTATACTTGGTGGGTGGGACATAGGCTTCCTGACAACAACACAGATCCTATACTTGGCGGGTGGCATAATAACTCACAATTTTTGGTTTTTGTTCTTTCATTTTTGTAATCCAAGTGGGGCATGTTATCTTCTGAGTAGTGATAATCTGCCCCTTGTTCTTTGGTTAAGATATAGGGACTGTATTTGTTGTTTAACAAGGGCTGCTGATCTTGTTGCTCTGTTACAGCCAGTAGCAAATTAAAGAGTTTGTATGTGTTCTGTAGCTGTTGGGCAGGACCATATAGAATGTTTGTGATTGCTGGAGATCCCAGTGATACCTTTCTTCTTTCTGTGGTGAGTGCTGGGGGTATGAGCAGCATGTGTTGAACTGTCTCATATGGATATATTAAATTTTTGTTTATAGCATTACTGAGGGCAATTAATGATCACCTTTTAGAAAATGACACTGCAATTGATGAATCATCAGGGCTAAGATTGCTGGAATTTAGCATCAAATGTAAAACCAGCAGGTATGGACGTATCAAAGGATACATCTAGGGCGTATACAACCAGCGTGCTACAGGAACAATTAGCTTTGATACCATTTGACATTTGCTAAGGGAGACTAAGCATGTATTGGTTTGCCTGGAGTGCAGGTGACATCAATTCTGATCAACAATAACAAAAACAGTATGGATAGGTACCATTGCAGCAGTTTAGTTCAGTTGCTGTGTTTAACTTATTTAAGTGCTTGTTGGGTCTTGTATGTTTTGTTCATAGGTATAAGATTGTTCTCTGATCATCGTAGTTTGTTGTCATTTTAGTCTGGGTGAGTCCTTTCTTTAAAAGTAGCACGTCTAGTAGACCTTTTGCCGATCATTTCAGCTATTTCTCTTTGATATTGTTCGGAAATATTAGTTTAACTGTCTGTGTGTTGGCTTGAGTATTTGTGTGAACCATGCTTGCTTCCTTTGTTAATAACGTCTGCTTTTTTGTTGCCTCATATGTCTTTGTGTCCTGGTCTCCATGGATGGTGGCTATGATGTTGTCTGCTGTTTTCAGGCTATCAGTCATTTTGGCCAGATGTACTATTGATTTGTTTTCAGTTTGGAGGTAATATTCAGTGCCTGCAGTGTTGATTTTGAATCAGTAAAGATTACAATACCTCACAGTTGATTTTGAATCAGTAAAGATTACAATACCTCACAGTTGATTTTGAATCAGTAAAGATTACAATACCTCACAGTTGATTTTGAATCAGTAAAGATTACAATGCCTCACAGTTGATTTTGAATCAGTAAAGATTACAATACCTCACAGTTGATTTTGAATCAGTAAAGATTACAATGCCTCACAGTTGATTTTGAATCAGTAAAGATTACAATACCTCACAGTTGATTTTGAATCAGTAAAGATTACAATACCTCACAGTTGATTTTGAATCAGTAAAGATTACAATACCTCACAGTTGATTTTGAATCAGTAAAGATTACAATACCTCACAGTTGATTTTGAATCAGTAAAGATTACAATGCCTCACAGTTGATTTTGAATCAGTAAAGATTACAATGCCTCACAGTTGATTTTGAATCAGTAAAGATTACAATACCTCACAGTTGATTTTGAATCAGTAAAGATTACAATACCTCACAGTTGATTTTGAATCAGTAAAGATTACAATACCTCACAGTTGATTTTGAATCAGTAAAGATTACAATACCTCACAGTTGATTTTGAATCAGTAAAGATTACAATACCTCACAGTTGATTTTGAATCAGTAAAGATTACAATACCTCACAGTTGATTTTGAATCAGTAAAGATTACAATGCCTCACAGTTGATTTTGAATCAGTAAAGATTACAATACCTCACAGTTGATTTTGAATCAGTAAAGATTACAATGCCTCACAGTTGATTTTGAATCAGTAAAGATTACAATACCTCACAGTTGATTTTGAATCAGTAAAGATTACAATACCTCACAGTTGATTTTGAATCAGTAAAGATTACAATACCTCACAGTTGATTTTGAATCAGTAAAGATTACAATACCTCACAGTTGATTTTGAATCAGTAAAGATTACAATGCCTCACAGTTGATTTTGAATCAGTAAAGATTACAATGCCTCACAGTTGATTTTGAATCAGTAAAGATTACAATGCCTCACAGTTGATTTTGAATCAGTAAAGATTACAATACCTCACAGTTGATTTTGAATCAGTAAAGATTACAATACCTCACAGTTGATTTTGAATCAGTAAAGATTACAATACCTCACAGTTGATTTTGAATCAGTAAAGATTACAATACCTCACAGTTGATTTTGAATCAGTAAAGATTACAATACCTCACAGTTGATTTTGAATCAGTAAAGATTACAATACCTCACAGTTGATTTTGAATCAGTAAAGATTACAATACCTCACAGTTGATTTTGAATCAGTAAAGATTACAATACCTCACAGTTGATTTTGAATCAGTAAAGATTACAATACCTCACAGTTGATTTTGAATCAGTAAAGATTACAATGCCTCACAGTTGATTTTGAATCAGTAAAGATTACAATGCCTCACAGTTGATTTTGAATCAGTAAAGATTACAATGCCTCACAGTTGATTTTGAATCAGTAAAGATTACAATGCCTCACAGTTGATTTTGAATCAGTAAAGATTACAATACCTCACAGTTGATTTTGAATCAGTAAAGATTACAATACCTCACAGTTGATTTTGAATCAGTAAAGATTACAATACCTCACAGTTGATTTTGAATCAGTAAAGATTACAATACCTCACAGTTGATTTTGAATCAGTAAAGATTACAATGCCTCACAGTTGATTTTGAATCAGTAAAGATTACAATGCCTCACAGTTGATTTTGAATCAGTAAAGATTACAATGCCTCACAGTTGATTTTGAATCAGTAAAGATTACAATACCTCACAGTTGATTTTGAATCAGTAAAGATTACAATACCTCACAGTTGATTTTGAATCAGTAAAGATTACAATACCTCACAGTTGATTTTGAATCAGTAAAGATTACAATACCTCACAGTTGATTTTGAATCAGTAAAGATTACAATACCTCACAGTTGATTTTGAATCAGTAAAGATTACAATACCTCACAGTTGATTTTGAATCAGTAAAGATTACAATACCTCACAGTTGATTTTGAATCAGTAAAGATTACAATACCTCACAGTTGATTTTGAATCAGTAAAGATTACAATACCTCACAGTTGATTTTGAATCAGTAAAGATTACAATGCCTCACAGTTGATTTTGAATCAGTAAAGATTACAATGCCTCACAGTTGATTTTGAATCAGTAAAGATTACAATGCCTCACAGTTGATTTTGAATCAGTAAAGATTACAATGCCTCACAGTTGATTTTGAATCAGTAAAGATTACAATACCTCACAGTTGATTTTGAATCAGTAAAGATTACAATACCTCACAGTTGATTTTGAATCAGTAAAGATTACAATACCTCACAGTTGATTTTGAATCAGTAAAGATTACAATACCTCACAGTTGATTTTGAATCAGTAAAGATTACAATGCCTCACAGTTGATTTTGAATCAGTAAAGATTACAATGCCTCACAGTTGATTTTGAATCAGTAAAGATTACAATGCCTCACAGTTGATTTTGAATCAGTAAAGATTACAATACCTCACAGTTGATTTTGAATCAGTAAAGATTACAATGCCTCACAGTTGATTTTGAATCAGTAAAGATTACAATACCTCACAGTTGATTTTGAATCAGTAAAGATTACAATACCTCACAGTTGATTTTGAATCAGTAAAGATTACAATACCTCACAGTTGATTTTGAATCAGTAAAGATTACAATGCCTCACAGTTGATTTTGAATCAGTAAAGATTACAATGCCTCACAGTTGATTTTGAATCAGTAAAGATTACAATACCTCACAGTTGATTTTAAATCAGTAAAGATTACAATGCCTCACGGTCGATTTTTGAATCAGTAAAGATTACAATGCCTCACGGTCGATTTTTGAATCAGTAAAGATTGCAATGCCTATATATAGAATTCATGTTTTAAGTTCTTGAATATTGTTGTGAGGGGGGTATTTATTGTTGTAGTTTCTGCTTATAATTAACAGAGAAGTAGTATATTTTGAATATATCACCATTTGAGTACTTTACACAAGCTTCAAAACCTGCGTTTGCGATGGCAGAGCAGTCTGTGAAAGCATGTACTGCAGTGTTTGGGTTCCTGTCTGAAGTTGCCTGCAAATAATCTAATATTGGGATTCTCATTTGTTCATACCTCTTACATTTTAACAAGAAATGCTCTATATTATTGTCTTGAAAACATCCTGTATTTATCTATAAATATAGAAGTGTTGAGAATAGACAGACCTAGGGAACTGCATAATATAGTCAAACAGCATTTAACAAGAACAAAAGTTAAAATATATTAATTGGAGAGGTGAAGGTCTGATGCTGTTCTTACAATACGTATGACTTTTGACAGGTGAAAGTCAATTAAATATCTATTAAAGTCAATTATATATCTGGAAACACCAGGCCTTTACACCCCTCCCCCTTAATATTATTTTTTTTTTTATGTTTTTGTTTAATTTTGTTAGGTTTTATCTAGTTTTTGTTTGTTTGGGGGTTTTTTTTAACATACAAGCATAATTGGTAATTATGATTTGCCCTATTTACAATGATTTGACAGGTGTGATGCCTCTTTCCCATATCAGCAGTAGTTCATATTATTTGGAATAGGAAACAGTATATCCTAATTATAGCCCATCAGAGGTTGAACGGGATATTTTTCATCATTATATTAAAAAAAAAAAACGTCTGAAGTTTCCAAAGTGGCTGTTTTTAGTGCTGTTGGGTTGGTGTCTCTTGTCTGTGTTCTTTTATGAGTGTGGTAACTTCTAGGTAGTCATTTTTGTTGTTCTCAATGTTTCAGAGCTATTACTACCGTACTAATTACCAGTATTTTTTACTGATCATAGTTTAGTATACGAAAACATTATTTTGTTTTTAATGGTAGATAATTTGACATGGAAAGATGTCAACAATCAATCAATCAATCAATCAATACCCTTTAGTTCCCCAAGGAGCATAGGCTTTCAACAAACAAATGCCAAGTCCTTCTGTCATGTGCCATCAACTCAAGTGTTTTCCTCATCATTTTCACTTCTGTCTCCAGTTCTCTTCTCCATGTGTTGTTTGGTCTACGTCTGCCTCTGTTTTCCTGGGAAAAAGGACTGCCTTGTAATGCTATCAGCTAGTTTCCTCAATGTGTGTTCTATTCATCGCCAATGTCTTCTTCTCATCTCGATTATCTACCCCCATAGAAGCAGCCTTTGTCTGTCCACATCTCATTTGTATGTCAACCTTTCTTTTCCTCTTCCGCTCTTTATTGTCAGTGTGAATAATTTGTTTTATATCCATGTAGTATTACTATATAATGTAATGTATATGAGAATGTACCTGTACAGCACTGTACTTTTGAAATATGTAATGTATTTGTTTGCTTAAATGTGATGATGTGTATGAGAATGAGCAGATATACATTTTTTACTGCTCGAAGATTTTTCTTGCTGCAGAAGTGTGTAAGAAATTATTATTATTATTTCATTTTCCCTCAAGAATGTACAGATATAAGCGAGAATGTGTTTATGTAATTTTTGTATTGATGTTTAATGACACATTCAAAAATGCAGATTAATTGTTGATGACTGCTGAGTGAGTGTCGGGATACATTATGAAAGATAAAGGCCTTGATGGTCGGACAGACCTGTGTCCCCAATTCTTTACCCTTTTAAATAAAGTTATGTCCATCTATCTCTCCTACTGATTCTGCTCTTGGGTTAAGGAGGGCAAAGAAATAACACCAAGTCTCACCTCCTTCAATAGCAGACTGTCAAAAGATGAGTTCTGATACCATGCCACCTAATGTTTGAATTCATGATTTACTGTACGAATTTTTAAATTAAAAAAAAAAAATTTATTTCATTTTATTTATTTATTAATTTTTTTACTTTCTTGCTTGTTTAAAGAAAAATACTTAATTTTGATTATGACTGCATACTGTAAACGTACGCTGTTATATTACCTTTATAATGTTGCATACCTCCATATTAATGCTTTAAGTAACGTGGGAATGGCAGGATATAATATACAAGATAAATGAGAGTGGAAGGGCAGAATGTTAGACAGGTCTGCACGCCCAATTCTTAACCCTTCGAAAATAAAGTTTGTTCGTTCGTTTGTTCTTGTTCCACTGGTGCTTGTCATCAGTTCCACATTGGTGACTTTATCATACCATTTTAATACTTCTATTCTATTCAAGCACCCATTTATGAAGTCAACAAGATAATTGATAATTAGTTGGGGGGTGGGGGTGGATAGATAACAAACTGAGGAAGTGACTAACTAACATCACAAGGCAATCCTTCATCAGGAATCCCCAGGATATAATAAATAATAATAATAAGGAAGCAATAATAATAATATAATAAATAAATAAATAATAAAAACATGCAGGCGTGTCAGTGGTGTGCTGCAGAACGACTGCAATAATTTGTCTTTACTTTGTTACCTTCACAATTGCCTCCTGCTGGTAGAATTGTGGATTTTAAAGCTGCATCCAAGATGGAATGGGTTCATTTTCAACACAAGACAACAGGAGGCTGAGACACTTGGGAGTCATGACCAGCTGGGCCTGCCCCCCCCCCCCCCTTCTTAGAGTGTAAAGGAGAATAATGGGCAGAAACACTTGTTCAACAGGGGGGCAGCTTCTGATGATCAGATTGCCTCCTGTTGAATCGCTCTGTATAGAGTTTCCTATCATCATCATCATCATAGAGACAGGAATTTCTGGTGAGACATCATCACGCGTGCATACATACGTATGTATACATGCATGCATGCATACATACATACATACATACATGCAATAGCAATTTCCATTTTTGTACATTTAAGTTTTCTTGTTCTCTGCCTTTCAGCTCACTGTGGAGCATAAACCTTCAGCTATGTTGAATATATTTTATTCCATATCTTCTTTATCTTTCTTATATTTGTTTTCAGTTCTTTTCTCAGTGTGTTTATGGATGTCCAACAATTTATTATACACTGAGGATTCCTGATGAAGGATTGCCTTGTGATGCTAATAAGTCACTTCCTCAGTATGTTATCTATCTACCCCCCAATGTCTTTTTCTCTTTTGGTGATCTTGTTATTATCACTTTAATTCTTGTTTTCTGTACTTGGTTGTTTTTTGTTGTTGTCCAGTCTGTGTTCCTGACTTCATTGGGGATGCCTGTAAGGCTATAGCATCTCGTGTTCGTGGATTCGTTGCCCAGGTCCAGTTTGATGATTTTCATAAGGTGAATTTAAGCTTATTTGTTCAGTGTTGTCGGTTAGTTATAGAAACTGGGTGTTGTATGTTAGTTACAAAATCTGGGTGTTTTCTGCAGGATATAAACACTGTGTATTGTCTGTCGGTTACAAAAACTGAGTGTTGTCCATCAGTTAAAAAACTCAGTTATAAAACTGGGTGATGTCTGTTATTTAGAAAGACTGGGTTTCGTCTGTCAGTTTTACAAACTGGGTGTTGTCTGTCAGTTATAAAAATTGAGTGTTGTCTGTCAGTTACAAAAACTTACTGTTGTCTGTCAGTTACAGAAACTGGGTGTTGTCTGTGAGCTGTAAAAATTGAATGTTGTCTGTCAGTTACAAAAACTGGGTGTTGTCTGTCACATCTGAAAACTGGGTGTCTGTCCGTTGCAAAAACTGGGTGTTTTATGTGAGCTGTAAAAATTGGGTGTTGCCTGTCACATATAAAAACGAAGTGTCATCTGTCAGTTACAAAAATTGAATGTTGTCTGTCAGTTTCAAAAACTGGGTGTTGTCTGTGAGCTGTAAAAATTCAGTTGTCTGTCAGTTACAAAAACTAGGTCTCATCTGTCAGTTACAAAAACTGAGTGTTGTCTGTCAGTTACAAAAACTGGGTGTTGTCTGTGAGCTGTAAAAATTGAGTGTTGTCTGTCAGTTACAAAAACCAGGTGTTGTCTGTCCGTTTCAAAAACTGAAGTTTATAAGTGTTGAAAACTGAGTATTGTGTGCGAGTTACAAAAACTGGGTGCTGTATATCAAATATATAAACTGGGGATTGTCTGTCAGTCATAAATACTGTCTAACAGGAAAGAGTCAGAAATGCAAATCTTTAGAAGGAAAAAATAAAAAAACGAGTGTGCTTAGCAACAGACAAGACTAGAAAAAGAGGTGGATTGGATGTATAAAACACTGAAAAAACTGACCTCTGAC
This sequence comes from Oreohelix idahoensis, assembly GCA_024509875.1. Taxonomy (NCBI): domain Eukaryota; kingdom Metazoa; phylum Mollusca; class Gastropoda; order Stylommatophora; family Oreohelicidae; genus Oreohelix; species Oreohelix idahoensis. Next base: position 931,885 of record JAMPIV010020530.1, read on the forward strand.
ATAACTCTTTAAGGTACCAGTTACATGGAAAGAGAGGTGAATTGGAGATGCACAGATTAAGCTGACCTTTGATATAACTCTTTAGGCTTTATCATGGTTCTTGCAGGGAAAGAGGATGAGATAAGGGTCAAAGAACACACAAAGGTTGAGATGAAACACGGAGGATACATCTGGTAACAGGTGGAGAAAGAGGAAGAAAAATATATAAACTGAAATGTGTGCATGCGATCACTGACCTTTGTCTCCGAGGAAACTAAGGGCAGTAACCGACTAGATGTTATCAGTGTTTGGAAGTGGGTCTAAACAGTGGTGGTATTGTATACAGAGGAAATATTTTTAGTAACTAAAAATACATTAAAATATTAACAAATATAGTGTAAATTAAAGCGGACATGAACCACACTGCCATTCTTTTTCCTTGTGAAGTCGTCTCTTTTTGCAAAAAATAAATACTTTTATCACAGCAAAAGTAAATTTACATGGACATTTTCACATGCATAACCTGTTAACAGTGACATCATATGTTCAGGGTGTTTTGTTTTAAACCATGTAAATGTGCTATATATGGTTTAAAAATAGGTCAGGCTGCATTGCGTGCAGCACAGATCCTATGTGAAGGCTAGATGGCTTAATCCTGCTCCTTATTCCAGCGCTAATCACATCATTCATAACCCTCCACTCCCAAAGGAGCATAGGCCTTCAACAAACACATGCCAAGTCCTCCTGTCACGTGCCATCATCTCAAGTTCTTTCCACGTTCTCCTCATCATTTTCACCTCTGTTTCCAGCTCTCTTCTCCATGTGTTTCTTGGTCTACCTCTGCCTCTCTTGCCCTGGGGGTTCCAGAACAAGGACTGCCTTGTAATGCTATCAACAGGTTTCCTCAGTGTGTGTCCTATCCATCGCTATCGTCTTCTTCTCATCTCTTGTTCCACTGGCACTTGTCTAGTTCTTGTCATCAGTTCCATGTTGGTAACCGTATCATACCATTTTAGTCCCTCTATTCTATGCAAGCACCCATTTATGAAAGTCTGTAGCTTTTTGGTTGTTGTCTTTGTTGTTCTCCATGTCTCAGAGCCATACAATAGGACTGACTTCACATTTGAGTTGAAGATTCTTATTTTCATGTTGGATCCAATTTCTCTTGATCTCCATATATTTCCCAATGCTATGAAAGCTCCTCTTGTTTTTTGTATTCTTATTTTGATATCACTGTCTGTCCCTCCAACTTTGTCTATATTGCTGCCAAGATATGTGTACAATTCTACATCTTGTATTGGTGCTTCTTCAAGTTCAACCCTGTTTTCATTACCTGCATTTATTCTCATTATCTTTCTCTTTTCCCTGTGTATTTTCAGACCCAATTGCTGTGACCTCTCATCGAGTGTTTTCAATTTGTCCTGCATCTGATTACGGTTATGGGACAGAAGAGCCAAGTCATCAGCAAAATCCAGATCATCCAACTGCTTAGTCAGAGTCCACTGGATTCCATTTCTGTTGTGTGTTGTTGATGTTCTCATAACCAAGTCTATTGCTAATAAGAAAAGAAATGGAGACAAGAGGTATCCCTGTCACACTCCTGTTCTTATCCCAAATGGTTCTGTAAGCTGTCCTTCATGAAGAACTCTGCATGTCATGTCTTCATATGTATTCTTTATTAAATAAATGATCTTCACGGGAACTCCATAATGCCTCATCAATTTCCAAAGTGATTCTCTGTCTACACTGTCAAATGCCTTTTCGTAGTCCATAAATCCGATGTATAATGGTGAATTCCATTCCAGACTTTGTTCAACTATTATTCTCAAAGTGGCTATCTGGTCTGTACAGGATCTGTTTTGTCGAAAACCTCTTGTTCATCTGTCAGTTTCTTGTCTATGGACTCTTTTAATCTCTCAAGGATAATCCTATTTAATACTTTTCCTGGCACTGATAGTAACATTATTCCTCTATAATTTGTGCACTCTTGTAAATTTCCCTTCTTAGGCAACTTAACCAGATATCCTTCCTTCCATTCTGCTGGTATCTCTTCCTTTTCCCAGACTTTACCAAGTAATTTATATAACATCTCTGTAGCCGTGTCGATATCTGCTTTGATGGCCTCTGCTGGAATGCCATCAGGTCCAGACGCTTTTCTATCTCTTAGAAGCTTTATGGTTTTCTTTATTTCTTCCTTCATTGGTCTTTCACTGTTAATTTGTAGCTCTTCTTCTGCTGGCTGGATGTCCAGGGGGTTTTGTGGAGCTGGTCTATTGAAAAGGTCCTCAAAATATTCTGTCCACCTCTTCATTTGCTGTTGTATATTGCTGAGCAGTTTTCCATTCTTGTCTTTTATGAGGCAACTTGTTTGCTTGTATTTCCCTGTCAGCTTCTTTGTGCTGTTATACAGTTGTCTCATATTTACTTTGGCTGCAGCATCTTCTGCCTCTCTTGCCAACTCCTCAATATACTTCCTCTTGTCTCTTTTGATACTTCTTTTAACTTCTTTGTTTGCTTCTGAGCGCTAATCACATGCAAGTGAAAAATGTAAACAGAATTTTATGTGAATATTTCTTTGTAAAATTTAGATAGTCTTTAGATCCATTAAAATTAGTGTCTGTGACCATTGTATCATTATGTTATAAGAATGTTTCAGCAATCCATGAGTGGGTTTGTTTTCTTTCAGAACTCTGCCAAAATTATCCGTGCCTCAGTGTTTGGCCTTGATGTCAATGGCAAAGTGAAGGACATTTTCAGCTTCCCTCAGAATAACTTGGTGATTACAAGTATTGACATCCAGTCTGTAGAGCCTGTGGATCAGAGAACTCAAGATGCCCTGCAGAAGTCTGTGCAGTTGGCGATAGAGATCACGACAAACTCTCAAGAGGCAACTGCCAGGTGAAGAAGAATATCACTGATTCTTGCTTCATAATCTCAACTGGTTTTTATCTGTTTGTCTGCATTAAAAAAAAAATTTGTTTGTCTGTATTTTCAGGGGTCAGAGTGGCTAAGAGGTACGGTGTCTGCTTCGAACTCTAAAGGTACCGGGTTTGATTCCCAGTAAAAGGAATATAATTTATGGAAAATGTTTTGTTCAGAACCAGTGGTCCTAATGATGTCATACTCCCCCAGGTATCCTAGAGTGGATGAACTAGCCTTCCAGGGTGAAGAAGAATTGCGCACTGATTCTTGCTTAAAAATCCACGGCAGTTGAAAATCGTTTGCTATACGTTGTCACGAAGTGGTTTTAAAGTTTGTCTTATTTTTAGTGGACGGTGTCTGCTTCGAACTCTAAAGGTACCGGGTTTGATTCCCAGTAAAAGGAATATAATTTATGGAAAATGTTTTGTTCAGAACCAGTGGTCCTAATGATGTCATACTCCCCCAGGTATCCTAGGTAGTGAGATGAGATGCCTAGCCTTCTCGGATAAGGGCAAAAAATTGGAGATCCTGTGTGCAAGTTGCGCACGTTAAAAATCCCACGGCAGTTGAAAATCGTAAAGAGTATGCTATACGTTGTCACGAAGTGGTTTTAAAGTTTATTAGAGTTTGCCTGAATGAAAGCAAGACCCTAGTATGAGAAAGTCTGAGAAGATAGAATTAGATAAAAATTGACATGCCTGTGGACAGATGAGACTATTGGCTCAAGGGATAGAACCAGGATTTGCCTCTCCCCTTGCCGCTTTGTGACTTCAAAATGGCTATAATCTCACCCTCCTCTGACTACCTTTAAACACAAGGAGATAAGGTGTATAAAAACGACCACAGACACCACTATACAGACAACATAGAGTAAGTATAGAGTGTAGACGCTGATCCAGTAAGTATATTATAGATAAATTTATTTACACACAGAAATCATTAAAGTTCATCATACATCAAATTAAAAAAAATTAGCGTGCACTGTTGCACGGCCTGAAAAACAACGTAACAAGTACATTGATAGACACTAGAAAAAAAACCCCAAATCACATTCACTCTTTCTGTCACCCTGCTGAGGAACAATAAAATGATTAGTGATTAAAATAACTCTACTATTGTGGAGGCTGTCCACTTTAGCCTCCACTCTCTAACAAAATAAGATTCTACTGTCTCAGTCCTGTTGACTCTTCCTCAACGAACGTCTACACCGCTTTCCACTTGTTAGGCGATATGCGCCGCTAACTAACACCACTGGAGATGCTAAAATAATAGACTTGGAGTAACACAATGGCTCAGTGTCTATCCTTCGAGTGGACACTGAACAGACCCTACTGGTCCTGCCTATTTTCTCCCTCCTCTCTCTCTCTCCCTCTCTCCTTCTTGATCTCAGTGTCTCTCTAATACTCGACGACTGATGATGCGGCGTCTCCGTTACACTCTTCTCTCGTTTCTTTCAAGACCCAGGTATGGTAACCCTATCACCTGTTCCTGAATCTGAGGAGGATGATGATGAAGTTCTGGCGTCAAGCATGAGGTACTTGATTAACTGTCGACAAACTTCTCTGCTGCTGAATAGCTTCCCTCTTTTAACCCGCTCCGGAGTTAGAGGAAAAAAAAAACACAGCCTTGATTTCCGGCTGTACGCAATTGAAACCAGTCTCGCTGAAGAATTGAACTTCACTGCAATAGACCGTTTAGGTTATGTTCTTTTGCTCCTGACGATAACTCGAGTACTCTGACCCTGAGATATGTCTTTTTGCCGTGGATAATTTTATTTGACAAAATTATGCTCCCCCACTGTTTCGCCGTGACTCGCTGAAATTAAAAGAAAATGCGTCTATTGTATAACAACTCCAACATAACGCATCTCTAACCCATTAATCTTTATAACTCCCTTACTCAGTACTTCACTTGTCATGTACAACAATACATAAAATAATACTACCCACGTGGCACTTAAATCTCTCTCCTCCCACTCCCCTTCTTTCGTTCTGAACCACCATACATAAAATATTCCTACCCACGTGTTTCTCTATCTCACGCTCCTAGTCTGCCAGGTAGGTAAACAAAAACCTCCCGACCTGTCTGACATATTATGTGGCTGTTACGCATGGCTAACCCCGTGTCCCAACATTACAGCTAGGGAACTTTCGAAATCCCGTGGCCTCCTTTTTTAACGTTACCCATGAGGTTTCCCTCTTACTCCAGAATTAGATGAGAACTCGCTATAGGATTAGTTTACTCCTCTACGCAGTATAATTCACTTATAACATACATCTTTACTCTCCGACTGCATTTCTTACATTTAAGGCACAATATAAGTAACATACACACAATGGATTCCCAATAAAATTACATTTGTAAATACACAGGAATAAATGGTGGTTTTACATAACATTCTACAACTATAAGCACACGTGTAGCTTATAACTTCACACGTTCCTATCTCCTGCCAAAATCATAGAAAGAATAAGCACACTGTTGCATTTACATCGTTCTTCAAAGATGATAATGGATGGCACTATCGTTTAGAACTTAAAAGTTAATGTCCCCGAAGAAGTTAACTACGGGCGAATTTCTCAAAGAACCCTCTAATAAATAAACAATAATAAAATTACTACATACCATTTATCGCTGTTTTTCCCCACAGTGGAGACGATAAATCGAAGTCGACCGGCAGGCAATATTTCTTCAGAGAGACTTGCCCGCCGTTTAACTGGCTATTTATACACACCGTGGCCACCCCCGCATGTTCTCTCCTATGCATACCCTAGCTTTCCCTCGGACCAATGGAAACACTAGAAAAGTAAAAATAACTACGAGCTACGCCAATCAAATTTGAAAACAACGCGAAAACCGCGTGTCCAAAATTGCATCACGTCCACGTGCGTTTCTGACGCGTCATACAGGCGTGCCCGAAAAATAGCGATTTCCGTAAACAACGAAAAATCGCGGAAAATCAGAAGAAAGAAAAACTGGTCGAGTGTAAAATAAACCTACCATCATAAAACGACCCCATTTAATTATCTACCCAAAAATACCAAACACGATATATATACAAATGAGAAGAAAAAAATTGTGAAAATACAAAATAGACGACAGAATCGGGCCGGTTGAAGGACAGAATTCCAGTGCAGCATCACATAAGTCCCCCCTTTGAAGTGCGGGAATCCGTGCTAAATCACTGAAATCTCTGGGTTTCATACTGGCCCGTATTTAGATCTACCTCTCGATCTAATCACTGTCATAATTAGGATTGTCATACAGGCCCCTCTCCATATCCTTGAAAATCTGTGCAAGCACTGGATTGTGAGGGTCACGCCTGGTGATTTCCTCCTGGCGACTGCAACCTGACTGGTCGCCCTTCCTCCTCCCTCTCATGTGTTTCTTTCGCCCACGAATTTTCCTGGCGGCGCGTGGTAAATAATGATTACCAAATGGTGCGACCTCCCAGTGTTTTGAAACAGACTGACTGGCTTGGCCAGACATCGCCGTAACAGGACGTAACTGTTTGCGGTTGACTGAAGAACCGTGCACATGTTCCTTCTTGTCAGTACTTCCCTCCCTTGAGAGATGTGATACCATCGGGGGCCTAATTCCCGACGACAAAGAAGATACTTCCGAAATCAGAGGCGTCACCACTGTGTGGCCATTAGGCTGAACAGGGCTGACAGGCGAATACGCCTCTGTAGATAACATTCCCCTGTCTTTAGAGGCTTCCATCCTCTTCATCGCAAGACAAGGATGTTTGAGCTCCCGTGGGGCTCCGTGAATTTGGGGCTTTCCCCTTTCACTTCTCTGGCCTGCAGTAGGCCCCCTTGCATTAGCAAGGATCGGTGTGGTTGGGTTTCCCAAAACTAAGTATGGGCTTCCCAGGATGAAATCATGTGCTGGCTGTGCCATTACAGCTGCCTTGATTGTGCCAGACACAAACTTGCATTTCACCTCAATATTGGCTACTGGCAGACGCTGTGAGATACCTCTTCTCAAAATGCCACCAATCTCAACTATTTCACCGGTCCACTGCCCTGGTTTCACCAAATGACGAGCGATGATACTGGGGTATGTGAGCCCGCTGTCAAACAAACACGTAGTGGCTGTCCCATTCACTACGGCTGGTCCACTGTTAGAGAACAACTTCTCTGCCTTGACAGGTTCCCATTTATTCCCTCTGGTCACTCTCACCGGCCTTAAACAAGCTGCATGATGAGCTGGGGGTTTGTTCATACACCTTGATGTCCAGTGGGAAGTCGTGCGACAATTCCGACAGTACCTCTCATTATCTCCCCTGTTCCTAGCGGGTTCCTGAGATGTTGTTGGCTGTGCTCTGTTATGCGGCTGGGGGCGCAAGTTATAACCAGAATGAGGCTCCTTGCGAGAAGGCCCTGGTTGCTGATGAGCTGGTGAAGTAGCCGACTGCAATGATGAAGCTCCTTTGTCTGGGGCTGGCGGGTCTGGGTGTTTCCGTTTCTGTCCCAGCACTTCGGCCTGTGCTGTCTGGAACCTTTCGACAAACACGATAATCTGATTGAGTTGCTGGGCACCCTGCTCTGCCAGATACCGCCTCAAGTTGGGGGACATGTTTGCTTTTACCTGTTCACACAGAACTAACTCCTCCAACCCTTCAAAAGTTTTTGCCAGTCCTGACAGTTCCCTCCACCGGGTTAAGTAATTTCTCACCCGCTCTGCAAACTGAGCAAAGCTCTCTCCCTTCTCTGGCCTGCTCTCCCTGAACATGGTTTGGCATTTTCGGGGTGTCCACTGAAATCTTTGCAATAAAGCGTTTTGCAGTGCCTCAAAGTTGTTCTGATCGTCTATGAGCAGCTTATTATAGACGTCATACGCATGACCTTTGAGTGATTGTGATAATTTCAGACACCAAAGACTCTCATTCAACCCGTATTCCTTTGCCATCCTTTGAAATTTCTCCAAGAACACGTCAATCTTCTCATTCCCGTTAGGGAACGAGTCAAATGGGAAGCTCATGGCTGCCATCCGGGGCCCTCCGTTTCCTGAGGTGTCTCTCGCTCCTGCTCCAGGAGAATCTCCATTAGCTGAACTGCCTTCCGAAGCTCGGTACTGCAGTTCCAGAGAACGCATGGCAAGTTCATGCTGTCTCTCTGCTGCCTTCTCCTGTGCTTCCCTTTCTGCTGCCTTCACCCTCTCCTGTGCTTCTCTTTCTACTGCCTTCTCCTGTGCTTCCAATTTCCAAAGTTCCATCTCGGCCTGCCTCTCCGCTGCTTCTGCGGCGGCTGCCCTCTCTTCTTTTGCTGCTTCTGCGGCAGCTGCCCTGTCCTCTTTCTCTCGCTGAATATGCCTATCATTTTCCCTTATCAGGTAGGCCTTAGTCTCCTCCTTATCCATTCCCATGTCTTGAGCAGCCTCGCGCCAGGCAGCTCGTAACTTGGCCATATCCGCCATCTTACCTGTAAACTTCTGTAAGTTCACAAATACAGAGAAATGACAAAAAATGAAAAGAGAAGGAACAACCTGTTACGTAATAGGAAATATTCCCTCTATAACCGCTGTCCCAAAACCAGACCTCAGACTAGCACCAAGTCTGAATAATAACCTGAGAAAAAAATTTTAGTTAAGAAGCTACCAAAAACCCGAAATTACCTTCCTGCTAAAGAAAAATATGTCGGTATGCCATCAATTACCACTAAGTCGTATATAGCTAAATGACCACCAAAATCTACTCAACTGTAACCTGTGGAAAAACTTATAACTGGATCAGTTCTAATAGCTCAACGTCTAGGGGATATTTAAAGAAACTCTATTCTCAGAAAACTTCCTAAAGACACTCTATGAATATAGATCACAGACTTGATCTCACCAGAATGATCCACCGGACGAACGCCGCCACTTGTCATGAAGTGGTTTTAAAGTTTATTAGAGTTTGCCTGAATGAAAGCAAGACCCTAGTATGAGAAAGTCTGAGAAGATAGAATTAGATGAAAACTGACATGCCTGTGGACAGATGAGACTATTGGCTCAAGGGATAGAACCAGGATTTGCCTCTCCCCTTGCCGCTTTGTGACTTCAAAATGGCTATAATCTCACCCTCCTCTGACTACCTTTAAACACAAGGAGATAAGGTGTATAAATACGACCACAGACACCACTATACAGACAACATAGAGTAAGTATAGAGTGTAGAAGCTGATCCAGTAAATATATTATAGATAAATTTATTTACACACAGAAATCATTAAAGTTCATCATACATCAAATTTAAAAAAATTAGCGTGCACTGTTGCACGGCCTGAAAAACAACGTAACAAGTACATTGATAGACACTAGAAAAAAAACCCCAAATCACATTCACTCTTTCTGTCACCCTGCTGAGGAACAATAAAATGATTAGTGATTAAAATAACTCTACTATTGTGGGGGCTGTCCACTTTAGCCTCCACTCTCTAACAAAATAAGATTCTACTGTCTCAGTCCTGTTGACTCTTCCTCAACGAACGTCTACACCGCTTTCCACTTGTTAGGCCATATGCGCCGCTAACTAACACCACTGGAGATGCTAAAATAATAGACTTGGAGTAACACAATGGCTCAGTGTCTATCCTTCGAGTGGACACTGAACAGACCCTACTGGTCCTGCCTATTTTCTCCCTCCTCTCTCTCTCTCCCTCTCTCCTTCTTGATCTCAGTGTCTCTCTAATACTCGACGACTGATGATGCAGCGTCTCCGTTATGCTCTTCTCTCGTTTCTTTCAAGACCCAGGTATGGTAACCCTATCACCTGTTCCTGAATCTGGGGAGGATGATGATGAAGTTCTGGCGTCAAGCATGAGGTACTTGATTAACTGTCGACAAACTTCTCTGCTGCTGAATAGCTTCCCTCTTTTAACCCACTCCGGAGTTAGAGGAAAAATAAAACACAGCCTTGATTTCTGGATGTACGCAATTGAAACCAGTCTCGCTGAAGAATTGAACTTCACTGCAATAGACCGTTTAGGTTATGTTCTTTTGCCCCAGATGATAACTCGAGTACTCTGACCCTGAGATATGTCTTTTTGCCGTGGATAATTTTATTTGACAAAATTATGCTTCCCCACTGTTTCGCCGTGACTCGCTGAAATTAAAAGAAAATGCGTCTAATGTATAACAACTCCAACATAATGCATCTCTAACCCATTAATCTTTATAACTCCCTTACTCAGTACTTCACTCGTCATGTACAACAATACATAAAATAATACTACCCACGTGGCACTTAAATCTCTCTCCTCCCACTCCCCTTCTTTCGTTCTGAACCACCATACATAAAATATTCCTACCCACGTGTCTCTCTATCTCACGCTCCTAGTCTGCCAGGTAGGTAAACAAAAACTTCCCGACCTGTCTGACATATTACGTGGCTGTTACGCATGGCTAACCCTGTGTCCCAACATTACAGCTAGGGAACTTCTTTTAACGTTACCCATGAGGTTTCCTACTTACTCCAAAATTAAATGAAATCTCGCCATAGGAATAGTTTACTCCTCTGAGCAGTATAATTCACTGATAACATATCCACATTTAAGGCACAATAAAAGTAACATACACACAATGGATTCCCAATAAAATTACATTTGTAAATACATAGGAATAAATGGTGGTTTTACATAACATTCTACAACTATAAGCACACGTGTAGCTTATAACTTCACACGTTCCTATCTCCTGCCAAAATCATAGAAAGAATAAGCACACTGTTGCATTTACATCATTCTTCAAAGATGATAATGGATGGCACTATCGTTTAGAACTTAAAAGTTAATGTCCTTGAAGAAGTTAACTATGGGCGAATTTCTCAAAGAACCCTCTAATAAATAAACGATAATAAAATTACTACATACCGATTATCGCTGTTTTTCCCCACAGTGGAGACGATAAATCGAAGTCAACCAGCAGGCAATATTTCTTCAGAGAGACTTGCCCGCCGTTTAACTGGCTATTTATACACACCGGGGCCACCCCCGCATGTTCTCTCCTACGCATACCCTAGCTTTCCCTCGGACCAATGGAAACGCTAGAAAAGTAAAAATAACTACGAGCTACACCAATCAAATTTGAAAACAACGCGAAAACCGCGTGTCCAAAATTGCGTCACGTCCACGTGCGTTTCTGACGCGTCATACAGGCGTGCCCGAAAAATAGCGATTTCCGTAAACAACGAAAAATCGCGGAAAATCAGAAGAAAGAAAAACTGGTCGAGTGTAAAATAAACCTACCATCATAAAACGACCCCGTTTAATTATCTACCCAAAAATACCAAACACGATATATATACAAATGAGAAGAAAAGATTGTGAAAATACAAAATAGACGACAGAATCGGGCCGGTTGAAGGACAGAATTCCAGTGCAGCATCACATACAGCAAAATTTAAAAATTAGAAATCTACCCACCACAAAAAAATTTATAGAATGTGTGATTCCTGTATATACACATTGGGATTCTCGCTGGTGCTACAAAGTGCTTGCACTGTGCTGAGATCCTCCTTGTGTGATCTAAGGGAGGAGACTGGAGCACTGATGGAGTTGTTGTCTGTGTGCAATGAAGATAGTCCTTCAAACCAAACCTGCATTTTTACAAGATCTTTACATTCCCATCATACCCCCACTAACTGTTATATATTAATGTTTGTTTTTGTAAAATACTGTATGACTATATTGTGCAGTTCCTGGGTCTGCCTATTCTTCCTACCTATTATAAAGTCATGTATGAATTGCACGCCTGTAAATAATCTAATATTGGGATTCATACCTCTTACATTTTAGTAAGACGTTTTCTGTATTCTTGTCTTGTCAACATTCTGTGCTGTAAGAGTCTTCTGTCCTGAAATAGCTCATCCCTGAGTTGTCATCTGAGAAATCTCTTATTGCTGGGAATGTTTAACTTGAAATGTTCTTGTTGGAGCTTTGAACAATTTGTGTCCCATGTTACTGTCCATTGATCTATTAGTTGTATAGTGGTATTCTTTTAACTTAAAACTTTGAGGTATGTTTCATTCATCCCTACATTTATTCAGTTTTTAATCAGATCTACTTTTCTTAGCTTCTTGATCTGCTTTTTAATTTCCTTCTATGCCAAAGTGTGAAGGTAACCAAGCTACTTAAACTAAATGTCCTCTAGTATATAGGTATTTATCAGCATCTATACCTGGTCTCCTGCATTCTTGTACGCTTCTTAGGGCTTGAATTGCTAAATTCTCACTTTATGAGGAGAATTGTTAGAGAAGATTTCTAGTGCTTTTAGTATTGCCACCATCTTTGCTGTTTTTGTTTAACTGGGGGGGGGGGGGGGGGGGGTCAGAGTGGCTAAGAGGTATGGCGTCTGCCTCAAATTCTAAAGGTGCCAGATTCACTTCCCAGTAGAGGGAATATAATTTATGGAAATTTTTTTTTCAGTGGTCCTAATGATGTCGTACTCCCACCTGGTCTCCTGGGTAGTGAGATTGGAGGCCTAGCCTTCTTGAATAAAGGCCCACCACAAAAATATTTATAGAATGTGTGATTCCTATATACACACACTAGGATTCTCGCTGGTGCTACAGAGTTTGTGCACTGTGCTGAGATCCTCCTTGTGTGATCTAAGGGAGGAGATCGAAGCACTGATGGAGTGTCCGTGTGCAATGAAGATAGTCCTTAAAACCAAACAAGGATTGCTGAGCTTCTCACTCTTTTGCAGCCAATACCAAGTTGAAAACCCCATGGTATCATCTACACTTTGGATCTAGGCTTTTCCTGTGGCTTTTCTGCCGTTCCAAAACATGCTGAGTTGAAGTCATGAGCCCCAGTTTCTTCAGCTTGGCTTGCATATAAAGAATCATCACATCTGGTCCCAAGCTAGGAGGAAGAAGCACATGGCACAATGTGCATTCCCTGCCATTCAAGGAGGCTGTCCAATAATGCAGAGCTAAAATACTGTGCTCTGGTTCTGGAATCTCCCCTCTCCCAAGGAATTGTCATGTCCTACACAGAGCCACTTCTCAGCTCCCCCTGCCTATCATGGGGTCCATAGTGAGATCCTCCTGCATGCAGCCAACCAGCTAAAAGCCAGGGCTACATTTGGGATGGCCAACTCTTTAACCTCACAAGGCTGAAGGCAACAACAAAAATCAGAAGGGTCAATATAAGAGACTTTATTTTCACCGATGACGCTGCAATCACGACTCAAAGTCAACAGGAGCTTCAGAGCTTAATGAATCGCTTCACCCAAGCATGCAAGGACTTTGGCTTTACAATAAGTCTATAGAAAACAAATGTGCTGGGTGAGGATGTGGATGTTGCAACAGTTATCGCTATCGATAACTATGAATTGGCAGTGGTGCACCACTTCACATAACTGGGGTCTACCATCAATGACAAACTCTCTCTGGACACAGAAATTTATAGCCACATTGGCAAAGCTGCAGCCACCTTTGCCTGCCTCGCAACACATGTTTGGGGAAACCCCACAGATGGCAAAAGAACAGTTGGGCGACTGCAGCTGAGGTTCAGAAATGTATGCGATGGGTGTCACGAAATGGATTTAGGACTAGAGACTGTCTACCTATAGTGACAAGACACTAGTGAGAAGGAAGACTGGAAAGATAGATTTAGAAGAAAACGATAGTGAAATGTGAAAAGTTGACACTATTGGCTCCGAGGTTAAGAACCGAGGTTGATTCTTTCCTCGCCACTTCGGACGTCTTATGTGCTATAGTTGTCAACGACCTCTAGCTACCCTAAGGGGATAAGGTTATATCAAGCTTCACAAACACCAAGATACAGACAACATATAGCTACTGTACTTAAATGAAATGACTGATGCCAGCTACAATTTATACAAGTTTATTATACACCTATAAACAAACCAACATATGCATGTCCCATACATAAAGTGCGAGGATGCACACCTGAAACAAACTCAAGCACAGTTAAAATGCATCAACCCCAACCCTTCTCCCACAATTGCAACCTGTATGGGGACAGAAGTTTGGATTAGACAAAATTAAACCACACTGCACTTGTCGAGCCTCCACTTCCACAACTATTCTAAATTAAATGTTAAGTGCACAGTCAGCTGGAACAACTACAAAGTGTCTACACCAACTCTGCGCAGACTCTGGTTCTACCCAGCCTATCCTGAAATCTCTTGCACACTGCTACATAATTAACTCGTCAAAAACAAAAAACCTTCAGCAACTGTCATCTGCTATACTTAGGACAACACTGCGACGACTTCTGTGGAGAGTATGGTCACCCTCTCTCTCTCCACCATTCTGGAACTGATGACTAAGGGTTACAAAAAGAGAACCCCACTGGATTCTGGAAATTGGAATAGGTAGCTGGTTTCTCCAAACACCTCTGGAGTTACCTGCCCTCTCCCTCCTATGGGTTCAGGCCTTCGGCGTTATTATGGCCGGGACGAAGTGAAATAATTACGACAACGCTGGCAGCATGCCAATTTTGCGTGTGTAACAAAACGAGCTTAGCGCTCATGGATTTTCCCACGAATGCTATTTCCACTAGAGAAAGGTCTTCCCCTGCCTGGAAAAACGGGTTTGTTCTCTTTTCTTCGTCCTCCTCTGGCAAGATCTCAAACCCTGCGTCTGAGATGCCAATCTTTTTGCCGGGAGGAAGTTATTGCAACTTCCGCTCTGCCCCCTCAAAAAAAGCCGCGCTACCTGCTGTTAGACAAAAAAACACAACAGCTAAACAACACGTAAATAATACATTTCTAATAACATATAACACCCCTACTCTCCCGTTAGGTAATTACCATACAAAATCATGCCAACAAAGTCCGCTCCCCCACTGAGCTCCCTTCTCTCCCATCTCTACCTGAGCCCAAAATAAACAATGGCTGACCCAGATCGTCTGACCTAGGGTTCTGCCTGACTGGTTACAACCACAACCGTTTTTCACACTGAGGACTGACCTGTCCAAAAATACTTTGGCCCACTTCTCGCTGACACTGAATGCAGTAAAATGCTTAACACAAAATAACTAGACCTCTCTAGGAATTCCTAAAATTCCCGCCAATAATCACCTTCAAAAATGTAATACAAAATACTTCCCTTTAAAATTACATTTCACGTCGTCTGACTACACAGACCAACAATGCACCCACAATAACATATAATCAGTTTACGCCAGCATCTGCTTGCCGTCAAAAGTTATACAATGAAAACCCCGCAATTCAGCCACGTGGTGCCACAGTTTCACAACCACGCGCTTCTGCATAAATATTCATTAACTGATAGCACCCACTTGCTCGTGCAACAATACACATTAACTGATAGCACCCACGTGCTCCAATTAATACCTCTATCACTCCCGTCCACAGATATATGCGTAACTATATAAATAGCGAGCATCAATACTCTCAATAAAATCACAAATGAAAATACACATTACATACGCTCCCGACTATTCTATAAATAAATAAAATTCGCAGATGCGGGTTTCTCTGCAGACCTGTTTTTGAAATAAATCCAAGCATGGCCGTAACCTCGCAACATCTAAACCATCTAGACAACGCTATTCCTTCAATAAGGAAATTAACTGGACCTATTAGGTCTCTCAAGTCTTATCACCAGGATAGTATTTGATGGCTCTGGAGTTAAGAATTAAATTAAACTAAACCTTCCCAAGAACTTTACTGATCGGCCTAGGCTTAGACAAAATTAAATAAAGTTACCACGAAAATTCTGCTTACCAAATCTCGAATTTCCCCTGAAAGGCAATCGACTTTGAATCAGGAACGCGGCTTGGCAATTAATTTTTAGAGACCGAACTTTTTTTTTTTTTTTTTTTTTTTTAATGTGTTTGCTACTTCATTTTGTAGCACGCCCCTTTCAACCATCTACCATGTACATGGATTTGTTGGTTATATCAGGACGTGTTTCTTTTATTGTAATATGTTTTTGTTTGTATTTGTTTTATATTATATTATTTTGATAATTAGCAAAACAGACGATGAACCCACATTAAAGATAAGCGTAAATGGGAAAATCCTGGAACAAGTCAAGAGCTACGTATATCTTGGTCATATAATAACAGAAGATGGCAGATGTGAAACAGAAATCAAGAAGAGAATAGGAATGGCCAAAGCTACATTCAACAACATGAAACATATACTGACATCCAAACAGTTATCTCATAAATTAAAACTGAGAATCATAAAGTGTTATATATATTCTGCATTTCTGTATGGTGCAGAAACATGGACGATGAATAAGCATTTGGAAGAAAGAATTGAGGCTCTTGAAATGTGGATATATAGAAGAATGGGGCGTATCTCATGGAAAGAGATGAAAACAAATAAGGAGGTCCTAGAAAATCTAGGTATGAAAAGAGAACTAATGAGAGAGGTCAAAGTTCGGCAGCTAAAATACTTTGGCCACATAAAAAGGCATAACACCTTGCAGAAGACCATAACAGAAGGGAGAGTTGAAGGTAAACGTGCAAGGGGAAGACAGCGCTATAAGTGGGAAGATAACATCAAGAGATGGACGGGAAAGAGTCTATCAGAGTGTACCACCAAGACAAGAGACAGAAGACGTTGGAGATCCATTACAGCCAACCTCCGTTGTGGAGATGGCAACTGATGATGATGATATTATCTCTAGTCGGTATTTTTCCTTTTGTAGTTATAGTTCAACATGGTTTTTAAAAAAAATTCCAATATATGCTATTTTCTTGAGTTCAGCAATTTTTTATTAATTGGTATTTTTAGTTCATCTTTTATTTGACATTTTTTGCTTGGTTTTTTAAGGATTTTATATGAGTGTCTTGCTTTTTTACTTAGGTCCCATGCTGTTATCCATTCTTTAGTTATTTTTTGAGCAATTAAGCTCTTAATTTCAAACTTCCCTAAGCCTACTTCAATTTGGTTATGGCTAGTTCTCCCCCCTTTGGCTTCTTTGTCTGCTAGCTCATTTCCTGCTATCCCCACATGTGATGGTATCCATGTTAGTGTTGCACTGCATCCTATATTTTGTAGATATGTATTAACCTGTAGTATTTCCTCTATAATGTCTGGCCTGCTGCCTTCTGTTCTGTTTTTGATTGCTAGTACTGATGATAGGGAATCTGTGAGAATGGTTACTTTTTTTGGTGGATTTTCTGCAGCTATTTCTAAAGCTTTTAGGATTGCCACTAATTCTGCTGGAAAGATAGATGTATTACTTGTTACTTTGTATCTTTTATAAATTTTTAATTTTGGTATTGCTATTCCTGCTCCTAATTGTCCTTCTTCATCTTTGGACCCATCTGTATATATAGTTAGGCTATTATTTATATACCGTTCTATGTACTCTAGTGTTTTATTTTTTTGCTGAGATTATGTCGTTAGATTTATTTATGATCTTTGATAAGTGGGAGTCAGTTTCTGGCACTTTTAATTCCCATGGTGGGATCTTTGCTTTATACAGAGCACTACTGTTTATCGCATTAAACAGGTCTGGGTATTGATCCACTTCATCCATTGTTTTCCACCCTGACGGGTATCTATTATGGTTTAATGGAATGTGGCCTATGTACTGGTTACCCCTATCAAAGGTTTTATGTGCCGGGTGAGTTGGATCTTTTGCCACTCTTGCCCAGTAGCTGAATCTCAGTTCTTTTCTCCTTAGCTCCAGGGGTATAATGCCTAGCGCTACTTCTAGTGCTTCTGCTGATGTTCCCTTTGAGGCACCTGCTATTATTGACAGTGCCTGGTTTTGGACTGTGTCTAGTTTCTTCTTATTGCTTGGGGCGGCTGATGCATAGACAACACTGGCATAGTCAAGTTTGCCTCTAATAAATGATTTATAGAATGTTAACATTGTCTTATTGCAGGCGCCCCAACCACTTCCTTTCATATATCTTAGCATATTAATAAGTCCTCTACTGCTTTGCACTAAAAGGTCTATGTGTTTGTTCCAGTTTAGTTGCTGGTCTAGTACCATGCCAAGAAATCTAGTTGATTTTGCTGTGCATACTTTTTGCTTATTAATGCTTATGTCAATTATATTGTTTTTAATTACACGCCCTCTACTGAAAATCATTCCTATGGTTTTTTTAACGTTTAGATTAAATCCCCACTTGTTCATCCAGTCAGATACTTTATCTATTTGTTTTTGTACTGTTTTATAGAGGAATGGGAGATTTCTTCCCGTTCTCCATATCGCAGCATCATCTGCAAACTGAGATAGGTTGTTTTTTAAGTCCTTAAACTCGTCGCCTAGGTCGTTGACCATAATCGTAAAAATTGATGGTGATATTACTGATCCCTGGGGAATTCCATTCTGTTGCTCATATACCTCAGATCTATCATTGTTTATTTGTACCATGAAGTATCTATGCTGCAGGAAGTTTTCTAGGTAATTGTAGGTTCTGCCTACTATACCTAGTTTCCTGATTTTATGTAGTGCACCCTCCCTCCAACACTCATCATATGCTCTTGCTACATCAAGGAATATAGCTACTGTCTCTTCATTCCTTTTGAAGCCTGTTTTAACATCATGTTCCAGCCTCAGCAGTTGCTCTATTGTACTATGTTGGCTTCTAAAGCCTGCCTGGGTTGGACTGTACAAATTATGCTTTTCGAGATGAAATTTTAGTCTGCTGTTGACTATTGTTTCTAGAATTTTTCCTAGATGTGATGTTAACGATATTGGCCTGTATGAGCTGACATTATTTATTATCAAGACCCCCACGCGCCGACTTCATGACGTCATATGCGCGGCGTGGTTCTAAAGCCAATGGGAGCTCTGCATTTCAACTGCAGTTAGCTCTCAGCCAATCAGAACCTTAGATCATTCTGATGCAACGTGCATGGGTTTTACAGGGTTCGTAGCGACCTTGAAAAACCTTGAAAAACCTGGAAAACGAAAAAAAAAATTCCAGGCCTTGAAAAGCCTTGAAAAATGGCTAACAGCCTTGAATTTCCCGCATCGGACCTTGAAAAAATATTAAAAATCGGAAGTTTTTCCATTTTTCTGTTATTGATGGTATTTTTCGTTAAACTTCAGTTACCGCAGAATTTTTACTTCCCTTTGGGCACAAAATCAATTTCCAGACGTTTTCGGCGGTTCGTGTTTTCGGCGATTTGCGTTTTCGGCGAATTGCGTTAACGATGTGAAGCAGATTTATTTTTAGCGCGCGTCTGTTGTTACTCGAAAGCGGTAATTTCCTATTACTCGTGGGTTTTTGCTCCGCAGTGAATATGTGTAGTTATGTCTTGTATCGTAACAGTTAGGGTTAGATTTAGTATTAAGGTTAGGATTAGGGTTAACGCTAACCCAAATCCTAACCCTAATACTAAACCTAACCCTAACTGCTACGAAAGGACACATAACTACACATATTCACTGCGCAGCAAAAACCCACGACTGGGAAAAAATGTATTTATAACCTCAGACCTAAGGGCCTTTTATATTTGGATATGCGCCCTAATATAACCGACTAGGTTGAACGGGACGCGCCTCGCCATAACTTAAAAAAAAAACAACAACAACACCAAGAACTTGTCTCTACGCATTCAAGTTGTATTAAATCGTTCATTTCAACTGAGGTAAGTAATAAATTCATTTATAAAACATATTTACTTAGGCTAAGTGCGGTTTATAGATAGGCCTACTGTACTTGCGGCCGTAATTTACAATGTATTTTTAACTATGGCCAAAATTAGTGTTTGAATGAAATTTCTTGGTTTACAACTGCTTACGAGAATATGTTTGACACAGTTTGAGATGGTCAAGAATAGAAATTGATGGCGATTCCATATCCTATAGCCTACTCTGTTATCAGACGTGTCCCACTGTTCATTTCACCACATTTTTGGGAAATAAATATATTTTGAATGCTTTTTCATTATATTTATGATGAAGAGACATATCCCGTTCTGCTCTGCAGGGTTATAATTAGGATATGCCTAGGCCTACATGTTTTCAATTCCAAATAACATGAATAACCGCCGATACATGAAAGTGGCGTCACATCTGCCAAATCACTGTAATTAGGATAAATGAAAATTATCAATTTTGTGCATAGACCTGTTATTTAAAATTTTAAAAATAATTTTTAAAAATTCTTTTTTAATCGAAACAAACAGAAACGATAAAACAAAACAAACCCCAACAAAAAAAAATCAAACAAAAATAGTAAAGATGGGGAGGGGGTGTGTGTGTGTAAAGGCCTGATGTTTCCAGTTAGATATTTAATAGATTTTCACTTATCATAAGTGTTATACGGATATCATCATACCTTCACCCTCCCAATTACTATATATTAACTTTTGTTCTAGTTAAATATTGTTTGACTATATTATTCATGCGTTTAAAACTTTGACTTGGTAAATATACATAGCTTAGGCCTACTTATAAGTTATTTGTGTGTTCCATTTTTTCTTTTTTTTAAAAACAAAAGAACACAACCCTAAGGAGCAGTTTTTCCCTCAGAAACATCAAAACTAACACTACTCCCTCGGACACGTCAAAAACATCTAACACTACTAGGAGACCTACAGATGTGACATCATTTGTGACCAAGGAAGAAACTCTCAGAGCTGAGATTATTTGGACTTTTTTTTTCAGTGAAAAGTCACCATAGTTTTAATTCAAATTTCATACGCAACAAGGGACATATTCTCTTCTGTGGTAGTTTTTATTCAGCCTTCAGCTTTATTTTAAGATCTGAAATTCAGATTGGTGCATTTGGAACAGTAGCTGAAAATATGAAGCATTTTCCTGTAGCATTGAAAAAAAACCCAACTCAAATTGAAAAAGACAAATCATCCTGTGTTTTGTGCGACAGAAGATAAGGCATGCCGACAGTCACCTGGCATGATACAAAAAGATTTAACCTTATATCTACTGTTGTCACGTAGCGTTTAAAGGATAAGAGAATTATTTAGAGGAAATAATAGATCTGATGTGGAAGATTTGGCTCAAGGAATCCCTGCTGGGTTTTCCCACTTCCAAAGGGTGACGAAGAGGGTAAATTCTCCTAACTCGACAGGTCTGGAAAAGATTGTAAGGAGATATTTGGTCTCTCGCTACCGTCGTCCCCTTCTCAGTTATCTATTATTATTATTCTTTAAATTATATTATATTTTACGAGCCCCCCCTCCCTTATAAAGGAAGATAAACATAGACAATATTCAACATCTAATGGAAGGAACAAAGCGTGGGGTACAGTATATACACCCAATTGGTTTATTGCAATAAAGTGAATAGATGGTGAATGATAGTATTGTCGATGGAATTAGTGTCTGCTGTATGTATTATGTGTCTCACAATTCACGTGTTTTTCATCATGGATGACTAAACTTTGTGGCATTGATTAGGTGAGTTTCCTTTGTCGTGGACTTAGCTTTTCAGCCCCCGGCTGATAGTGAAGTGTGGTTAGTTCTCCGGTCTCCTGACGTTGCCCCGGTAGGTCTTGAATGGTTCGGATTTGCCTTCTCTGTGCTCGACTCCGTATTCTGCGCTGAGATTGGACTGTCGTGCAAGGCTCCACCATAGACTACTCAAAGATGGACGCTAACCCGCAATTAGACACGTGGCTTCAGTGCTTTTAATGCGAGAATTCGCCGATAATTGGGTTAGACCTAGCTGTCTCAAGGGTTCCGGGCAAGTGAAGATTGCTTGTGTTGCCGCCTTTTAGCGGGACATTTCCGCTTGGACACGTGATCCATAGCGTGCATCATGTGACATTAGCGTCAAATAAACGCTCCAATCAATAGCGTTAAAAGTCACGTGGGGTCTTCCTAAAGTGGCATAAACTGGTTTTATCAGCTTAAGCAGTCTTAAATTAAAACAGGTTCCTAGCTACCGAGGTCATTGGTCAACAATGACGTCGTATCTAAAAATAGCGAGGAGGAAATACTGAATACTAGGAGAATTTCCGCAAGTGACAATTCCCGGGACTTTGCGATCATGCATTGAGGATGAGAAAAAAAACGATGTCCGTAAATAATAAAAAAAATGAAGAGAAGATTGGGCAAGTTGTCACACAAGCCCCTCCTCAAGTTTGACGTTCCGTCCAACTCCTCTTGTCCTGTCTTCCTCTTCTTTTCCAGTTTCTCATATCTCCTCGGTTGCGTCCGGATGTCTGCTCAAAAAATCTGCCCCTACGTTGTTCTTCCCAGGTATGTATTCTATGTGAAAGGAATATGGCTGCAACAGGAGTGACCATCTCATAAGCCGGGCATTAAGGTTCTTCGACGCTGCAAGAAATATCAACGGTTGGTGATCACACTGCACCGTGAACTTTTTCCCGTATAAATATGGTTGAAACTTCTGCACAGCCCATATTAGCGACAGACATTCTCGTTCGATGGTAGAGTAGTTCTGTTCAGCAGGGTTCAATTTCCTACTAGCATATGCGATGGGGAATAGAGTTGCAGAAGGTCTATCACTAGGCTGCAGGAGAGTGGCTCCTATCCCTATATTGCTAGCATCTGTTCGCAGCGTAAAGTTCAGAGTTAAGTCAGGCAGTCGCAGAATTGGCCTAGCTGTGAGTTTCTCCTTCAGCAGCGTGTAGGCATTTTCGCACTCCGCTGTCCAGGTTACTTTGTCCGGGTTCCCATTCTTGGTTAATGCGGTCAATGGCGCACTCAGGGTATTAAAATCTTTAATATATCTCTGGTAGAAGCCACATAGAGACACAAATGACCTTACATCCTTTTTAGTCTGGGGTCGTGGGGCCCGCTGTAACTTCTCAATATTACGCGCATCTGGGAACATGCATCCATGCGAGATAGTGTGTCCCAGGAATTCTAGTTGCTCGCAGGCAATTTGACATTTTGTAGGGCGAGCGGTGAGTCCTGTTTCTCTAAGTCTTTCGAAGAGTAGGGAAACTGCGTCCAGGTGCTCCTCAAAGGTGTTCGTGGCAATAAGTATGTCGTCCATGAAATTACTTATCCCAGGGTGGTTCAGGGGTTCCAGTAGCTTCCTCATCATACGAGTAAAGACGCTTGGGGCGTTGCTTAGCCCAAATGGCAATACATTAAACTCGTAATGGCCTTCAGAAGTACTAAATGCTAACATATGTCGAATTTCCTCTTTTACCGGGATCTGGTAGTACCCTTTGCTAAGGTCTATCTTCGAAAAGTATCGTGCTCTACTCAGCTTGGTGAAAAGCTGATTCTGATCCGGTAAGGGCTCCGCTTGAAATTCCGTTACAGCGTTGAGCCTTCGGTAGTCTATGCAGAGGCGATGTTCTCCTGTGGATTTTCTAAGCAACACTACACTCGCACTATAAGGCGACTCTGATTTTGAGATAATATTTTCCTTAAGCAGGTACTCGATTTCCTCACCCAATGCCTTTGCTTTAGCATAAGGAACAGGATAGTTCTTAACTCGTACCGGGGCGAGGTCTGTTAGCTTCATATCAAATTCTATCAGGTTGGTCATGCCAGGTTTATCCGTGAGTGTACTAGTGTGTTTTCTCAACAACTGTTGAACCCGTGCCTGCTGATCCTCCGTTAAAGTTGAACTAATCTGAACATCTTGATGAGTTTCGCACTGACGAAGAGGGTATTCACAGGAGGTCAGGGGTTCTGCCTCAGTTTCCGTCGCAATAGCCAGTGTCAGGAAATGTGCTGGTTCTGCACCTGGTCTTTCATAATATCGCTTCAGCAGGTTTATGTGGTAAATTTTCTGCTTCCCCTTTATGGCAATCTTGTAATTGGTGCGCGACATTTTCTCAACAATTTTATATGGACCTCTCCACCCGATTTGCAATTTATTATTGCTACTGGGCAGGAGTAATAATACCTGTTCTCCTACTTCTAGCTCCCTATCCTTCGCAGTGCGGTTGTAGTAACGCGCATGTTTACGACGGGCACGGCGTACATTTTCCTTTGCCAGTTCCCATCCTGTTTTAAGGCGTTGGGTCAACTCCTTCACGTATTGGGATGCAGAGGTGACCGTCTCATCAGCTTTATCATCTGTCCAAGTACGTAACAGTGCCTCTAAAGGTCCTTTTATAGGTCTACCAAACAGCAATGTGGCAGGAGGCATCCCAGTAGAATTGTGGGGTACTTCGCGGTAAGCAAATAGTGCTGCGGGTAAGTATTGATCCCAGCTCTCTGGTTTTTCCTGCGCAAGTTTCCGAAGGATGGAAATAAGGGTCCCGTTAAACCGCTCCACCTGGCCATTTGCCTGGGGGTGGTAGGGAGAGGTGTGGATATGTCGGGCCTGAAATATCCTAAACACTTCCTCGGTGAGTTTTCCTCGGAATTGGGAACCATTATCTGTCAGGATCTGTGACGGAAACCCTAGCCGAGTAAATATGGTGAGCAGAGCCTCAGCAACATGCTTAGAATCACAGGCGGGCATAGCAATTGCCTCTGCCCACATGGAGCAACAATCCACTAACGTGAGTATATAACTGTTTCTCTCTTTTTGCTACGAGTAAGTGGACCCACAATATCCACCGCTACTCGTTCGAAGGGTGTGCCCAAGATTGGCATTTCTCCCAGAGTGGCTGGGGCCGTCCAGTGTTTCGGCGCTGTCCTCTGGCACTGCGGGCATGATTTCACATATCTCTGGATATCGGCGTTGATACCTGGCCAATAATAATGACATGAAATACGCTGAATCGTGGCACTTATGCCCATGTGGCCACTAAACGGAAGGGCATGGCCCATTTCTAGGACCTGGGCTCGGTATGCTGATGGAACCACAAGTTGCCCATGTTCCTGTCCTCCATTTCCTGCTTTCCGATGCAACAGCCCATTTTTCTTGTAGAAGTCTCCCTTTTGGAGAGGAGTGTGCGCTCTCGGTAGTTTTTTGTAGCAGGGTGCTAGAGATTGATCCTCCGTTTGTGCCTTTTTTTAATTCCTCAGGAAGGATGTTGGGTGGGGATTCCAACTCCGTATTCCGTTTGGCCTGTCCTCTAGTGGTGACAGCCGCCACAACCAGAGGGTGAATGGGTTCTCCCAAGAACACATACCTACACCCTAAGATCAAGGGATAAATAGGGTCGTCCAAGATCGCTGCACGGATTTCCCCAGTCACATATTTTGATTTGACCTTAATCTTGGCTATGGCCAAACGCATAGGTGCTGCACTTTTAGTAGGTCCTTGTATTTCTATAGTGTCTTCTGTCATCTGGTCAGGCTTGACTAGGGATGCACAGACAACTGCGTCGAATGCAAGGCCTGTATCATAAAGGCAGGTCACCTCTTGGTCATTTACGAGGACTGTCTCAACGACCGGGGGATGTCGGGGTTTGTCCAGAGGTTCTTCCGGTCCATTTCCCCTTGCGGCACTTTTACGTAAGCAGGCAGCATGATGAGGTGGGTTTTTCCGGTTGCACTCCTGCGTATTGTGGGTGATGGTTCTACAGTGCTTACACCATTTTTCCCCTTGCCTCTGCTGCTGGAAATTAGATCTCTGAGTAGTCTTGTAGTCTGGCTTGTCATGCTTTTTGCAGTTAGTATACGGTGGTTTCACTTGGGGGTCCATGTGTGACTGAGCTGTCTGTCTAGGTACGTAATCTGGTTGTTTCCGTCTGGGTGGTGGATTCTCTGATAGTGCTGCCTGATATCGTTCCGCTAACTGGACTATGGATTCTAAAGTGCTGGCCCCATTCTCTGTCAGGAATCTTCTCATGTCGGAAGTCATGGTGTCCTTCAGTTGTTCGATCATGACCATTTCCTTCAGGCCTTCCCAATCATGAGTAAAATTCCCTAGGGCACCCCACTTCTCCACGTAGGAATCCAGTCTCGCAGCAAACTGAGCAAAGTTCTCTCCGACTTCCCTCCTAGAGTTACGGAACCTCTTCCTATAGGCGTCAGCATGTAGCTCATAACGAACCAATAGTGCCTTTTTCAAAGAGTCGTAGTCATCCTGTAAACCTGGAGGAAGCTTGCTATACACGTCATAAGCAGTTCCTCTAAGCCCTTGCGACAGTTTCAGGTTCCATTTGCTCTTCTCCAAACCAAACGTGGTGGCAAACTTCTCAAATTTGTCCAGATACCTATCGATCGAGTCGGCTTGTTCCGAGAAAGCTTCGAATGGAAACGTCAAGGGTCCCAAAGTTGACATGAGTGAGGATGGCAAAGGTCCTGTGCCCCCTGCGTGCAAGGAGGGCATATCATCTGACCGTGGCGATAGGTTGCCTGAGGAGGTAGATGCTGTCGCACCGGCTACTGGTTCAACTCTTTGAGCTTGTCCCTGCATCTCTAACTGCTTCATCTTCAATGCATGCTCGCGTTCATCTCTCTCGCTTCTTTCTCTAGCGTCTACAGCTTTTATCCTCTCATCTATTTCTGCTAACTTTATTCGCTCTTCTCTTTCAGCTTTCGCTGTTTCTCGAGCGTAATACTTATCAGTCTCGACACTGACATAATTTGCAAGGTCCACCCCACTATAACCTAGATCTCGACCGGCCTCCCCTAGTGCTGCCTTAAGCTTAACTATTTCAGCCATCTTTTGCAGTTAAAGTCCACACTGAGTAAGCTAGTGCTACCTTCCAATAGTATTTCTAGCAACAAGTAAATACTAATTATTTATCCGACTGCTGTAGAATGAAATTACTACAGTTATGGAGACTTAAGGTCTGTAATTCAATGAAATACAAAATCAAGAACTAACTTAATTAAACACAACATATATAAAGGGATTCACCAATCAATGCCTGAATTTCTAGAAAAAATGTTTTCTGTCTTTCTAGAGCTCACTGTGTGAAAATACATGTGTTAAAATGGTATACTGTAATGACTGAATGGATGATACTATCCCAGAGGTATGATAAAATACATAAGTTCAAATCCCGGACCGAGACACCAGTGTCACGTAGCGTTTAAAGGATAAGAGAATTATTTAGAGGAAATAATAGATCTGATGTGGAAGATTTGGCTCAAGGAATCCCTGCTGGGTTTTCCCACTTCCAAAGGGTGACGAAGAGGGTAAATTCTCCTAACTCGACAGGTCTGGAAAAGATTGTAAGGAGATATTTGGTCTCTCGCTACCGTCGTCCCCTTCTCAGTTATCTATTATTATTATTCTTTAAATTATATTATATTTTACGAGCCCCCCCTCCCTTATAAAGGAAGATAAACATAGACAATATTCAACATCTAATGGAAGGAACAAAGCGTGGGGTACAGTATATACACCCAATTGGTTTATTGCAATAAAGTGAATAGATGGTGAATGATAGTATTGTCGATGGAATTAGTGTCTGCTGTATGTATTATGTGTCTCACAATTCACGTGTTTTTCATCATGGATGACTAAACTTTGTGGCATTGATTAGGTGAGTTTCCTTTGTCGTGGACTTAGCTTTTCAGCCCCCGGCTGATAGTGAAGTGTGGTTAGTTCTCCGGTCTCCTGACGTTGCCCCGGTAGGTCTTGAATGGTTCGGATTTGCCTTCTCTGTGCTCGACTCCGTATTCTGCGCTGAGATTGGACTGTCGTGCAAGGCTCCACCATAGACTACTCAAAGATGGACGCTAACCCGCAATTAGACACGTGGCTTCAGTGCTTTTAATGCGAGAATTCGCCGATAATTGGGTTAGACCTAGCTGTCTCAAGGGTTCCGGGCAAGTGAAGATTGCTTGTGTTGCCGCCTTTTAGCGGGACATTTCCGCTTGGACACGTGATCCATAGCGTGCATCATGTGACATTAGCGTCAAATAAACGCTCCAATCAATAGCGTTAAAAGTCACGTGGGGTCTTCCTAAAGTGGCATAAACTGGTTTTATCAGCTTAAGCAGTCTTAAATTAAAACAGGTTCCTAGCTACCGAGGTCATTGGTCAACAATGACGTCGTATCTAAAAATAGCGAGGAAATACTGAATACTAGGAGAATTTCCGCAAGTGACAATTCCCGGGACTTTGCGATCATGCATTGAGGATGAGAAAAAAACGATGTCCGTAAATAATAAAAAAAATGAAGAGAAGATTGGGCAAGTTGTCACAACTGTCCACTCCAATGATAATATAAACAAGACAGAAAGACAAATTCTTTAGGGCAGAACAATTCAGAGCCTTTGCTTGCAGAAAAATACAGCAAAAGTATGGGAGGTGTCGACTACTTCAGCCAACTAGGTGCAAGCTACCCCTACCCACATATATCCTATTTTTATATCATTTCTTAGTTGAAACTGCCCTGGTCAATGGGCACATAACCTACAACACTGCCAACTCTACAAAAAAAGATCAAAGCAAAGATCAGGATGTCAGTATGACTCTTATTGAACCTGCTATTCTTCGATGCAATGTGACACCTTCAAAACCACAGATCACAACAACACGACTTACTGAGCACCACTTCATTGATAAATATGAAAGGACAAGGTACAAACCAGACTGTAAAGTGTGTAAGGCTGCAGGGAACAGAAGCCAGACTTGCATGTACTGCCCAGATTGCAATGTACCTCTATGCCTGATACCCTGCTTCAAGTTATACCACACAGTCAAGGATTATCAACGATCCAGACAAAGACTCTTGCAGAGGCCTACAGCTACAACTTCAATCCCAGTTAATAAAGGAAGCAGCTCAGACTCCAACTAGAGGTACGTAGCTACTCAAACATTTACAAACGCTCATTGTCATGCCACAGAAGCAGAATACATTCAAAAAAGACAAACACGAAAAATAGTTTTTTTTTGCATTTTATTCACACTTTTATTAGCCTTTTATGTTGATATACGTTAATCATTAAATCAGTATGTCAATCAAGCTTATTTTATTCATTGACATCCATGTCACTAACATTTTATTGCGCTGAGTCCTTCATCTAGAATAATAATGCAACAGTTCCCTACACACCAACACTAAACAAGACTACTAGTCATAGAGAAGGAACATAGATGTAGATGAGATGAAACTCCACCATAATCTCTCTGAAAAACGTAAATAAATAGAAGGAGAAGAAACATGGGGAAGGATTTTTTTTCTGTAATCCATCCTAGAAATAGTGAACAAAATGCAAGGAGAAAAAGACATGGGCCATTTGAAAGACAGAATCTCAGTACTTTCGTCACAATGGGGCTATTATTATTATTATTATTATAACTATTACGTCTGGGGCTCAAATGACATCTCCAAGCTTCGTGTGCAATGCTGCGTTCTCAACATGTTTCACCACAGGGGGAATCCCTGGAAGTGTCATTTTCTCCAGGTTCTTGAAGTGTACTTGAAAGTCTTCTCTTAATTTTTCAAGGTGATTTATGGCAAGATATGAAACAAACATGTAACCACCAACAAGAATACTTCCAGATGTAAAATTGAGTAACAGTAAGCATTTTGTTTCTTTTATGTTTGTTAACTTTTTACCCCAAAAGTTTAATCAACCCTATGGGGCTTATCAACCCTGTGGATGTCTATATGGACCCTTGGGGGTCAATATTGATCACTTTGGGGATCCCTGTCTTGACCTTAGTTAATTCTCTGTTAGTTCATCATCAACCACCAAATATTTAACTGCCGGTGTGTGGAGTACTTGGTCACACAGGTTACTTCTAAAAGTGCCAGAACATTTGTTTAAAATTTGGGGTCTCTATGTTCATAATATGATCGAGTCAAGGAGAATAACTATAGTAAATCATAATCAAAATAAGTTATTTCTCATTGTTGAAGCCCAAAATAAAAGATATATCTCAGAAGGTCATCATAACTAGTTGTCATAACACAGTTACAGTTGAGACTCTATTACACTATACACCAGAACCTCAAGCAGAACCACAAATATATTCATAGAATGTATGATCTCTATATACACACATTGGGATTCTCGCTAGTGCTACGAAGTTCATGCACTGTACTGAGATCCTCCTTGTGTGATCTAAGGGAGGAGATCGGAGCACTGATGGAGTAGTCCATGTGCAATGAAGATAGTCCTTAAAACCAGACTAAACCAAACCAAACTAAACCAAACCAGACCAGACCAAACCAAACTAAACCAAACCAGACCAGACCAAACCAAACCTCTAGCATACATCTAGAAAATAAAAGATTTTCAAAGTGCAGTTTTAACACTCTTCATGATTTTATCAGTTCAGTGTACAAATGCTGACTGTCTTGTAGATCATAAGCAAGAACTTCAGAACAGTTAGATCAAGTTCACAGATGTAAGCTGGCCCTATCTAGAAGAAATTAAACTTGACAAAAACCTCCACTGCCTAAGCCTTTACGTTAAGCTTGTGAGCAATCTGTCCAAGGCAGCCATGCTTGGCTTTCAATTTAATTTTTTTATGAAGAAAAACCAGCAGCGATTACTGTCTGATTTACACTTTGCCTCTTATTGTTAGATCAAAATATATCTGGTTAACAGGCCACGTTTACCAGATATCACTTAGATCCAAAAATATGCAGTAAACAGGCCAAGCTTAACATATCACTTATATCCAAAAATGTCCAGTTAACAGGCCACACTTAACATATCACTTATATCCATTAATATCCAGTTAACAGGCCACACATCATATTAGATCTAAAAATATCCAGTTAACAGGCTACACTTAACATATCACTTATATCCAGAAATATCCAGTTAACAGGCCACACTTAAAATATCACGAATATTCAAAAATATCCAGTTAACAGGCCACACTTAACGTATCACTTAGATCCAAAAATATCTGGTCAACAGGCCACACTTAATATATCACTTAAATCCAAAAATATCTCGTTAACAGGCCACACTTAACATATCACTTAGATCCAAAAAATATAGTTAACAAGCCACACTTAACATATCACTTATATCCATTAATATCCAGTTAACAGGCCACACTTAACATATTACTTAGATCCAAAAATATCTGGTTAACAGGCTACACTTAACATATCACTTATATCAAAAAATATCCAGTTAACATGCCACACTTAACATATCATGTATATCCAAATTAACAGGCCACACTTAATATATCACTTAAATCCAAAAATATCTGGTAAACAGGCCACACTTAACAAATCACTTAGATCCAAAAATATCCAGTTAACAGGCCACACTTAACATATCACTTAGATCCAAAAATATCCAGTTAACAAGCCACACTTAACATATCACTTAGATCCAAAAATATCTGGTTAACAGGCCACATTTAACAGATATAAAGACATTTTGATATATTATTTCATTATGGCACTATTATTTTTACTAATAACAGACATGAGGCAGAACGCCTTGAACAGGAAGCCAGAGGACGTCTGGAACGACAGAAGATTGCGGATGAAGCTGAGGCAGAGAGAGTCCGTAAAGAACTGCTGGAACTACAGGCAAATAGTGCAGCTGTAGAGAGTACTGGCCAAGCCAAGGCAGAGGCCCAGAGTCGAGCTGAGGCCTCCAGGATTGAAGGAGAAGCAGCAGTTGAACAGGCCAGATTGAAGGCTCAGGCAACCAAGATTAAGGCCGTAAGTTCTTGTATTGGATATGACAATTTTATGTGATGATAAAACGTATGGATGAAATCTTGTTACATTTTATCTAGATTTAAAAAAAGGAAAATTCTTAGTCAAACCAATTACCATGATACTGACACAAGAATGATTTTGACATTAAACTCAATCCTTGGTATGCTCTGCAATTGATGAGTCATCAAGGCTAAGATAGATGGAGTTTGGCATTAGGCATAAGACTGGCAGGGATGAACATATGAGAGGATGCATCCAGCGTATATACAACCAACGCGCAACAGGAATAATTAGCATTCACACCCTTTGACATTTGCTGAGGGAGACTGAGCACCTATGGGTTTGCCCAGAGTGCAGTTATGTTGATTCTGAACAACAATCTCAATTCTCAGGGCAAGGATTCTTGGAAGCCCATGAATAGCTAAAAATACGGCACTGGATTTATTTGCTTCTTCAAATATTTGTGTATTTTTTTTCTTTTCATAAGTATATGCACAATACGTTTTAGTTACACTAAAAAACTGGATTGAATGAAAAAAAATATTATATTAATAATAAAAATAGAAAGCACAGTGTAATTAGTAATTAATGGGCTTGTGGCAGAGTGGCTAGAGCACTTACTTGTCAAGGTAAAGGGATTGGATCACACTTTTTTATTTACTCTTTTATGTTACTAAGCCATTTTAAATTGTTATTTTTGATAAGTGTTTGATTGCTTGTATTTCGCTTGTTCATTTCTTTCATACTGATGCATAATTCCCTCATATTTCCTTTGGCAGCACCTTTCTGAGCCTGTCTTACCAACTTTCCAATATACTTTCTCTTGTCTGTTCTGATATTTCATCTGTTTGTTGTTGTTTTGAAGAGGTGATGGGTGGAGAGAGGGCACTTAACAGCTGACCGTTATTGCCTCTTCTCGTTCTATCTTGGTCTACCCTGTTCAACCTGAACATTGGTTATAATTGGGGTATATGGTGTCATTTTATTTACTAATTTTGTATTCAATTTAAATAACTATTGTCTTTTGCAGTTGCTGATTTTTATTTATATTAGTATTTTTCCACTTTTTTTTCTCTTTTGTATTGTTTATAGATAACTATTGACCTTTGCACTTGGTTTTAATTTGTATTAGTATTTGTTCTTTTTGAGTTGTTGTTTTTTTTTTTTTTTTAAACCTCGTTGTCTTTCCTTGTCCTATGAGTAGTTTCATCTTACTTTTTCTTTTGCTTTTATGTACAGTTCATTAGCCTAGACTCTGGAACTTCTGGTCTTGTTTAAGTTTAAATCTGCTTCTCATCAGTTTATGTTGTTGTCCATGCATTGTGTTAGTGTTCCCTTTTTTCCAGAATGTCTCCACATATCTCACTTTGTATATTTGTGATTTATTTCTAGTGGTCTTCTGTATTTGTTTCATCTTCTAGTCAGTGAAGCTACTGGCACTCTATGAATAATGCGACAAGAAATCTTGTTTGTTCTTGATTTCAGAGATATCTCACATTAAACTGCTGTGTTGCTTTATATCTTCAAAGTTCTATACTTACTTACTTAGTTGTTCCTCTTCTACCGTGAGGTGTAGTGGTTTGTATGAGAGAGCGCCATACTATTCTATCAGCTGTCTTCCTCCTGGCTTGGTTCCATTCTAGTCCTCGGTCCTTCAAAGATTGTCTAATGTTGTCCTCCAGCTGACTTTTGGTCATCCTGGAGGTCTGGATCCCTGGCTCTTAGTTTCCCATGCTTGCCGTGGTAGCTGATCTTCTCCCATTCTGCAGACATGGCTAAACCATCTCAGTTGGGACTGTTCTACTTGCGTCTGCAGGGGTTGGGTTTTTAGGCCTTGACGTATCGTCTGGTTTTCACAGGTCTATCTGAAATGAAATTATGATCTAATAAAGCCATATCTACTCCTCTATACACTTTTAATTGTGTAATGATTTGAACTTCTAGCTCATGTACATATGATCCAAATGACTTTCTGTCCTGCTGTATGTCTGCTTTATGTTTTCATGTAGAAACATACTTCCTCATATAACATATTGACTTGAAGCAGAGAAGTTTATGGAAATGTTCATTTTTATTTATTGCCCCCAAGGGCCAAGTTTTACTACCTTTGTATTTAGGTTACCCATAAACATAGCCTATCTTTACAGCTCTTTTATCCATAATAATTTAAAGTCTGGTGCAAGTTCTTCTTTCACAGATTTTTCTGCCGTAAAATGGCGTAAAACACTGATTGATTTTCAGTTTCGTTTTTGGCAGTTTTGAAAGTTGCCTGGCTCTCATTACTTTCTATTTAATGAGTACCATCACACTTTCCTTGACATCATTAGAGCTACACATTCACTATGAGGTGCCCTTTCTCCCTCATGTCCTGAGTGTAGCACACTTTCATCTGTATTGTTTCTGCTTATCTATTTCCTTCCATGTTTCACAATTCTAGGATGTTAATTTTAGACATTTGTTTTTTCATTGCTGCTGCAACCTGTGTTTATTCATTTAGTGTTTGAACATTCCAGGTACCCAGCCTGGAGATATTCCTGGGGGAAAGGAGATAATTTTGCAATCCAGACTCCTTTTAGCTTTCTCTGAACCATGTAATTATCTTCCTTGCTAGAGGACCCTCTTCCACCTTGGATGGCTTAGTTTAATTACTTGCCTTCAGTGTTTAAGAGTTGTACCAGCTTAGTAGTAGCCCCCTTCAGTTATAACTGACTGTCAGAATATGCCCATGAAGTGATAGCCCTCAGCTTTTTGTCCTGTTGTTCCTTTTGGCATGTTCTTTTCTCTTCTGCTTCTTTTCACCCAATCTGAGATTGTGCATTAGGGAGCATCGCCACTTGGTGCAGTCGGCAGCTTCATCCTCCCAGTTTGCTGCCTTCATGTCTCTGTTACACACATCTTTCACCTCAGCTGCGGCCGCCCAACTCTTTTTTTGCCATCTGCAAAAGTACCAGCTTAGATGCCCTATTATAATCTGTCTCTTACATCAGGAATCAGAGCTGGAACGTCTGACTTCTGCCCGGGAGGCTGAGCTGAAATACGTGGCTGAGCAAAACAAAATGGAACTACAAAAATCAAACAAGCTGTCAAGAATTGAAGTTAACAAGTTCAAGGAAATGGTGGAAGCAATAGGAGCATCTACTTTGTTATCAATGTCCACTGCTGGACCTGACATGCAGGTTTGTGCAGTTTCATATTAATACATACTCGTATATTCCTGCACTGTTTGAGTTGCCAGGTGTTTTCCTGCACTGTTTGAGTTGCCAGGTTTTTTCTGAAGAGAAAACCAAATAATAAGACTACTGCACCCTCAGGCATGTCATCTGAAGTTAGACATGGGTGCTGGCAATTTCATCATGTCAAAGAAATTGCCACATAAACCACCACTCCAAGATCATGTGACTGCTTGACCACCACTCCAAGATCATGTGACTGCTTGACCACCACTCCAAGATCATGTGACTGCTTGACCACCACTCCAAGATCATGTGACTGCTTGCTGCAGGCTGAGACCAGCTGAAGTGGTGGCTGCATTACCCGTAAGGAGAGCAAAGGAAAATGATGATGACAAATATTCCTGGGTTTCTCGTTTATTGACTTTTTTGTATTTTCTTCTTAGACCCTTAGCTCTTGACTGACAAAGCAGTCAGTGGCCATCACGCCTAGTGGTGTCTTGAAGAGGCAGCAACACTGTCCCTATTTTGCTCGGTTGGTGGCCATCCTTCGTGCCGTGCCTCCACTGCTTTCCACCAGGTTGTCTTTGGTCTACCTCTCTTTCACCGTCCTTCTGTGGTCCATAGCATAGCAGTTCTGGTGATGGTGTCAGGGTTGCTTCTGAGGACATGGCCAACCCAGTTCCAGTGTCTGCCTGCAATGATGGTGTGCATGCCTTTTTGACTGCACCGTGTAAGCAGTTCCTGGTTGGAGATGGTATTCTGCCTAAAAATTCAAAGAACTTTCCTTAGGCAGGTTGTGTGGAATGAGGATAATTTGGACATTTCCTTTTCTGTTACTCTCCAGCACTCTGCACCATACAAAAGTACAGAAAGTACGCACCCCTGGTATAATCTTAAGATTAAGATTTTGTATTTGACCTGCCTCTTATGATATGCTTACATTTGTTCTTGATATAATTAACATTCAGGCCAGACTTTGACTTTAACTGCCAAACTCATCTGGCTCAGATTGTTACGGTGGGGAAGCTGGTTAAAGATTTTAATTATGTTTCAAGACATAAATTAATCTGTTGATTATCTTCTTGCTCTTATTTTGTATAGATGAATGTTCGCTCATTCACAGATTTTTATCCACAATTAGTATATTTTTAGGTTATATTTGTCTGTTTGCCTGTCAGAGTTAGCCAACCTCATTCATTTTTCAGGTGTAACCATTATGAATATGTTGTCACCTTTCAGGTGTAGTTAAGATTCTCTTATCACCTTTCAGGTGAAGCCAACAGGTATCTCTTTATTAGT
The DNA here is from genome assembly GCA_024509875.1 of Oreohelix idahoensis. Taxonomy (NCBI): domain Eukaryota; kingdom Metazoa; phylum Mollusca; class Gastropoda; order Stylommatophora; family Oreohelicidae; genus Oreohelix; species Oreohelix idahoensis. Next base: position 967,604 of record JAMPIV010020530.1, read on the forward strand.
GCCAGATACATTCTTCTATTTGTGCCACACATATGTAACCAATATGCATCATTTTTATGTTGCATCTTTCTCCTTTTGCCACTCGGAGAACATGAGGTCATCACTGATGTTGGCTCCCTTGCTAGACTCTTGCACCAAAAACACATTTGCATTTGCAGTGGTAGTTTTTGGAGTAATTTGTTTCACAAGATGAGGTTTGCAGCCTCAAGGACAACTTCATATTAGTAACTTCTTATGATATACCTGAGGCCCTGTCCTTGTCTCGTCAAAGACTCCAAGTAACCACTGAGGGTTTTTTAATTTGCATGTATATTAAGTATATCACTTTCCACCCTTTAGGTTCGCATGCTGCAGGCTTTGGGTCTGAAATCTACTCTCATCACAGATGGATCAACGCCCATCAACCTTTTCACGACTGCTTCTGGCTTGATTGGTGGTCTGCTTCCTTCAAAAAAGCCTCGTGATGTTTCTCTAGATGGTCAAGATTCAGTGGCTTAAAAAACTGAAGTCAGCAAAATGTGGTGCTGCAGAAAGGTTGAAGGCAAGCAGGCGAGAGATGAAAGCAGAAGTTGGTGGGAAAGAAACATCAAGCATTCCTTAGATATAAACTGTGGATGTGCTATCAAGATAAGAGACACCAAGTTGAAAATGCAGAACAGCCAGTTTTCAACACAGAGACACCATTTAATCTATTTTGAGGCCCATGTACAGATTACAGTACATGTCCCTATGCTGTTACCCGAAATCATCAGGGACAGCTGTGTTTCGGAAACTGGATTTTTTCTGTTTCTAGACGTCGCCCAAATTATGGTAAAAAAGTAGCCCAAAATCACCCAAAATGTACTCAAAAATGCTCAGTCACCTAAATTATGTTCGAAAATCACCCAAAGAAACTTGATTTACAGCATCTTTCGGTTTTTGAGTGTTCAGATAAAATGATATTGACCTGTAGTTATCAGTTTGCTGAGGTTTATAATATTTTTTGTCCATTTGCTAATGTCACTCAGAAACCATTTTAATAGCACAAAAGTAAACTGTATAAATGTAGCTTCTGTGATAGAAACAACTATATACACAGCAGGTAAAGTTATATGACTGTTGTTACGCTTGTAAGCCATAATCTAAGTCTAATGTGATCAACTAATATACGCACATGAATATTTTGATTCTGCAGATGACCTATGCCCTTTATCACATAAACAAGATATGAAGGACAAGACTAACAGTAGAAGCAGCAAAATCAGGGCAACACGTCATTAGAGCAATGGAGATGAGAACAAATAAGACGTAGAGTTCCGTTAAAGATGAATGGCAGATGATCGAAGAAGTGCAAAGCTAGACCTACTTTGGACGGCACACTGACAAAGAAAAAGGAACAAACCAGGAAGTCAGTGCCAGGATAAACAATACCAGACCTGCTGAAAACTCTCTCAACCACCATGGAGCTCGTTTCCCAGAAAAATAAAATTAAGCTGCAAAATATGTCTTTCTTTACGGCCCAGTAACTTGGCATGTCACCAAGAATATGACACCCAAACTCCTAACTTTCACCAACAGATACCTTCACATATGACACCCAAACTCCCAAACTTTCACCAACAGATACCTTCACGTCACCAGCAGATACCTTCACATATGACACCCAAACTCCCACCAACAGATACCTTCACATATGACACCCAAACTCCAAACTTTCACCAACAGATACCTTCACATATGACACCCAATCTCCAAACTTTCACCAACAGATACCTTCACATCACCAACAGATACCTTCACATATGACACCCAAACTCCCAAACTTTCACCAACAGATACCTTCACGTCACCAGCAGATACCTTCACATATGACACCCAAACTCCAAACTTTCACCAACAGATACCTTCACATATGACACCCAAACTCCAAACTTTCACCAACAGATACCTTCACATCACCAACAGATACCTTCACGTCACCAACAGATACCTTCACATCACCAACAGATACCTTCACGTCACCAACAGATACCTTCACGTCATCTTCTGTATCAAATCATCATCAACCTTCAGCTCCCCAAGGAGCATAGGCCTTCAACAAACTTATGGCAAGTTTTCATGACCCGTGCCATCAACTCAGGTCTTTTCACATTTCTTCATTTCCTTTACGGTTGTCTCCAGTTCTCTTCTCCATGTGTCCCTGAGTTTACCCTGGGGATTCCAAAAAAAAAGGATGGTAATGCTATCAGCATGTGTCTTCAGTGTGTGTCCTATCCATCTCCAGCGCCTTCTTCCATTGTCACTTGTCTGGATCTTGTCATCAGTTCTACATTAGTGATCTTGATATAGCTCTTCAATTCTATGCAAGCACTCATTTAGAAAGTCTGTACTGTATCAAAAGGCCGGATGTAATAACCAACTTAAACCTGTGGAGCAGAAGCAGAGGTCAAGCAGTCCTGCTGGAGACTACAGAGAAACAAAATGGAGGTAGATAGGCAACAACCTGAGGAAACAACCAACCAGTGCAACTAGGCATGACCTTGACCAGATGCCAAAATGGACAAAAAGAGTGGACATAGAACCTGTAGAGAAGGAGTGGGAAAGGAAGATAAGACACTAGACTATCAGTGCTGGAGCTAAAGAAGACAGCTATGATCTGTGGTAATGGTGCAGCTCTTTGCTCTATCTGTAACAAAAAGGATGGATTGAATGGCTGACTATAAATGTAATTTTTGTGAAGTAAATTAGTCTAAACATAATGATATAAATGTAATTGTTGTGAAGCAAATTAGTCTAAATAAAATTATATAGTGTGATTATTATGGAGTAAATTAGTCTAAATATAAAATTATATAAATGTAATTTTTGTGAAGTAAATTAGTCTAAATAAAATTATACAGTGTTATTATTATGGAGTAAATCCATGTAAATAAAATGATGTCAATGTAATTTTTGTGAAGTAAATTAGTCTAAATAAAATTATATAGTGTAATTATTATTGAGTAAATTAGTCTAAATAAAATTATATAAATGTAATTTTTGTGAAGTAAATTAGTCTAAACATAATGATATAAATGTAAATGTTGTTAAGCAAATTAGTCTAAATAAAATTATATAGTGTAATTATTATGGAGTAAATTAGTCTAAATAAAATTATATAGTGTTATTATTATGGAGTAAATCCATCTAAATAAAATGATATCAATGTAATTTTTGTGAAGTAAATTAGTCTAAATAAAAGGATATAGATGTAACTTGTTGGTTGGTATAAATAATTTATAGATAAATAATGTATTCAAGTTTTGAGAAAGCAAATTCAAAAGCCAAAGACATGGCTATAAACAAAAATTCCTGATTGCTTATTTATTCTTATATGTACTACGCTGTTATTATTTTCTGTGATATCAAGGATAAAGGTAAAGCACAAAATGATATGTATTAATTCTGTGCTTTGTACATTTTAGACCTAATACTAGGGGGTCAGAGTGGCTAAGAGATATGGTGTCCGCCTCGAGTTCTAGAGGTACTGGGTTCAATTCCCAGTTAAGGGAATATAATTTATGGAATTTTTTTTCAGAACCAGTGGTCCTAATGATGTCATACTCCCCCCTGGTCTCCTGGGTAGTGTGATCGAATGCCTAGCCTTCTCAGATAAGGGCAAAAAAAGTAGGAGGTCCTGTGTGCACGTTGCGCATGTTAAAAATCCCACGGCAGTTGGAAATCATAAAGAGTAGGCCATAAGGCCACTGCCCTGGCTAAATTTAAAAATAAGAAACCTACCCACAACACAAATATTTATAGAATGCGTGATTTCTATATACACACATTGGGATTCTTGCCGGTGCTACCGAGTTCATGCACTGTGCTGAGATCCTCTGTGTGATCTAAGGGAGGAGATTGGAGCACTGATGGAGTTGTCCGTGTGCAATGAAGATAGTCCTTAAAACCAAACCAAACCAAACCAAACCAGACCTAATACTATATTGTGCTTTACTTTAATCCCAGTTTGACTTCAATATTCATAATCTATGATAGGCTGTGATTACCAGATCATGTTTATCTATTCCATTCCAGGCAGTCGTATCTGTATGTGCAAATACAATTTTAGTGACACTGTGTTGTATATTCTTCATGACTGAATATCAAACATTCCTCCTCTTCTTATTTGATCTTTAGCTGCCGACTGTCATGCAGTCAGTGGCCATCATTTCTGGTGGCATCTTGTAGGGCAGCAACAAACTGCTTACACTTTGTTCAGTCGGAGGCCATCCTTTGTACAGTGCTCCAGCTCTGTTTCATTCTTTGCATCTCAGCCTCCACAGTTCTCTATCAAACATGATCAGCTAATTAATATCATCATCAGTTGCCATCTCTACAACGAAGGTTGGCTGTAATGGATCTCCATCATTAGTTCTTTTTTCATACCTAGATTTTCTAGGACCTCCTTATTTGTTTTCATCTCTTTCCATGAGATACGCCCCATTCTTCTATATATCCACATTTCAAGAGCCTCAATTCTTTCTTCCAAATGCTTATTCATCGTCCATGTTTCATCACCATACAGAAATGCAGAATATATATAACACTTTATGATTCTCAGTTTTAATTTGTGAGATAACTGTTTGGATGTCAGTATATGTTTCATGTTGAATGTAGCTTTGGCCATTCCTATTCTCTTCTTGATTTCTGTTTCACATCTGCCATCTTCTGTTATTATATGACCAAGATATACGTACTGTAGCTCTTGACTTGTTCCAGGATTTTCACATTTATGCTTATCTTTAATGTGGGTTTATCGTCTGTGATAAGGGTGGATTTAACTGGAATGATAAGCCAAAGGGTCTGACCACCAAAAGTGGATTTAGGCTGACGACAAATCACCACCCCTATCGACACCTGGTATAAAAGTGCAAGATGTAGGTGTCTTCTCTGGTTTATAGTGTTGCTGTGTATGTTGCAGTAGAATAGTTCACAGGGTACAACACAGGCAACATGATGTGTAGAGTCATGAAAATGGTAACTTCGCTTTATGTTTTATACCATTTATTGCACGCCACAAAACAGTCATGATATTTTGTCATCACCAACATAGTTTAACGAATGCAGCATTCAAAATCATATTAGCTGATAGTCATGTAGGATTCAATACTCAATAGTTCTATTGTAAACAGATAGCTTCTGTATATTCGATATCATAAAGTTCTGGTTCATGAAGCTGTATAAATAATATATATATATATATATATATATAGCACAGATCTGGGTGCCTAAGGTTCATACATATAACTTCTGCAACAGTGTCAGCTGCAGATCATCAATGTTCATAGACAATAATAAATGCTCCCTTCCTGATGCTAGCAGATCAGATGTGTACAATAAGTCCGTTTACTGTCTGCACGTGAATAGCATACATGGAATACAGGTCAAACCGACCCTTATAACCTTCCTAAGTCTAACCATCTGACTTGGACGTGATCTCTGATATAACGAATCCTGGAACACAGACAATAGTCTTGTTGGTCTAGAGCGACCCATATATATATAACTAGTTCAGGTATAAAGATACCGGTGGCGAAAATCCTAGTCAAAGTACCTCTCCATTTTGAATCACACAGGCGAGCAAGGAGCCACAAAATGACGAACTTCTAGATGATAGCATAAAGTTCAATACAAGAGGAATTACCTTTCTTCGGAAATCAACCTATGCCTCCAGGCAGGCTTGAATAATACTGGGAAATAGTCTAGTTAGCTAACTAACTCACAAAGACAATGTATTTCCCTCAGAAAATCACAAGACGCACATTGCGTCCGCTCGCTGCTCAGACCATTTCTAAACTCCCGAGCTGGGCGGAACACACCAAACGAACTACCAGTTTTGACATGCGCAGAACTCCAATATCTGAGTCGCCGCTCACATAAGACGATTCTAAGAACATTCGAGATAAAAGTCTTACACAGTCGCGCCTTTTATGGTCATGAACAGAAGCGTTAAGACAGGTTTCAGACATCTACAACAGTTGACTGATACTACCAAATAAGGAGATATGGTCACGCTTCGTTCAAGAAATTATAGACCGAACGTGTCTCTATACAAGAGAAGGCAAACTCATAAAAAAATTGTAGTCTCGATATCTCGGGATATGTCCCTTTGACTGTAAAAAACATAATACACCTTTCAGTCAAAAAATGATCATACATACGAAAAATGATCATACAAAGACTTTGGAAAAAGTAATTATTTGTGCGTAACATTACCGCACCCTCCCGGGAAAAAAAAAATGAAACATTTTTTTTTAAAAATCCTGGAGCCGGAAAAATCTAGGCTCCTAACGCACGTATGATGCGCGGATATATACCTAACAAACTAGCTCAACGCATGGAGCGAAACTGAGATCATATCTCAGGTCCTTAGAGAAAAAATTTATCTAAGTATTCGCGTATATATTCCAGGAAGGTGCCACCAACACACGCCACAATGATGGCAACATCATAATAAAAGTCAAATTACTCTCATACCAATATATGAAATTAAATATATCATTATGATATCATACAATGTGTTGTGCAAATAGTGGTGTAATATACTAATATACCGCACTATATTATTACATTATATAATGCATCAGTAATTAATAACTAATACAATGTTATTCTTCGTTGACATAAAACAATCAACAATCCCAATCTAGACAGAAGATGTCCGAAAATGGACAATAATCATCCGCTCCCATATCTCAATGTTTCCACAATGGACATATCTCGCAGACTTCACTGATGTGCTGCGAAAATATCAATAACACAAATCTTAAAGACAACTGGTAAATCTCTTAATACAATTATGCAAATATATTATCTAAATGTGGCCGAGTGATCTTTTGGCCCGTATATCACTAACTAAGCCTTCTTAGATAATTACATGGTACAATGTTATAAATTCCCCCCAAAAAAGTGAGAAAAAATCTACTAACATGTCATTATAATATTGGACTGTATATCAGGAAATATATATATGACAGAAGAATCATGTGGAATCGTGTGGGCATCTGGACAGAATGTCTGCCATCACATTATCCGAACCACGGATAGCTCGAACCGAGAAATGAAATGGTTGAAGAGCTATGGCATAACGAGTGGACCTCGAGCTCTTCAAGTTTTTGCTCTGAATAGCAGTAAGCGCTTTCTGGTCGGTTTCCACAATGAAGTGTGCGCCTAGAAGAAATCTTTGTAACTTCAGAATAGACCATACCATAGCCAATAACTCACGGTCTAAAACCGAGTAATTCTTTTCTGCAGCATTTAATTTCCTAGAGATATACATCACCGGATGCAGAGTATCAGAATACTCCTGCATTAGTGCTGCCCCAATCCCAGTTGACGAGGCATCACTTCGAAGAACAAAAGTCTTCTCAATAGTAGGTAACCTAAGAATAGGTGGAGATGAAAATAGGGCTTTAACCTGGTCCAATGAGGATTGACATTCTTTAGACCAGCGGATCAGATTAGGCGACCCTTTCTTCAATAAAGTAGAAAGCGGTGCCATAATGGAGGACAGATTCGGAATGAATCGTCCGTAGAATTGGATCAAACCTAATAGACTCCGTACTTGTTTCTTCGTCTTAGGGACCGAAATGTTAAGTATTTTTGAAACATTGTGGTCCTCTGTCTTTAAAAGACCATGACCAACACGATGACCTAGGAAAGAAATCTCGCTAAATCCTATAAAGGCTTTAGAGGGTTTTGCAGTCAAGTTATACTCGCGAAGAGTAGACAGTAATTCGTATAAACCCAAATAGTGATCTTCCCAGGAATCACTGAATAGACAGATATCATCTAAGTATGCTATGACATCTGTACGATATGCGAGAATTCGCCGCATCATGCGTACGAATGTAGCAGGGGCGTTCATAAGACCGAAAGGCATGAAATTCCATTGGAATAAACCCCTAGGTGTAGAAAAAGCTGTAAAAGGTTTGGCACGTTCAGTTAGCGGAACTTGCCAATAACCTTTAGACAAATCTAGTTTGGTAAAGAATCTAGAATTAGCAAGTTTATTGAGTAAGCTCTTCTAATGAAGGCATAGGTTCAGCGTCGAACTTCGTAACTTGGTTCAATTTGCGATAATCTACGCAAATGCGAATGTTATTATCCTTCTTTCGAACAATAACCATAGACGAAGAGTATGCTGAAGTGGATGGTTCAATGATTTCCAAACGTATCATTTCATCCAATTCTTTTTTCGACTTGAGACTGGAAATGGATAGGTATTGGATAAGGTCTGACTCTGATAGGATTATGATCAGTTAGCACAATGTCATGTTCAATGACATGTGTGTGTCCCGGGATGTCTGTAAGAACATCCTGAAATGTTTGCAACATCGAAGAAACTTGTCGATGTTCCTCAGCGGAAAGATTTGGAGAAACGGTCACGTTTTTCCAAGATTCCGTAGAATAAAGTGGGACCATAGGAAGAGGAAGATTGACATCAGAAAAAGTAGTTTCCTCATCCTGTATAACTGACAGAGATGAGTACTGACCATGAGGTGCTTGAGAATTGTCCGTTGCCTGGAAAATAGGCTGCAAATAGTCAGGTCTTTCATAAAATTCCGTGAGCATATTTATGTGGAAAGTTTTATGCTTTCCATCAATATCGACAACATAGTCGACATCAGAAATTTTGGAGACTATTGCATATGGACCTTTCCATGCAATTAGAAGTCTGTTCTCCCTTGAAGGAAGTAGAACGAGAGCTTTGTCACCTGGACAAAGTTGTCGTAGACATCTATTTTTATTTGCAAACTGCCTTGCCTTTTCTTTAGCAAATTCGGATGAAGAAGTTGCTAGTTTGCATGCCTCGATGATCTTTTGCCTAAGAGCAATGACGTACTCATAAGAAGATTGAGTTTCATCGCTAATATTATCGGCAGTGATTAGATCGTGAAGTAAAGACATAGGGCCGCGCGGTTGCGCGCCAAAGACAAGTTCTAAAGGGGAAAACCCTGTATGTTCATTGGGGACCTCTCTATACGCAAAGAGAGCCGCGGGTAAGACCCTGTCCCAATCCTGAGGATGATCCTCAGTTATCTTACCAAGTAAAGTTTTCAGAGTCCTATTTAAACGTTCGACTAACCCATTAGACATTGGGTGATAGATACTGCTGAGAGACCTTTTAATATGTAGCATAGACATTACCTGTGACATAGTGTCTGATATAAGTTGAGTGCCATGGTCTGACAATATTTCTCCGGGAAAACCCAAGCGAGAAAATATCAGCCAAAGAGCGTCTGCGATATCAGCAGTTGAGATGCTCTTGAGAGGTATTGCCTCTGGCCAACGTGTGCACATATCGACACATGTAAGAATAAATTGATGTCCTCTAGCTGACTTAATTCTAAAAGGACCGATAATATCTATTGCCATTTTTTGAAAAGGGCGAATAGGAATGTCAGCAGCCTGGATAGGCGCAGCATGTCGTGGTCCTTTAGATTTGACCTCCTGACATACTTTGCAAGAGCGACAGTAAATTCGTATGTCCTTGCTCACAAATGGCCAAAAGAAAGCCGCAAGAACCCTCGACTTTGTACGGGAAAAACCCATATGTCCAGCACATTGCGAGTCCTGAGCATGTTGCAATATTTGCAATCTCATGCTCTTGGGCACAAGAATTTGTGAATGAGTGGACGTAGTCGAGTCTTGTACCATACGTACAAGTACGCCATTCTTCATAGAAATCCAAGATTTTCTATTAGTATTCTGATTAGGATCACCTTTTTTTGCTAGAATGAAGAATTTTTGTAAAGACGGATCTTCTTCTTGCAATTTGATAAATGAGTCACGTGTAATAGTCAAGTGACTATCTTGGTCATTTACTTCATCATTATTAGTTGATGAAGTTTGAGGTGGATCCAGAGCATGTGCTCTTGTGACCACCGCATTGGTAGCTTCAATGTTTTGCTCTTCCCAAACAGCAATCTGCTGTGGGGTACATTCCCTAACTCCGTGAATACGACCAATAATAAGGTCCGCAATAGGATTTGGAAGTAGACACGCGTGGACCTCTTCCGTGAAGAAAGGAGTAGCAATATGTATTATGGCAGTAGGATACTTTTCCAACATGCCACCAAATGTGACACATTTGATGACCTTTCCTGTAGCACAGGATGGATCTACAAGAGATTGCCTAACACCAACAGTAGTACATCCAGAATCAAACAACACTGAGACTGGATTACTATTTACAAGCCCCTTATGTAATATAAGAGAACCTCTCCCATCATGAGCAACATTAGCAGGAAGAGCGGGCAAAGGATGACCACAGCTTAGAGTACTAACGGTCTTCGGATCAAATAAAGTACTGCATTGGATACATTTATTTGCTCTACCAAAATCAAAAGATGAGCATCCGATAGCATTATGGTCTTTATCACTATTAATCTGTTTATCTGCTCCCTGAGATTCTTGTTGAACAGAATTCGTCTGTTGATATCTTTTTCTCTTATGTTGCGATCTACCGCGACCATTATTGCCTCTGCAATTATCATTAAAGTCCCTACTGTAATTTTTATCCTGGTTTGAGTTCCAGTTTCCATAACTGTCATTACCATCTCTATGCTGTTGAGAACCTCTATTATCTTGGTATTGAGGTCTCTGCAAAAAATATTTCCCTCTATGCCGATTACCTTTGTGAAAATTTCTAAAGTTAACCGGAGTAGAATACCGTGTAGTATTAGGTTGTCTCCAGTTCTGGGAAGAAGAATCACCCTGGAATTGATTACTATGGTTCTGGGCATAATTACGGTTACTCTTTTTATTGAAATTTTGCTGGCTACCCTGAAATTTACGCATAAAATTTGGGCCATAAGGTGCTGTGACACCTTAGCATTACCAGTGTTCAATAACTTTAACTTCTCTAACTCTAAAGCTAAGAGTTTTTCTTCATGCTCCATTTTTGCTTTTCTCTCATCAGCTTCTCTTTGTAACCTTCTTTCTTCAGCCTCAGCCTGTAACTTTCTTTCTTCAGCCTGAGCCTGTAACTTTTTTTCTTCAGCCTGAGCCTGTAACTTTTTTTCTTCAACCTCTATTTCAAGTCTCTTATTTTCAGCTTCTTTTTCAAGCCTCTTCTCCTGAGATTCTGCTTCTCTTTTTTGTTTTTCCATTTCCATTTGTAATCTTTTTTCATCTACCTGCATCTGCAGTTTTAAATTTTCAGCATCTATTCTCTTTTGTTCAGTTTGTTCTTTCATTTTCTTTTCCTCCGACTTCAATGCCTTGGCATATTGAACAGTCGCAAATTCTTCTAATTTATCACCAGTCTTCCCAAGGGTTTTACCCTGCTCAATAAAGTACTCAAATGTAGACATGATGTCTAAAATGTGAGTACAGAACCTGAAATAATTAATTATCTTATTTCAATCTTAATAGCAACAAGACTTAATAAAGTGCTTGTATAATCACTATGTTTACTCCAATCTCTGTGGGAAACAAGATTTGACACCAACTTGTATTATCAAATGTATAATAATATCACAAGTCACCTCTTTATCATCAGTGCACTACACAAATCAGTGCATAACCATCAGTTATTTATCATAACTGCACTACAATAGTGCATAAGCAAAAAACCACCAGTTAGTTATGATATGTGCACTATAGACCAATAGTGCATGAGCATATATGTAACAATAGTGAAAGCTAACTATGCAAGAACTATGTAAACAATAACAAGACAATGTAAACAATAACAAAGGCCACCAACAATGTAAACAATAACAAAGATCAAAGTCAATGTAAACAACAACAAAGATCAAAGTCAATGTAAACAATAACAAAGATCAGAGTCAATGTAAACAACAACAAAGATCAAAGTCAATGTAAACAATAACAAAGATCAAAGCAATACAAAAACATTCGCATAAGTCAAATAAATAAACAGCGAAAACTAAAAAGAAATATGCGAAGATATGACAAACAAATGACGCTACAGTGTATAGACAGCAATTTTGTAAAGAATTGAATAATAGAAAAGAGGAGACCTACAAATACAAACAAATGAAATCGAAACTAAAAAACAGAAAGAGAGAGAAAAAAATATATATATACAAAAAACGAAAATAAAGCACAACTCGTCACAACTAAACAGATATAGCAACGATTGTCGCTAGCAAATTTCACAGTAGGAAATTCGCACAGTCCCTAACGAAAACGCTAACAGTAGAACCTCTGTGACGTGGTATCTTCTACTGAAAGACACTGCCCAACCGAAAAACCCGCTGAAATATAAACATATAAATATTCAAATACAAATAACATGTAACATGTAAACAGTGTGAAAAATGTGAGAGACAGAAGGCTCAGTTAGAACATAAGGGCACAGTTCACAAACAAAACAGGCCACTTAACTTCTATGAATCCACAACGTCAGCACAGTTCAGAACAGGATGTGATCAGCATTCTTAGGACAATGATCCAACGTTGATCCATATCTGCTCTCATAAACTGCCACGACGACGGAAATGAGCTTCTGACAGAAAACAGCTTCTGAACTTGACCTTCTGAATTGACTTGAGCACTTGACCTTCTCAATCCGGAACAGTTGTTACGGCACTTGTCCTTCTTCCTAACAGATCAGGAAATCGATTTGCTCGGCACTTGTCCTTCTATCGTAGGAAAACTGCCAACTTGACGAGCAACGCCGGGTATTTTGAAACAATTTCCAACTTTCAGCAACGCCGGGTACTTTCAAAATCTTTCATCAAACATTGAGGTGATGAGTTGAAACTGTAATGTTGAAAGCTTGATGATGATGTCTGGGTTTGTTGACCCCCTTGATAGCTGGTACCAGAGTAAACCAACAATTGGCCACCAAAAATGATAAGGGTGGATTTAACTGGAATGATAAGCCAAAGGGTCTGACCACCAAAAGTGGATTTAGGCTGACGACAAATCACCACCCCTATCGACACCTGGTATAAAAGTGCAAGATGTAGGTGTCTTCTCTGGTTTATAGTGTTGCTGTGTATGTTGCAGTAGAATAGTTCACAGGGTACAACACAGGCAACATGATGTGTAGAGTCATGAAAATGGTAACTTCGCTTTATGTTTTATACCATTTATTGCACGCCACAAAACAGTCATGATATTTTGTCATCACCAACATAGTTTAACGAATGCAGCATTCAAAATCATATTAGCTGATAGTCATGTAGGATTCAATACTCAATAGTTCTATTGTAAACAGATAGCTTCTGTATATTCGATATCATAAAGTTCTGGTTCATGAAGCTGTATAAATAATATATATATATATATATATATATATATATAGCACAGATCTGGGTGCCTAAGGTTCATACATATAACTTCTGCAACAGTGTCAGCTGCAGATCATCAATGTTCATAGACAATAATAAATGCTCCCTTCCTGATGCTAGCAGATCAGATGTGTACAATAAGTCCGTTTACTGTCTGCACGTGAATAGCATACATGGAATACAGGTCAAACCGACCCTTATAACCTTCCTAAGTCTAACCATCTGACTTGGACGTGATCTCTGATATAACGAATCCTGGAACACAGACAATAGTCTTGTTGGTCTAGAGCGACCCATATATATATAACTAGTTCAGGTATAAAGATACCGGTGGCGAAAATCCTAGTCAAAGTACCTCTCCATTTTGAATCACACAGGCGAGCAAGGAGCCACAAAATGACGAACTTCTAGATGATAGCATAAAGTTCAATACAAGAGGAATTACCTTTCTTCGGAAATCAACCACGAACATATGCCTCCAGGCAGGCTTGAATAATACTGGGAAATAGTCTAGTTAGCTAACTAACTCACAAAGACAATGTATTTCCCTCAGAAAATCACAAGACGCACATTGCGTCCGCTCGCTGCTCAGACCATTTCTAAACTCCCGAGCTGGGCGGAACACACCAAACGAACTACCAGTTTTGACATGCGCAGAACTCCAATATCTGAGTCGCCGCTCACATAAGACGATTCTAAGAACATTCGAGATAAAAGTCTTACACAGTCGCGCCTTTTATGGTCATGAACAGAAGCGTTAAGACAGGTTTCAGACATCTACAACAGTTGACTGATACTACCAAATAAGGAGATATGGTCACGCTTCGTTCAAGAAATTATAGACCGAACGTGTCTCTATACAAGAGAAGGCAAACTCATAAAAAAATTGTAGTCTCGATATCTCGGGATATGTCCCTTTGACTGTAAAAAACATAATACACCTTTCAGTCAAAAAATGATCATACATACGAAAAATGATCATACAAAGACTTTGGAAAAAGTAATTATTTGTGCGTAACAGTCTGTTTTGCTAATTATCATAGTTTTTGTTTTCTCAGTATTAATGTCGAGTCCATATTCATGACTTATGCTGTTCACTTGCTTCACTAGTTCTTGTAACTCCTGTTCGCTTTCAGCTAACAACACGGTATCATCTGCATATCTAAGGTTGTTTATTGACCTTCCACTGATGTTCAGTCCTGGTATTTTCTGTATCTGTTTGAAAATTGTTTCAGTGTATAAATTAAATAGGCAAGGGGACGGCACACAACCTTGTCTGACACCTCTTTTTATATCTATGTATGGTGAATAATTCCTTCCAGATCCTACTGTGGCAGTTTGCTCCCAATAAAGGTTACTGAGTATTCTTATATCTTTTCCATCAATACCTATGTCTTTGAGGCATTCAATTATTTTCTCATGATGGACTCTGTCAAAAGCCTTCTTATAGTCAATGAAGCACATATACATACTATTTTGGACCTCTGTATAGCTAATTAATATGCCAATTATTAATTGTTATGTCTTTGCATATCAGCAATGTTGTTAATTTATTCCTACATGAAGTATAATAAACTTTCTGAGCTGTACAAGAAAGTGATTGGTTTTTAATGTTGCAGGATTTTCTCGTCTTAAAGAATGCTTGGCCCCCGTCTAGTTCCCAGACGCAGAGAGAATAGGACCACTGCATCATCATACGAGGTGAGGTTGAGATACCATCTATATCACACGTACAGGATTGATCTAATAGATCTCTGCTACTGTGACAACTATAGGTTGAGATACCATCTATATCACACTTACAGGATTGATCTAATAGATCTCTGCTACTGTGACAACTATAGGTTGAGATACCATCTATATCACACGTACAGGATTGATCCAATAAATCTCTGCTACTGTGACAACTATAGGTTGAGATACCATCTATATCACACGTACAGGATTGATCCAATAGATCTCTGCTACTGTGACAACTATAGGTTGAGATACCATCTATATCACACGTACAGGATTGATCTAATAGATCTCTGCTACTGTGACAACTATGGGTTGAGATACCATCTATATCACACGTACAGGATTGATCCAATAGATCTCTGCTACTGTGACAACTATAGGTTGAGATACCATCTATATCACACGTACAGAATTGATCTAATAGATCTCTGCTACTGTGACAACTATAGGTTGAGATACCATCTATATCACAAGTACAGGATTGATCCAATAGATCTCTGCTACTGTGACAACTATAGGTTGAGATACCATCTATATCACAAGTACAGGATTGATCTAATAGATCTCTGCTACTGTGACAACTATAGGTTGAGATACCATCTATATCACACGTACAGGATTGATCTAATAGATCTCTGCTACTGTGACAACTATAGGTTGAGATACCATCTATATCACACGTACAGGATTGATCCAATAGATCTCTGCTACTGTGACAACTATAGGTTGAGATACCATCTATATCACACATACAGGAATACAGGATTGATCCAATAGATCTCTGCTACTGTGACAACTATAGGTTGAGATACCATCTATATCACACGTACAGGATTGATCCAATAGATCTCTGCTACTGTGACACCAGCCCCATGACAGCTGAACATCTGCTGCAGTCCTCCCCAACTTACACCAGTGAACAGTAGCATATAGCAAAAAACTGTTTGGAGGAGTCAGGAACCTTGAGCTGACTGCTGCCTTATTAGAGTCGTTAAATTGGAAGTCTGAGGGTGACAAAGAAGAAGATTAATATGAGGTTGCGTATGGTGCAAATGGCCATAGAAACCAAAGCTACATGAGCAATGTAAATGCTTGGTGCAGGCTTCCCTCAAGGAAAATAGCTTCAGTGGTGACTTCATGCTCCATTAGGAGCACACACAAAATAATGATATAATGTTTGAGCAGACCTCAATTCTGAGGTTTGGATCTGGCTTTTGTGGGTTGTAGTCATTGCCCATGACTCGCATCCATATGTCAAGTTTGGGACATAGGTGGAGCGGTATACAGCCATCTTCGTTTTCTTGCCAACCTCTCTCTTGCTGAGGAATCCTCGATTTATGGCCCGAAAAAGTCTCCCAGCTGCTGCTTTTCGAGTGGCCAACTCTTCTTTGATGCCTCCCTTTCGGTCTATAATAGCTCCGAGATATTTAAAGTGGTCGACCTGCTCCAGGACCTGTTCTCCCAGCTTAATCTGATGTCTTCTTTCTTCTCGTGATATCACCATGGATTTTGTTTTAGAGCTACTTATGACCATCCCTCTCTTCTCCAGCTCTTCCTTCCAGACTTGCAGGTTGGATTGGAGATGTGCCTCTGATTTAGCAATCAGGGCAACATCATCAGCAAATGCCAGCTCTGAAATACATACCTGTCTCATCTTCCAGTACCCCACTGAATACTTTCTTGTTCTCTCCTTACATGACTTGATAACATCGTCCATGAGGAGTATGAAAAGATAAGGTGACAGGATATCACCTTGTCTTACACCAGTGGTGTTCCTGAACTCGTCTGACTTATGGTTTGCTGTCCTTACATAATTTCTGCAAGACTTGTAGAAGCTCTGTTTAGCATGAATCAGAGGTGCTGGAATGTTCTTCCTTGCCAAACAGTCCCAAAGTTTGCTCCAGGGGACCCTGTCAGCTATCACAGAGTTTAACCTTTGGTATGGATTCTATGAGGTAGCTTCAAAAAGTTCCCGGAATAGTCGACTCATGTTTGAATAAGTGATTATGTCATGGAGATTACAGTTTTATAAGTTGGTAGTGACCTTGAGGAAATGACATGGCTGATATAACCTTCACATGTACTCTCGAACAAGTTACAGAAGTTTGTTTGTGTGGTGTGGACGTAGCATTGTCAGAGTTGAAAATGTCCTTGATTGAACAACGTACAAATGTCAAATTTTGTGTTTTGCTTGAGAAGTCACCATCAGAGACGGTAACCTTGCATAATAAAGCCTATGGTGATATCGCAATGAAGAAATCGCAAGTTTTTGAGTGGCACAAGCGTTTCTGTGAAATGTCGTGTTAGTGTCGATGATGATCCACGTAGCGGACGACCCCCTACCTCAATAAACAATGAAAACATTGAGCGTGCTCGGAACGTTGTGTTGACAGAAGACTTAATGTAGAGAAAATAGCCTCAGAAGTTTGAATATCAGTTGGAAGTTGCCACAGTATTCTCCACAATGAACTGCACATGCACCGTGTTTGTCAACACATGGTTCCCAAAATGTTATCTCCTGGACAGATAGAAACGAGATTGACACTGGCAGGAGACCTAATCACTGTGGCTGATCAAGATAGCAATTTTCTCAACAACATAATCACAGGAGACAAGACGTGGTGTTTTTTGTACAATCCTCAGACTAAACGTTAGTCCTCTGAATGGAAATCACCATAATTTTGTTTGGACAAGAGCAAAGGAAAAGTTATGTTGGAAGTTTTTTTGATTCTACCACGAATTCATTCCTGATGGCCGAACGGTTAACAAGGAAATGTACGTTGATATCCTCTGTCTTCTAAGAGATACAATCAGAAGGAAACGCCCAGAAAAATGGAGAACAAACAGTTGGGTTCTGCTGCATGACAATGCGCCAGCACATCGATCCCTACTGGTGAAGCAGTACCTCGCAACGCACAATGTGACTGCTCTGGAACATCCTCCATATTCTCCCGACCTGGCACCGCATGATTTTTTCTTGTTCCCTCGCCTAAAATCGGCACTGAAAGGGCAGAGATTCAAGGATGCTGAGGACACTATAACCAATGCAACAAAGCAGCTGAGAGAGGTGTCAAAGAATGGGTTCCAGGAATGTTTCAAACAGCTGTATGGATGTTGGCAAAAGTGTGTAGTTGCTGAAGGGAACTATTTGGAAGGAAATGTAGTGTAAATAATTCACATGAGACAAGGTTGTTAGTATCTTTGTTGTAGAGGTTGTTAGTATCTTTGTTGTAGAGGTTGTTAGTATCTTTGTTGTAGAGGTTGTTAGTATCTTTGTTGTAGAGGTTGTTAGTATCTTTGTAGAGGTTGTTAGTGTCTTTGTAGAGGTTGTTAGTATCTTTGTAGAGGTTGTTAGTATCTTTGTTGTATAGGTTGTATCTTTGTTGTATAGGTTGTATCTTTGTAGAGGTTGTTAGTATCTTTGTTGTAGAGGTTGTTAGTATCTTTGTTGTAGAGGTTGTTAGTATCTTTGTTGTAGAGGTTGTTAGTATCTTTGTTGTAGAGGTTGTTAGTATCTTTGTTGTATAGGTTGTTAGTATCTTTGTTGTATAGGTTGTTAGTATCTTTGTTGTATAGGTTGTTAGTATCTTTGTAGAGGTTGTTAGTATCTTTGTTGTATAGGTTGTATCTTTGTAGAGGTTGTTAGTATCTTTGTTGTAGAGGTTGTTAGTATCTTTGTTGTAGAGGTTGTTAGTATCTTTGTTGTATAGGTTGTCAGTATCTTTGTTGTATAGGTTGTCAGTATCTTTGTTGTATAGGTTGTCAGTATCTTTGTTGTATAGGTTGTCAGTATCTTTGTTGTATAGGTTGTCAGTATCTTTGTTGTATAGGTTGTCAGTATCTTTGTTGTATAGGTTGTTAGTATCTTTGTAGAGGTTGTTAGTATCTTTGTTGTATAGGTTGTCAGTATCTTTGTTGTATAGGTTGTCAGTATCTTTGTTGTATAGGTTGTCAGTATCTTTGTTGTATAGGTTGTCAGTATCTTTGTTGTATAGGTTGTTAGTATCTTTGTTGTAGAGGTTGTTAGTATCTTTGTTGTATAGGTTGTCAGTATCTTTGTTGTATAGGTTGTCAGTATCTTTGTTGTATAGGTTGTTAGTATCTTTGTTGTATAGGTTGTCAGTATCTTTGTTGTATAGGTTGTCAGTATCTTTGTTGTATAGGTTGTTAGTATCTTTGTTGTATAGGTTGTTAGTATCTTTGTTGTATAGGTTGTTAGTATCTTTGTAGAGGTTGTTAGTATCTTTGTTGTATAGGTTGTTAGTATCTTTGTATAGGTTCTTAGTATTTGTTGTATAGGTTGTTAGTATCTTAGTAGAGGTTGTTAGTATCTTTATTGTATAGGTTGTTAGTATCTTTTTAGAGGTTGTATCTTTATTGTAATAAGGAAGCTGAAATTTTTCGGTCATATAAAAAGACATAATAGCCTGGAAAAAACAGTGATGGAAGGCATGGTCCCTGGAAAAAGGGGAAGGGGTCGACCTAGATGACGGTGGACCCAGGACATCACAGAGAGTCTGAACTTGTCTTTGGCTGATGCAGGTCGACTTGCCCAGAATCGTGATGCGTTCAGAGCAGCTGTAATGGAGACAATGTTCTGGAAAGAATACGTCACATGATGATGATGATCTTTATTGTATAGGTTGTTAGTATCTTTGTAGAGGTTGTTAGTATCTTTGTTTTTATAGGTTGTTAGTATCTTTATTGTATAGGTTGTTAGTGTCTTTGTAGAGGTTGTTAGTATCTTTGTAGAGGTTGTTAGTATCTTTGTTGTATAGGTTGTATCTTTGTAGAGGTTGTTAGTATCTTTGTAGAGGTTGTTAGTATCTTTGTAGAGGTTGTTAGTATCTTTGTAGAGGTTGTTAGTATCTTTGTAGAGGTTGTTAGTATCTTTGTAGAGGTTGTTAGTATCTTTGTTTTTATAGGTTGTTAGTATCTTTGTAGAGGTTGTTAGTATCTTTGTAGAGGTTGTTAGTATCTTTGTTTTTATAGGTTGTTAGTATCTTTGTTTTTATAGGTTGTTAGTATCTTTGTAGAGGTTGTTAGTATCTTTGTAGAGGTTGTTAGTATCTTTGTAGAGGTTGTTAGTATCTTTGTTGTATAGGTTGTTAGTATCTTTGTAGAGGTTGTTAGTATCTTTGTAGAGGTTGTTAGTGTCTTTGTTTTTATAGGTTGTTAGTATCTTTATTGTATAGGTTGTTAGTGTCTTTGTAGAGGTTGTTAGTATCTTTGTAGAGGTTGTTAGTATCTTTGTTTTTATAGGTTGTTAGTATCTTTGTTTTTATAGGTTGTTATATCAGCAAAGTAAGAGGTCTATAATCCACCTTGTTATATCAACAAAGTAAGAGTTCTATAATCCACCTTGTAATATCAGCAAAGTAAGAGTTCTTCATCTTCTTCTTCCTCGTTCGTCCTGAAAAGGACATTGGTTGCGTTGTGTCTGTTTACACCGGAGCTGCGATATCTGCGCCTTTCGGCCGATACATCTGACTTCAGCACAGCCTTTTTTGGGACCGGGTTTGCCTTCCCACTTCGATCCCTACTCTCTCAGCCAGACTGCAGTGATGCAGTCTTGTTTCCAGAACCACCACGTGGAGGTGGAGTAGGGTCTTGGTCAGCTCTGGTTCGCTGACCCTGACGCAAGCAGTCAAGCTATGGGTCGCTGACTGCATTCTCTATTGCTGCATCTTTGGGTCCCGTAAGAGTTCTATAATCCTCCTTGTACTATAGCAAAGTAAGAGTTCTATAATCCGCCTTGTTATATCAACAGATAAAAGATGTTTTATAATCCTCTTTGTACTAACAACAGATATCTTAAAAGATGTTCTATGTGTCTATGACTCTAAAATTGCTAATCCAGCAGTGACAGCTGTTACAGGTGTGACCGTGCCGGTATCTTGCTAACTAAGAACTGGTCCAAAGGCACCAAATTAGTCTTATGTGACCGTGCAGGTGTCTCTACTAGTTGATAGCTATAACTAGGTGGCTGAGGCAGGCCTAGTTATCTATTATTTACTTTCGTTCTTTCTTCCAAGTGAGACTATTTCTCCTACTGGCCCCCTTGTTCCGCCAGAGATGATATTTCCTGGATGATATAAGGTTCGTCTTTTGTTTAACCCAGACCACGTTCTTCCCTCCTTGGTGGTGTATAGTGACTGATGCGTATAGGGTGTTCTATTATTTCTATCTTTCCTAATACTCAATTCTAATATCTCTCCATTCCTTATTCTCTTCTCACATCAAAGCAACTGGAGTGATGTGATTCAAATTCAACAAGCAACCTTTATTTACATAAGATAATGCATGATCATCCAACATAATACATCAGCTACAGTTCACAATTTCAATGTCCTCAAGTCTTCCGCTTGATTCAAACACATATCTCAAAGCTTAGTTATATATTGTTTCTCTTGTAGCCTCTTGCATTTCGTGGTATACCTAGCTTAATAAAGTTCCTTCTCCTTTTATTTTTACTATTTTGCTCATATTTTCTACAACAGTTCTTCTAAATCCTTGGAGTCATGTTCTCTCCCAATCTCACTCTAGATAGGTTTAACTCCTCTAAATGCAGCATATAAAATTCAATAGCTACACCTGAAATAAACAATGTCCAATACCAAAATGGCTTCCACCATACTTACTCTTGTATGAGAGAGCGCATGAGATGTTTCGTGAATGTCAGACTCACTTGTGGTGGCGTCTCCATACTTACTCTTATATGAGAGAGCGCTTAATAGATTTCATAATTGTCAGTGCTGTGAACCCTTTGTTCGATACAATCTCGTTTAATGGCAATGCCTCATCTTCTTGGCATGACAGCCCATCCTGGCTATCTGATAATAAAAGTTATTATTTCTTTAGGCTTTAATATTGACCTTGACTCAATATTATCTTCTTTAGCTCGCTCCCTTAAATGCGAGCGTCGTTAGCTTGCGACAAATTTGCTGAAAGTCAAGAAAATAGTTCAAAGTTTTGTTCTTACCATTTTAAACGAAGTCCAGCACCTATCACGATCCTACTAACACCACCTATCAGCTAATCCTACAGTTGATCACACAAATTATTAATCAATTCTAAATGTTCTCCTGAATTCCTATTTCTAAGCAATTCTAAATCTAGCTATTTCTGTAGCCCTTCTGCATACCGCAGGTTTCACATTTCTTGAGAGCTCAGCAAAACTTGACTTGCTCCATCAACTTCTCCGGTAAGACTGATCTCTAATCGTCCTTCAATGTCCTATCTGATGGTCCAAAAGTTGTTTTAGTTAATACGATTGGTCCGTTGTTCAGTTCACTCACCAATCGGCACGCTTAATTGTAAGCTGTCCACTCCGTGAACTGTGCTACATAACTGTTTACTTCTAGTCACTATTTTCACGTGCGTTTTACTTTGCTCTGTGTTCCCTTAACTCACTAAACCTGTAAAGGGCGCTAATATTCATAGTTATTCCCCTTAGCACTTTTTACCTTAGTTTCATTAATCCTTCTATATCTCTATTAAAACTGGTCTGATATGCAAATTTGGTAAACTTTAATGATGTATACTTAGATTACTTTAAGGTCTAAAAAGGTTCCCTCCCTTACAAAAAACACTACATTTACTTTCTTTTATCTCCCATGTTAAGAACAAATAAGTTATCACTTAGATTATTCTGATTTTCTAACCCATTTTTATATACTCTTTCATCTTGTTAACACCAAATAACTGTTCGACTGACTTAAACATACAGTGTATCTTACGCTGTACAACCAAACGGTGACACAGGATCAAACCTCCAATGTTTACAGCCTGTTAATTAATCTAGTTACTTGTAGCTAATTTATTTACATCAAAGAGAAATATTTCCACTGATGAAACAAAAAAGGACAACAAATTATAAAAGCCTGGTTGATTTTTATTTTCTCATAATATCAACCTCCAAAAACATAAACATTAACAATATACATGTTTCTTCTCCTGTCTATGCCATAAGCTGTCAATGGGATAAATTACTTCATGTCCATATACCAAGCACCCGAAAACCAAAATATTCTGAAATTCAAAAGTTTTTAAGAGATTTTTAGGCTACTTTGGGCGATTTTAGAACACATTTTGGGTGACTTTTGACTATTTAAGGCGACTTGGACTACTTTGTGAGACTTTTTGGGTGACATCTGAAAACAGAAAAAAATCCAGATTCCAAAACACAGCTGTCCCGAGGATTTCTGGTAAAAAGATATAGACATGTAGTTTCTTTATCAACATTCAGCATGACAGCGGACTGGTGTCATGTTGTGTGCTCCTGTAAGCATGTCTGTGATGCAGTGAAAAAATATCTTCACATAATAAACAGCTAGTCTCAAAATCCTGACAATATTATCACAGACTCAAGAACTGTGAGTGGACAAGCTTGATACAAGTAATTTTCACAATAAATGGAAAGACAACTCAGCTTGCAACAATGTATACGTTTTAGTAATAAAAGCCCCTTCAGTCATAACTAACTATGGGAATGAGCCCCTGAGGTGACAGCCCTCAGCTGCTTTTGTTTTTCCTGGTGTTCCTTTCTACGTGTTTTCTCTTCTGTTTGACGTAAAAACTGTTTTTCGCCCATCTGAAGTGGCAACGTAGAGAGTCGCCACTTGGTGCGATCAGCAGCTTCATCCTTCCAGGTTGCTGAATTTATGTCCAAAATGTATTTATTTACGCTTTAATAAGATGTTCATATTACCTTCATCACACGAGAGAAAGGTAAACATAGTCCTATAGTAGATAGTACCGTAGGTGGGGAAAGAGACAACAATAATTAATAAGTCCAGCATTTTTTTTAATGAGGTGGGGAGATCAATTCCCTTCCTCACTGTCTTTGCCTTCCCCCAGTCAAGGGCAGAGTCACTTACCCATTTAAAGCTGAGTAGACTGGAACGTGATGCTCCCAGTTTTGATCTAGGAGCCCAGTAACTTTGCCATGAGAGACAAGCGGTTTAACCGCTTTGCTGGTCACATGATCACATGAGAGCTGACCCAAATAAATAACTTGTGTATACATGATACAGTTGTTGTATAATTTAGGATATTGTGCTGTAAGTGTCTCAGACTACGGGATATTGTGCTGTAAGTGTCTCAGACTATGGGATATTGTGCTGTAAGTGTCTTAGACTATGGGATATTGTGCTGTAAGTGTCTCAGACTATGGGATATTGTGCTGTAAGTGTCTCAGACTGTAGAATATTGTGCTGTAAGTGTCTCAGACTATAGGATATTGTGCTGTAAGTGTCTCAGCCTGTAGAAAGCTGTGCTCTAAGTATCTCAGACTACATGATATTGTGCTGTAAGTATCTCAGACTACAGGATATTGTGCTGTAAGTGTCTCAGCCTGTAGAAAGCTGTGCTGTAAGTATCTCAGACTACAGGATATTACGCTGTGTCTCAGACTACAGGATATTGTGCTGTAAGTGTCTCAGACTACAGGATTTTGTGCTGTAAGAGTCTCACACTGTAGAAAACTGTGCTGTAAGTGTCTCAGACTACAGGATGTTGTGCTGTAAGTGTCTCAGACTGCAGGATATTGTGCTGTAAGTATCTCAGACTACAGAATATTGTGCTTAAAATGTCTCACACTGTAGAAAACTGTGCTATGTGTCTCAGACTACAGGATATTGTGCTGTAATTATCTCAGACTACAGGATATTGTGCTGTAAGTGTTTCAAATGTAGAATATTGTACTGTAAGTGATTCAGACTACAGGATATTGTGCTGTATCTCAGACTGTGGGAACAAGGTCAGCTACGAAACAGGACCAATAAATTCTCATATCTCATAACAATGATATATTTTTAAAACAAACCTTACTTACTTGGTCGTTTCTCTTCTACTCTGGGGTGCAGAGATTTGCCACAGAGAGTGCCATACAATGCTATCGGCTGCATTCCACCTGTCCTGGTTCCAATCTAGTCCTCGGCCCTTCAGTTTGTCTTATGTTGTCCTCCCATTGAACTTTGGGTTGTCCTAGAGGTCTAGATCCCTGGCTCTTAGTTTCCCATATCTGTCATGCTCCCATTCTGCAGACATGGCCAAACCATTGTAATTGAGGCTGTTCCACTCGAGTCTAGAGGGGCTGGGTTTTGAGACCATGAAGTATCATCTGGTTGTGGACCATATCTCTTCTTGACACTTCAACCACCTTCCTCAGATACCTCATTTCTGAGGTTTGGAGCTGGCTTTTGTAGACTAGTTATTGTCCGTGACTGGCATCCATAACTGAAGATAAAATAAATCAACAGTTTAAAAACTTATACATCTAAAGAAAGGATGAAAACAAAAATCTGTAATCAAAGTGAAGAAAATGGGCATCCTAGACTTTTCCCATTTTTACTCTGATATATAGGATTCCTCTAAATAACTGATATGAGTGAGGTTTACAAGCCTCAGCCTTTACTGTCATCCATTAAAATTTACATCAAATTGCAAGAAACAATTTTATCCGGTGAGAAAGACACAAAGAACCATCTTGTTAGCTTTTCAAGAGACCATCAGGGAACAAGACAAATGAAATTTACAGAAAAAACTTAAAAACAAAAGAAATAAATAAAAGAATGATCAAGAAGAAATGGAATAATAAATTAATTGTAAAACGTTGCAATAAATGTCTTCAATGAAGAAGTGAATTGCTTAAATAAATGAATGAATTTATTATCACGAGTTTGTTCCATGATTTAAAATATTTTTAAAAAGCCCTAAATACAGCGCAGTAAAAGCATTTATGAAGGTCCTGGTCAAATGCTTTCTCTGTCTTTGTTAAAAACTCTGGTTAAGTCGAATTCTGACAACTAGAATTTTTGGATAGGTCGAGGTAATTTGTCTGTCCCAACTCAAATTTAGACTCGCATAAGTAGAAGTTCTGCCTTCATTGCCTATGTTACAGTGCTATGTGGGCGAATATAATAATTTAATTTTTTTTTTTTTAATGAACAGGCGATAATAGGTTAATAAATGTCAGAGTATCCGGTAATACATTACAACGCTAACATTCATTAAAACAGCAAGCATATAATTGTCAAGCCGACTGAGCTAACACTGGTTCACCTCGGTTTGCGAAAAAAGGGCTTTGTTAAACTTGACAGCAACGGGACTAAGCATTTGAGATATAGGTTTAACAAAGATTGAAACCCGAGCGCCTGTGAATAGTAAATAATAAGCATAACCAGTATTTGACAGGCAATCGTAAGAAAGAAGGAAGGAAAACACTAGACAACAGGTAACTCTTACTGCAATAGTTATCATTCGTGGAATTGGTTTAGAAAGTGCTAAGAGCAGGCACAAGTACTATGCCAAAACGTGATTTGAATGTTTTTACACTTGATACTATACTTTAGGCTTTGTTAAATTTTTTTGAAACCTTTAAAAGACACAGAAATGAAAATTTGAAATCAAAATACCTGTTTCTGAATAGTTAAAATAATTGCTTCATGTTTAATCTCTTATTCTGACGTAAATGTCCATCATTGATGAGCGAATTTCTGATAAGTAAGAGTACTTTAGATGGTCCCAGAGACTTCTTCTTATCCGGATTGTACTGTATACCTTTCCTGATAGGCTAGTATTCACTCAGTTCTTCAAACACTTAATAGTATTTGAACATGATTGTTGCTATAGAGATGACACAACCAAAAAGACAATAAACAATGCTATGTTTATGCAGGTTTGCAATGAGAAGGTTCCATCTTACGAAATGTCATATTAACTCTGACACCCAACGCCTTCGTCCGACGTGGCAAGGAATGATACCAGAATGAATTTGTGGGATGCTTCATTAACAGTAACATACCATGTTCCAGTGTCATTGACACACGGTCAATCTTACGCTTGCCATGTTTCCCACGGCTGTCCTGATGTCTGAACACAAAGTCCCTCGGCTGACCCAATGTTAATGAGGCTATTGGGTGACCAGGACACAGATCTCTCTCATCATCTTTATGTTCCCCCATGTAATCATGCCCATCTTTGTACCTGTCAGTGGCATATTTAAAGAGTCAGTAAATGTGATCTATCATAGATCAATATGGAATTCATACAGCTAACCAAACATCTGAAAAACATGATGTGAGGAAAAGACACTGGAGATTAACAGAAGATACACTGAGGAAGTCATTTATCAGCACCACAAGGCAGTCCATGTTCTGGAATTTTCAGGGTAATAGAAATATGGAGACAAAAAAAAAATGTCATGCAGAAGGTCACTCGAGACAGACATAAGGCTATAGAAGAAATGGAAAGAACTTCATTTCTTCTCACATAACCGCATCTCTTTTTCTCTCATTTTTTTTTTTTTTTTTTTTTTTTCGTACGCCCGCTAATACTCGAGGCGAAATCTCAGGTTATTGTTATTTATGTCTAACCTGACATTGATTTTACGTGAGTATCCCTTTATTTCTTGTACAGAGACAGGTGTCCCTCGCCATTCAGGCAAATACTCGCCGATTTCGGAGGTACCCATTGCAGCTGGGTCGG
This sequence comes from Oreohelix idahoensis, assembly GCA_024509875.1. Classification (NCBI taxonomy): domain Eukaryota; kingdom Metazoa; phylum Mollusca; class Gastropoda; order Stylommatophora; family Oreohelicidae; genus Oreohelix; species Oreohelix idahoensis. Next base: position 995,119 of record JAMPIV010020530.1, read on the forward strand.
CTCAGGAGCCGCCAGTCCCTAGTCGACGACACTCCTTCAAATGTTCTCGCCAGGTCTCGAGTTAATCCAGTCCAAATCCCGGTCGACGAAAAATCCTCAAATGCCGTCGCCCGGGTTTGATCCTGTATCACCCGGTCGCCAGAGCGGTGTTGTAACCACTACGCTAGCGCGGCTCCCTTTTTCTCTCATAAAGCTGGTGGTCTCTCTCAGACTTTGTCCTCACATAACCGCATCTCTTTCTCTCATAAAGCTGGTGGTCTATCTCAGACTTTGTGCTCACATAAATGTATCTCTTTCTCTCATAACGCTGGTGGTCTATCACAGACTTTGTGCTCACATAACCACATCTCTTTCTCTCATAAAGCTGGTGGTCTATCTCAGACTTTGTCCTCACATAACCACATCTCATTCTCTCATAAAGTTGGTGGTCTATCTCAGACTTTGTCCTCACATAACAATCTCTTTCTCTCATAAAGTTGGTGGTCTATCTCAGACTTTGTCCTCACATAACCACATCTCTTTCTCTCATAATGTCCGTGGTCTAACTAAGACTTATCTTGTCACCATACTATTTCTCCCTAAAGGCTATCCTGTCACTCTGCTCCTCTAGTGCAGCCAACATTCTTGGATGAAATGCCTCCACCATTTTTTGTAGCTCTTTTTGCTGATCCTTCTTCTTCTTCTTTGATCCTTAGCCGCCGACCGTCAAATCAGTCAGTGGCCATCCTTCGTACAGTGCCCAAACTTTGGTTCATTCTATGCATCTCAGCCTCCACAGTCCTCTGCCAGGTTGTTTTTGGTCGGCCTCTCTTTCGTTTTCCATTGTCCTGACATTCCAAAATCCTATTCTTGTTTCACGTTTTGCGGTCAGGACGACCATTTTCGTGTCAGTGGCTTCCTTTTGGCTTTCACCACTGACAGTCATACGAGCCGACTCCGGATGTCCATCCTGCAGCAAAGTTTGTTCATTTGTTGTTGTTTCCATAACTTCATTTCTTTTTACATAGACAGGGGTGTCAGCCCTATGCTAATACCCCCAACCTGGAGGACCAGTGTGTCTGCTTTAGTCTGACCCCTGCCCGCGCAAACCTGTCCAGCTTGGTAGAATCTTCCAGGAGTAAAACTCCAGCTGGCATAGCTCTGGGGGTAATCAGGGTACGCAAGCCGCCATACCTCGACAAGATATTGACACCGGTGATGGCAGTTTTGCTGATCCATCTGTATACAATTTATTCAATTCTATACTGTGCAATTCTTTTTAATGTTTTCCTTAACTGTACGCTTTCTTTCTGCATCCACACCTGCCTTGTTTCGATCTCATCCTGTATACTTCTAATCAACTTTTGGCATCTTTTCTTCTATATCAGGGTTTCCTGACCTATTTTGTGCCATGCACCCCTTTGACTGTTCGATGAAGGCTGTGGACCCATTTGGTTGTCCAACACATGCTATGGACCCCTTCTTGGAGAAAAAAATGTACATAAAAGCATCTCATCTTACAGGATATGATTTTCTCTTCCTGTGATTTGGTCAGTGACCATGTTTGACACTGATAGCAAAGAGTTGGTAGAAATATACTATTTATCAGCTGTGTTTAGTTTCCATACTGATATTCTGATGTTTGAGTAGTGGTGACAGTTGGTGTTGGTAAGTCATTGCACTGGCTTTTTGGCATCTTGTATCAATTTCTCTGCCACGTTTTCCATTTTCAGTAAAAATGCTTCCTAGAAATTTGAACTCTGGATCCTGCTAAAGCCTGATGTTACTGATATGTATGTTAAGTGGGCTTGGTGATCTACTAATGTACATAGTTTCTGTCTTTCATGTGTTGATCTTCATGTTGTATCTTTCACAGATTGAATTAAGTGCATGTGTGTGTTTTTGGAATTTGTTGTCATCTTCATACATTAGACTTTGGTCGTCTGCAAAAGAGTAACGCTCATTCAGTGGGTTGCTTTCTTCACTTTCTGTGTTTTCTGCATCTTCTGGTTTTACTTCTAGGTACGCTTCTATTATTATTTTGTCCACATATATGCTGAAGAGTAGTTGTGATAGCACACAGCCTTGTCAAACTCTGTGGTTATATCGCATACTTCAGTGAGTCCAACAGTTGTCCTTACTACACTTATGCATGTATGGTACAGAGCTCTCAAGTTATCTAATAGCTGTCCTGTATTCCATAGTCTTCTAGTACTAACCAACATTTATTTCTATCCATTCTATTGAAGGCCTTTTCCTGGTCTAAATATACTATTTTTCGATCATGTGATTCTCCACTTTCTTTCTGTCTTAAGGTGAACAAAGCATCAGTACATCCCATGCCTCTCCTGAATCCAAACTGGGCCCCACTCAGCTGTAGTTCCAAGATGGGTCCTGGTTTTTTCCAAAAATAAATGACATACTCATATGTACACCTACAACCTGAAAGATACAGACTTTCATAAATGGGTGCTTGAGAAGAATCAATGGATTGAAATGGTATGACAAGATCACCTAATGCAGAGCCCATAGCACAAACCAGACAAATAACCAGGAGAGCAAGATGTGAGGAGAAGATGCCACTGAGAAAGCCAGTTGATATCACTAAAAGGTAGTCCTTGTTGTGCAATTCCCAGGGTATGAGAAATAAGGGGAGATCAAAGAACACAGAGAGAAAGGAATCAGACACAGATATGAAGGATATATAGAAGACATAGAAACAGCAATCAATCAATACCCTTTAGCTCCCCAGGGAGCATAGTCCTTCAACAAACACATGCCAAGTACTCCCATATTAATAAATTTTGCACAATACAGTTTTAAAATGAGAAATGACATATACAAATCTATTAGCATTTGAATTAGTGTGGTATAAAACATGCTAATAGTCTCATGCTGTTCTTTACATATAAAAAACTTGGTGATCGTGAGGTACTATTCTTTCGATGCACAGTGTTTTGTATTATAATCAACACATGCACTTTTAGCACTTTGCAGAATTGCATTAGTGGGCTTAAAGTCTGCACAGCATGTATCAATGTTAATCTTACACTGTAAAAAAGAAGTGAGTGTGTCTGCATTCATGGACCTCCTGCAGTCTGTGTGGACTTTTTTGTTGAAAAATAAAGCAGCGAAGTTTACGCAAACAAACTTTTTTTCTAGTTATGTAGGGCCAACACAGAATATTATGACATTAATTTATTGGAAATATTTAAATGATCAAAATATAAATGGAAAGATTAATAGAACGACAAAAAAAAAAAAAAAACATACAACAAAGCAAAGCAAACAGCTAACAGCAACAACAACAAAAAATTTAACAAATTATGAACAGAATATCAAATCTAGGAAGAAAAACGAAGCACCAAAAATTTACAAAATTATTTAAGAGTTGGTAGCCTAGACCAGTAATAATAGATTGCCACTTTATTTAAAAATAAAGCAGCGAATCTTGACCGCTGAAATAAAGTAGGTAGGCCTACTCAATGCAAATAAACTTTATTTTTATACTTTTGTAGGGCCTACACAGAATTTTATGATATTAATTTATTGGAAAAATTGAAATGGTCAAAATATAACTGGAAAGATTAAGAGAACGACAAAAATAAAATACAACGAAGCAAAGCAAAGCAATAGCAAAAAATAAAAAAATTAACTAAATTGTGAACAGAATATTAATCTAGGATGAAAAAATGTAGGCTACTACCAAAAATTTACAAAATTATATTTTAAAAATTGATAGCCTAGACCAGTGATAATATAGATCGCCTCTTTATGAAAAATAAAGCAGTGAATCTCAATCGCCAGATTAAAGTAGGCCTACTCAACGCAAACTTTTTTTTTTTTTAGTTATGCAGGGCCTACACAGAATATTATGACATTAATTTATCGGAAATATACTGAAGGGCAAGATATAGCTGGAAAGATTAAGTCAGCGATTAAATTGCAACAAAGCAAAACAACAGCAATATTTAACTAAGTTATAGCTTTTTTTAAACAAATTGGCGTCGAAGTGACTTGGCAAAAGTGGCTGATAACAGGTAACTTTAAAAATACGTCATGTCACGCTGAAAGCCAAAAGTGTTTGAGGCCGAATTCAAAGTTTTTGCCGAATTGTTGGGTATAAAAGGATTTGATTGGTTGCTGCGAGAGACTTCAGTTTAAAAACAGACGCCGAGATTCCCGGAATTAAAAAATTGGTTTAAAAAAAACCTGGGCTAGAAAATATTTTCTGATTTAGAATTTTTAAAAACTTGGGTTGGAAAATATTTTTAGAATTTAAAAAAAAAAAAAAATTTCGATTTTTTTTGGGGAGGGAGGAAAAATCCGTATGAGTCTGTATGGCCGTACACTGCTAAAAGTATCAAAAATACATACATTGTACGAAAAATTTGTACAGGTTGACTCCTGTCACGTGTCATCCACTCAAGGTCTTTCCATTTTCTCCTCATCATTTTTACCTCTGTATCCAGTTCTCTTCTCTGTGTGTTTTTTGGTCTACCTCTGCCTTTCTCTCCCTGTGGATTCCAGAACAAGGACTGCCTTGTAATGCTATAAACAGGTTTCTTCAATGTGTCCTATCCATTACCAGCGTCTTCTTCTCAACTCTTGTTCCACTGCCACTTGTCTGGTTCTTGTCATCAGTTCCACATTTGTGACTTCGCCATACCATTTCAATCCTTCTATTTTCTATGCAAGCACCCATTTATGAAAGTCTGTAGCTTTTCGGTTGTTGAATTTGTTTTTCTCCATGTTTCAGAGCCATACAATAGGACTGACTTGACATTTCAGTTGAAGATTCTTATTTTCGTGTTGGACTTGATTTATCTGGATCTCCATGTTTCCCAATGCAATGAAAGCCCCTCTTACTTTTTGTATTAGAAACAGCACAGGGCAAAAATACTTGGTGTGCATCTGTTGAAGGACTGTGCATGCATACACACTCACCTTTTGGTGGAACCCAACCCATTGTAGAACAAAATATTAATGTACTAGTTTACACTTTCTCACAGAAACATGTAAGGCCAAAATCAACACATTATGAAAGAAGCCTTACCTGTTAATCAATACAAAATTAAACTGGAGACCTGTGGCTTGGGATATCTGATCTCGAATTTTCATTAGTAGCGGAGTCCATGGTTGAGCAGGAACTGTGTTGCCTGAGAAGGTGTAAGTCAGTCCTGTGTCACCATGAGCCACCTGCAGACAAATCATTTACACTTACATTTTTTTCATCAAATATCTTTCCAGTCAGTTCTTTGTACAGGTTGAAGTGAATAACTGTGGGCTGTTGTTGTTGCTGTTTAACTAGGGCTGTTGAGTTTTTGCACTTTTGCAGCCAATACCAAGTTGAAGAGTCCTTGCTATTATCTACACTGTAGATTAGGCTTTTCCTGTGGCTTTTCTGCCATTCCAAAATGTGTTGAGATGAAGTCATGAGCTCCAGTTTCTCCAGCTTAGCTTGCATTAGATCATCACATCTGGTTCCAAGCTAGGAGGATGAAGCACGTGGCATATTGTGCATTCCCCGTCATCCAACGGGGCTCTCCATTAAGCAAAGCTAAAATACTGTGCTCTGGTACTGGGCTCTCCCAAGAAATCGTCACATCCTACACAGAGCCACTTTTCAGCTTCTTCATAACCCTCCACTCCCAAAGGAGCATAGGCCTTCAACAAACACATGCCAAGTCCTCCTGTCACGTTCTCATCATTTTCATCTCTGTTTCCAGCTCTCTTCTCCATGTGCTTCTTGGTCTACCTCTGCCTCTCTTGCCCTGGGGGTTCCAGAACAAGGACTGCCTTGTAACAATATCAACAGGTTTCCTAAGTGTGTGTCCTATCCATCACCATCGTCTTCTTCTCATCTCTTGTTCCACTGGCACTTGTCTAGTTCTTGTCATCAGTTCCAAATTGGTAACCTTGTCATACCATTTTAATCCCTCTATTCTACGCAAGCACCCATTTATGAAAATCTGTAGCTTTTTGGTTGTTGTCTTTGTTGTTCTCCATGTCTCAGAGCCATACAATAGGACTGACTTCACATTTGAGTTGAAGATTCTTATTTTCGTGTTGGATCCGATTTCTCTTGATCTCCATATATTTCCCAATGCAATGAAAGCTCCTCTTGCCTTTTGTATTCTTATTTTGATATCACTGTGGGTCCTTCCAACTTTGTCTATATTGCTGCCAAGATATGTGTACGATTCTACATCTTGTAGTGGTGCTTCTTCAAGTTCAACCCTGTTTCAGCTACCCCTGACTATCATGAGGTCCATAGTGAAATCCTCCTGCATGCAGGCAACCAGGTAAAAGCCAGTTACATCCGGGGCTCAAGTGACTCCTCCAAGATTAGTAAGCAATGTTGGGTTCTCAACATGTTTCACCACAGGGGGGATGCCTGGAAGTGTGTGGATGATTTCAAGCATCAATGAGGGTGTAATTATCCTCACAGACATAGGTTCATATCCACATCTACATATTATAGCATTGTGCATAGCTGGTGGTCATATAAAGATGACTCCAGATATGCTTCCATGCACAACAGTAGGCTGTATTGTTCGATGCCATCCAAATATGTCACTCACATTGTTAGGGTTAAGATTAAGGTTAGGGTTTAGGATTCATTAATCTAACCCTTTATACTACATGTCTGAATACTTTTTTTAAGGTCGTATCAAACCTACGTCTCACTATTCTTCATTTGAATGCTTTCTATCTTATACTTGATCTGGTGTAACGCTACACAATCCGATTGTTGACAAGTGTTTCTGCTAGAATGAAAGCTTATATGCCTGTCAGTCAATCAGAAGGTGTAATACAAAAATATCCATTTCTATAATAGATGTTAGTATATTGTCCATACTTCATAAATCACCACACAGCAGTTATCATTCCTTGCTCACCTATATTTGGTTAGCTTAGAGACAATTTGCCTACAGTACAAGACATAGACAAATTAAATACAATCCTTGGAGAATTCCATGCAATTCACCCAAAACTATAGAGCTAGATGTTGAGAACAGGCAGACCTAGAGAAATGCACAATACGATCAGAGAGTATTTAACAAGAATAAACATTAATATATAATATAAAGGAGTATATAGGGCCGAAACACTTGTCGGACGGGGGGACTTCTTCTGATGATCAGATTGCTTCCTGTTGTATCGCTCTGTAAAGAGTTTCCTATCATCATAGTGAGTAAAAGATATTAATATATAATAGTTAGCGAAGGTGTGATAAAAACGTAATGGTCTAATGAAGATCTAGTTATATATATATGTATACGTACACATGCGCGCGCGCGCACGCACACACACACATACACACACATATATATATATATATAAACTTCATGTCAAATTAAGAGTAAATTAAAGGTTCAAATGAAGAGAGTGGGATTTCTTCAATGACATCCAAATAAGTAGCCCACGTCTTTATGGTAAGGGTTTAGGATTCCTAACCCTTATTACCGCGTCTGTGAAATCTTTTTTAAGGCCGCATCAAAGAAGATATCCCACTGTTTTCATTTCAACCAAATGGGACCCAAAGATGCAGCAATAGAGAATGCAGTCAGCGACCCATAGCTTGACTGCTTGCATCAGAGTCAGCGAACCAGAGCTGACTAAGACCCTACTCCACCTCCACGTGGTGGTCCTGGAAACAGTCTGCATCACTGCAGTCTGGCTGAGAGAGTAGGGATCGCAGAGGGAAGGCAAACCCGGTCCCAAAAACTGCCGTGCTGAAGTCGGATGTGTCGACCGAAAGGTGCAGATAACACATCTCCGGCGTAAAAAGACACAACGCAACCAACGTACTTTTCAGGACGAACGAGGAAGAAGAAGAAGAATTTCAACCAAATTAAATATTAACTAACATAGGCCTACCTAAAAATGCCCTCTTCTTTTTTTTTTAAACGATGAATCTATCATATTAGGATAAATGAAAAAAATACACATATACCTATCGACAATTTTGAAAATTGTCTTTTACCCTATTATCAATAATTGGCCAGAAGGGATGCCATAAGCTAATTGCTGAAAATGAATACTCTATCTAAAATTCTTCTATAAGAAACTTATGAGAATACAGTAAATCAGATATAGCAGAAGAGATATTACTGGCAAATACTTACCTATACTCCAGAGGAGGGTTCATTGTAATAGCTTGGATACCTTCACATGTTGGCATAGAAGGAAATGAAAAGGCAGATAAAGAAGCTAAGAAAAGCAGAACTAATAGAAACCAAATAAATGTGGGGATGAGTAAAACAGAGATCAAAGGCTTAATTAAAAGAATAATAACTGACAAATGGACAGTTGAGTGGGATGGAAGCCTTAAATGGCAGACATGCATATAAATTGTCCAACAAGAATGTGTCAGGTATCTAGAGAACTAAAAATTCCTAGCAACAAGAAACTTCTTAGACTGCAACATGGAATGGACTATTTTAGAACAGAAGAACCTTACTGTGCAGAGTGTCTAGAAAAAATAATATAGAGCATTTCCTACTAAAATGTAGGAAGTATGAACAACATAGAAAACCATTATTAGATTACTAACAGGCGTGCAATTCATCCATAACTGTGGAATAGGTGTTGAGAATAGATAAACCTAGAGAACTGCACAATTTAGTAAAACAGTATATAACAAGAACTAAAATTAATATATAAGGATCAATGATGGTGTGAGTATAAAGGGTAGTCTGATGGGGCACTCATGTGGATGATGGCAGATAACTGGTTGATTGGGTGTCATCCTGGACACCCCCGGGCTTTCTCACCCCTTATCACCTTGTTGGCAAGAGGGCAGTTTTTTCTTTATTCGTTGTTTGTATAATTTTTTTTTTTTTTTAATGGGGAGGGCACACGCAAATACATCCACACAATTTTACAGTTTTGATTTATTGTATTTGAACTGAGTGGAGGGGGAGTAGATACCGTATTTAGGTATCTAAAATCAGATTTTATTATCTAGAATTTACTACATTATATATCATCTTCTTCTCTTCTTCTTCCGTCCTTAGCCACCGACCGTCAAAGCAGTCAGTGGCCATTACGCCTAGTGGCGTCTTAGGGCAACAGCAGATAGGTTTTCTTTGCCATTGTTTCCCATCACGCCTATTGGCGTCTTTAGGGCAACGGCAAATCAATCCATTTGCTGTTGTTTCCGTAATCGAAGTGACTGGCAAACGGGTGATCAGCCCGTTGGAATTATATATCATAAATAGCCTTAAGTACCCGGCATTGTCCAGGTTTTTCCTAGTAATGGTTTAAGAAACTTAGGAAGATGCAAAAATCAAAATATGATATTTGATATTTGTTAAAAAATTTACCTCTACACCTCACGGTAGAAGGGGAACGACTAAGTAAGTAAGTTAAAAATTGATTTTCTTTTAAGTTAATGACTTCTGCTTTAAGTGGCTATCCTTCAGCCTTGTTTATAGTAATTGTAAATGCAAGCCACATTGTTATTCGTAGTGGTTCAAGAGTGACTTCATTCTGCTTCTAATTTTTTTTTCAAGAAGCAAATTAATAAGACTAATTTTCTCATTTGACCTGGTGCACCAAGAAAGAATAGTCCACCATTTCCATTTTTTTAACGTGTCTACTAATTTTCTTCATAGCATGCCCTGATCAAAGATATACATTTTTCCTTCAATCTATACGCTTATTATTTTCTGTAATTTTTTTCATGATTGTGTATATTCTATGTGCTACACTGTAATATTCCTTATGATGATGTATTTATATTTTACTTATTATTCAGACTGCTTTGTCGTTCAGAAGCTCTGCTGTGTATACATTTTTATGTGTTTAATATTCGTTAGATGTTTATTATGTCAATCTGTGTCTTTCTGTGGAAGTCTGTTACAGCAGAACTATTGGAACGGAAGCCAGTTGGTCTGTAAAATTTAGCGAGCATGGTTATTTTTAAATGTCTGCGTCATTTTGTCGTGGCACACTTTATTCATCCAAAACATAATTTCTGCCTGTTGTATTAAAGCGTGTTTATAAAATTAAAATACTCCTAATATAAAAAACTGAGTGAATGTGTTGAGCTTTATTCCAAATAAAATAATGATATTTCTTATGATGTAACCGCTAAAGCAATGTCATTCTGCTTCTGAGTTTTAGCAAGAACCTAATTAATAAGACATATTTTTCTCATCTGACCTGGCACACCAAGAAAGAATACTCCATCATTTCCTTTTTTTAATGTGTTTACTACTTTTTTTTTGTAGCATGCCCCATTCAAACATATACACAGTTGCTTATAAAAGGACGCTTATTATTTTCTGTATATTTTTCTTATTGTGTATGCACGTTATGTATTGTATTATTCCATTCAAATATGTTTTTACATTTTAATTATTATTGTCTATACTGGCATGCATTCAATAATGGTTGGAGGTTTCATTATGTTAATCTGTGTTTTTTCTGGGGGAGTCTGTTAAGTAGAACTACTGGAAACTCAAGTGAGAAGACCTGCAAAATTTTGTGAGCATCTATGTTTTTAAATGTTTTGTTCATTCCAGGCCTCATTTTGGTGAGGCTTGCTTAGTTCAACCTAGACACCTGGTCCATCAGTTTTATTTGGGCACATATTCAAAATGAAACAGCTTGCTGTGTGAAATAATTTGATTACTAACTATATCACTAACTTTTAAATAAAATTTTGCCACCTTTTGGTGAGGCATGCTCCGTTCTACATAGACAATGGGGTCCGTCAGTTATATTAGGGTCCATTTATTATTTGGGGGCATGCCCAAACATAAAAAGACTTTAGTTTTTTTTTTATTAAGGTGTTTGCTACTTTTCTTTGTAGCACGTCCCTTTCAACTAAGGGTATAATGTTTATCATCTAAGAATTCACTTTGTTAAACAAAGTTTATATTAAAATTCACTTTTCAAAATTAATCCTATTAAATTTAATAGTGAAATAAACAGAAACACTACACAAAACTAAACCTTTTCACTTAAAGTATAAGTTTTAAAAAACAATTTTAAATTGCGTTGGCTTTATTAATAGCAAAAATAAAAGACTATTATTTTGATTATTTCCCTTGAACTCTAGCATGAATTTATTTCTTTTGAAGGGTATATTTAAAAAAAAAAACTTTAATATTTTTTTCCCGTCAAAACAAAAATGATTTGGTCAACAATAACTTCACAGTGTTACCCAGGAGAACCTAAAGAGTAACTCTGCCTAATTTCAAGAAGACATTTCAAGGCATAAAGATCTGCATAAAGTAGGCCTACCAACAAACCAACATACACTGCCTTTTGTATATTAGATTATAACCTATCAAGGGTTGAAGTGTATACTTTGTCATAAAAAAATTATATAAAATGCATCTTCTGTTCTCTAAATAGATACAGATAAGAAACATTCTTAAAGCGCATAAATTATCATTTATTCAATTTAAAAACATATCTAACCTGCTTCCTTGGAATACTTATTCTTTTTCCAAACAGTTTAACTGTTGCTAAATCTCCAACATTGTAGACGATTTCTCGTTCACATAATGTCAGTAGAAAGTCTGCCCCCTCTTTGCTGTAAAACTGTGTGAACTGCAAGTGCAGATTCTCTCCTGTTATATCTTTCCATTGATAATTTCTCCTAACATCAAGAAAGTCCGTTTCTAAACAAGTTACATATTTTACATCAGTTACGCTTGAATTCGGCTCATCATCACTTTCTGCTGTACGGTCCTCTTCGATATTTTCATCTACATCCTTGTTTATGATTTGGTTTTCGTTTCCAGCACGTCGTTTAGGTGATTTTAGTTGTCGATTCTCCTGAAGCCTTTTTCTCCCACCTAGTAATCTGGACATAGTTGGAACATAGTTGTTTGAAAGTTATTTCTCTGCTGAGGTTTTATCGATCTTGTGGGCTGAAGTTTTGTATTCTGCAGTGTGCTATTGCAAAAAAAAAAAAAGAAAGAAAAGTAACAAATCAAATAAGTATATTAGTTATACTTTTTTTTTTTAGGCAACTGAGTTGGAAGCGATAAAATAGTTTATAAGAAATTACATTTACATTACTTCTGCATTTTAATCACGTCGGACGCAGAGATTAATCGGCTTCTTCTTAGATTGGAATTTAATTACTTAAAATAGTTCCATATAATCTTTTAAAAGTAACAATTAACTTTTAAGAATTTGTTGTTGTTGTTTCCTTTAGGCCTAATAATATAAAAATGGGGCTCGTTTGATCAAAGGTCTATTGGAGTTCGCTGGACTTTAAAAAGTATCTTTTTATTTTGAAAGTTTAAAGTTACAGACTGAAGGGTCCTGTGTGCGGTTGAAATGAATAACAATGTTTGATACGGCCTTAAACAAAAGAATTCAGAGGCGTAGGCCTACTTTAAAGTATTTGGCACCCGGGGCGGATTGTACCTTTGGCATCCCCGTCCAGTCAAGAATCACACTTGCAAGTATATTTCTATGAGTAAGTACTGTAATAATAGTGTTCGATGGCACCTTTCTCCTGGCTGTCACCCGTGGCGTTCCGCCCCCTCGCATTTCTTTAGCTCGCCACTGCATAGACGCAGTAAACATGGGGTAGGGTTAATTTTAGGAATCCTAACCTTAATCCATACCCTTGCGAGGTAAAGCGGAAGAATAGTGGAACAAAGTCAGCCATTTTGCCCGAACACTATCGATACCGCACACGTAACAGTATCTCTTCGACACACTGCAAAATATTCATTATTAACACTAGCCTAACCAAAATGCACCCGAACACACCACACCCTATTTCTGCTTGACCGCGCGAACACTCCTCGGCTAAGGGGCTTTTTTTTTTCCAGCAGTGCATGCTCGAAAAAGCATCGGATTTGGGTCAAGGTTTGTGCGCGAACTGCAGCAAAATTATGTGTCAAAATGATAGCAGACGTGTGCTAAAACAAGAATGCAGACAAAGACCTAACCCCCCCCCCCCCCCAAAAAAAAAACCCCGTTAAAAGCGAAAATGCACACATAGACCTAACCTTAACCGCTCCAGTGTTTCACGCATTTGCTGAATGTTTCGTGCCGGAGCGTTTTAACTTTATTGGATACGCCAGTCGAGCACATAATTCCGAGCCGACTGCATCAGAATAGGTGTCCATCGCCGATCGAGGTCGTTTGAGCATCAAATGGTCATGATTTATATATATCATCTTGTACATAGGCCTAACCATGTAAACGCCTTAATTACATACATTGTTCATAATAATAGCCACTTGCCAAAAATAGACCAATATGGCAGCCTCCAGTTCACTGCTTCCTTTCGGCCAAGGCCACCTAACGATGTGGGTGACTTACTTGGTTGCGTCAAAGAAGTCGTCCCACTGTTCTTCATTTCAGTTATTTATTCAGCTGCCTTGCATTTACTTGCTGCACTTCTACACCTTTCTCAAACTCTAATTCAATTGCCTCTGATAAGTAGTAATTCACTATGTGTGCAGATATGAAGAATATTAGTTAGACGCACAAATGATGACCAGCTACCTTTTATTTATTTATTTTTAAGAAAAAAATTTGTTGAAATGAAGAACTGTGTGTTCCTTACGGCCTTAAAAAAGAATTCATAGATGTAGTAATAATAGGTTCCTAACCCTAACAACTTGGGTGAGTTATTTGGATGGCATCGAAGAACACGTCCCACTTTTCTTGATTTCAACTGCTAAATATCCTGTTCAGCATATATATATATGTGTGTGTGAGTAATTTTTAGTTGGGGGCGAGATGATGAACCTTACAAAAGAAAAAGATAGCGTTCCTATCTCATGTGGTTCATGAATATATTTTAGTAGCCAGCTCGAGAGTTTTCATTGTGAATGTGGAAAATTTAATTTTGATCCCGCAATTTTAATTGCCAGCGGGGGAGGTGTAGTCTGACAAAATTTCCCTAGTTTTGAATTCTTTTTTCACCCCAGTAGTCACCTAAAGATCTACCAGATCATCCACTGGGATCTACCGGTAGATCAGGATTGACAGGTAGCCGACCTCTGCTATAAATTATCGTCTTGAAGCCATTCTGCACAATAAGGTTTTTCTATTCTGAAGTAGTTTCTTCTTAATTATAGTCTGATAAGTTTAATATTGCTGGGAGTTTCCAGTTCTCTAGATACTTAGCAATTCTTCCTTTTAGACATTACAGTCATGCGCCGCATGACGTCCGTTCGGACAACGTTCGACCGCATATACGTCCATGGTCCCATAAGGTTATAATAGAGTTTAGAAATCCCGCATGGAGAAAAGGACGAAGCAGACGTAGCGAAAGCAACAGCTTCCCGCACGCAACACGTCTCTTGTATACAGTACAAAGCGATTGCGATGCCAGACGTATAATGGTACAGTACATATATAACCTATAATACAGTACATATGTCTTGATAGTCATAATAAACGCCTATATTACTGGCCTATGTATGTACTGTACTGTACTTACTATCGTTATTTTAATGCGAACTTTCGAAAATACATTACCATGAAGTGCATCATGGCAGCAGCAAGAGACAAAGGAAAAGTATCGACTTGGAAGTGAAACAAAAAGTAATTAAACATCATGAAGGTGGAAAACCAGTGAATGCTATAGCTTATGATTTGGGCATGTCGCACTCGACAGTCAAGGCGATCCTTAAGAACAAAGAAAAAAATTATCAAAGCTGTTAAAGAGTCAGCTCCACTGAAAGCTACAAAGCTTACGAAAATGCGAGAGGGACCTATATCAGATATGGAAAAATTGCTAATGACCTGGATTGAGGACCAAGCACAGAACACGGCTGTTTGTACCCTATACCAGAGCGCTCTATTAGTTTCGGTGACCGGAATTCTGACACCGGGTAATAATCTTCCTGTGCACCGTAAACGCCTACTGCTGGTTTTGGCGGGGAAAATCAGCTGATGTGTGTGTAAAATCAGTGATTATATAAATCATTACACACTCGTTCTGGATAAACACAGCGCTAAAATTCTTTTGTGTACTATAACTTTGTTCTGTGTTCTATTTTTGTTTGCATTTTTATTGGTTTGAAATTATATTTGACGGAGTTACAGACTTTTGAAAACAGCGTCATCATTTGAGGAAATTCATAACAAAAGTAATCTATTTATTAATGTAATATCTGAAAATCGGCCCATTCTTATGAGTTTATAATTATATAGACTTCTCGAAGGGAAGCTAAAGATTATTTCCACATACTTTTTTTTTTGGTTTCATATCTTGAGAATGTGTGGTAGTCAGTTTTGTGAGTTTGGCATTACAAGAACAAGCATATTGTCACCAGATTTTATAACATTTAAATCACTGTAAACGCATTCCTGATACTCGCAAATCTTAAATAAGATTGTAAAAAAATAACTTTTTGTAAAGTACCATCTGTTTTTGCATTTTCATTCATTTATAATGATATTTAGCTACGCATATAAGCGTCAGAAAACAAGTAAAGCTATAGATAGATTACTTCCACATACTTTGATCTATCTTTTAAGTCTTGTTAATCTTGTATTTATAATATGAATGTCTTTTTTTTTATGTGGCTTTCTTCGTGGGCTTCTTAAAGATTACAAGAGGGTGGACTTATTAACGTGGCATAAGGGTTCCATTCCAGAAAATGAAGTATGGCTGAAGATTGGGGGTGATCATGGAAAGGGAAGCATCAAAGTTAGAATGCAGGTAGTAAATTTAGAGAAACCAAATTCTAAATCTAATACCATCCTTTTATCAATGGCTAGAGTCAGAGATACATATGATAATTTAGAAATATTTATGAATGGCATGAAAGCTCAGACAGAGTCACTAAAAGATTGGGATGGTAAAAAAGTTGTTGTTTTCTTATTCAGGGATTATGACTTTTTGATGAAAATGTTTGGTTTGTCTGGAGCTCAAGAAACATACCCATGTCTATGGTGTCTCCAGCAAAACAAGGAAATAAAGACATCCAGAGAGCATACAACTTGCAAACCAAGAAGTTTGGCCATGTTGATAAGAGATTACAATAGATATATGAAATATGGGAAAGGGAATAAAAGGCAAGTGGCACATTACCATAATTGTTTACACAAACCAATGTTAGAAATTGAAAATGTAGTTCCTCCTTACCTTCATATTTTATTAGGCATTGTTTTGAAACACCAACGACTTCTAGAACAGGTAGCCGATACAACAGACGCAAAGATATTTGAGAATCCGCAAGAGATACATGCAAACATTAGTACTATTAAGAACTTGAAGAGATTTGGTAGGAACTGGAAACAGGCAAAAGAATTAGAAGCTAAAATTGAATTTTTTCAGGCAGGTATTGAACTTTGTGAGGATAAGGAGGAGACATATAGTTTTAAAGTTAAACTTGAAAATGCACAAGATGTGCTGGCCAAACTTCAGTTTCAAGATCTGTGTGCTAGGTCTGGTCCAGTTTGCTAACACTTAGACAAGGTACTAGCCAAACACAAAACCATACCATAGGCTTATCATAGCAGAGCATTCATAGGGAATCACTGCCACAGATATCTCACCCAAAACGTTTATAAAGATCTTACAAGAGCAATCATTACACAAACACTGAAAATTACAAACAAACAAGATATAACTGACATAGCTTTTATTGCCCAAGAACAATTCAACTCACTGAACGAAGCACTTGAGAAAGTACACAACAAAATATCACACAGTAAACCAATTAGTAAAGAATCAATATCATCAATAACAGCATCAGTAGAGATATGTCTTTGTTCAGAAAGCTATTCCCCAGTAAGACAATTCCTAAACAGCACATATTAGAAAAACATTGCGCAGACTGGATCAGAACTCATGGCTTTGGAATGGGCATGCATGGAGAGCAAGGAGGAGAATTTGTACATTCCACTATTTCCAAAATTGAAAGACGCGCCAGCGGTATTAAATTTATAATTTCACAATTAAAATTTATAATGGAAACTCATTTGTTACAAATTTCTCCATCTGTGAATGTACAGATTCCTCCTATAAAAAAAAGGAAGTGTGAATGATAATTGAGCGAAATTTAGGGGCTAGAGCAAAGTATGGCAGCTGTTGCGTGAGAGTGACAGAATTAACAGAGTGTGGAAATCATTTAATAGGTGTATGTTTTATTTATTAAATTGAACATTTCGTTTAACTCATTACCATACTCATTTTTACATGACCATCGTGATGTATGATTGAGAGATAATTGTTAGCTCTCATGTTTTGGGCACAATTGGGTGTGTTATTTTAAGGTAATAGCTGTGGACTTGCAATTTAGTGTTTCAATAATTAATGTTTGACACATGAATCCAAAACAAAACTATTGTAATTTGTTATGCATGTTGATTGTGATCGTTTTAGTGTAAATTGCATAAGAAACAAACCATAACAAAATATTAAAAAAACGTAAATTTTACACTGTTTCAGACTATTATATCTTCTGTTCTAATTGTGATAAAATGTTTGTTCTTGTTCTAAAATTTACTCTAACATTTCTAGTCTAGCATAATGCAAAATTAAAGCCGGTATTTATAATAATAAAGTAGCCTAAAAGCATTAATTAAGCCCTATCAAAAGTAAACACCGCCACATTTTTTCCCGTTAGGAAGTTGACCACATGACCTCTGTCATGATAGCTATAAATAGCGCTGTCAGGAAAAAGATATATACATAAAACAAAGGAAAACATATAAGGCTAGTACTTCAGAAAAAGCCTTCAACCAAATAAAAATTAAGCAACAAGAATTAACAAATCTTTAAAAAAAAAAAAAAACTTGCCAACTACTCATAGGACAAGGAAAGACAACGAGGTTTAAAAAAAAAAAAAAACTCAAAAAGAACAAATACTTATACAAATTAAAACCAAGTGTAAAGGAAAATAGTTATCTATAAACAATACAAAAGAGAAAATAAAATGAAAAATACTAATATAAATTAAAATCAGCAACTGCAAAAGACAATAGTTATTTAAATTGAATACAAAATTAGTAAATAAAATGACACTAAATACCCCAATTATAACCAATTTTCAGGTTGAACGGGGTAGACCAAGATGGAACGAGAAGAGGCAATAACGGTCAGCTGTTAAGTGCCCGCTCTCCACCCATCACCTCTTCAAAACAACAACAACAAACTAACGTGTCGCTCACAAACTGCCGTGAGAAGCAAATCCCTCTCAACACGTTGATGATCACTGTTAAGGCACGAAGCTTGTTCGAAATGCTTAAAGAAAAAGCAGGACCAGACTACAATATCGAGTTTAGTGCTAGTTCTGGGTGGTTCAAGCGCTTCAAACGTTTTTCGCTGCATAAAGTGAAAGTGAGTGGTGAGTCTGTGAGTGCTGATGCTAAGGCAGCAGAAGATTTCATCGAAACCCTAGATAAACTAATTGTAGAGGGAGGTTATTTGCCCCAGCAAATTTTTAATTTGGATGAAACCTCCTTATTCTGGAAAAGAATGCCTGAAAGGACCTTCATCCAAAAGGAGGCCAAGTCAATGCCAGGTTTTAAGGCTTTTAAAGACAGCAGATTTACTGTTCTTTTCTTCTTTATCTGCCTTTTCATTTCCTTCTATGCCAACATGTATAAACTCAACCAAAAAAAATACAAACTTACTGCCCATAAACTCTGCAAATCAATATAAAGCCATCACCGATGAACTTCCACTCAACTAGTCTCATAATTCTCTTATACTTTGGATATTTTGAATGATCTATAATGAAACACTCACTGATATTTCAATGTTCCCAGTGATACTGCCGAGTTATCAATACCCATTTTGGAGATATTGCCATCTCGTGTCTTCTATTCTAGGTTTCAACCACTATTTCTCATCATTACTGTAGGGTTTTAGGGGTTTGATTTAAATTTCCTTGCAGTGTAATGTATTTTCACTTCCACATGTGCTCGATCCTCAGTCCTTTTACAATAATGAGCATTCATTCATTTCTTCTTCCTCACTTCTGTTTGGAGGATAATTTTTATTTTGTAGAACATACAGAGAAGTTGATAGCTGCTATTTGTTACTTGTGGAGCAGTAGCTCAATAGCCAGGCATCCTTGTTAGTATACAAACCCACAGTCTGTCAATCAATCAGTCAAAACCCTTTAGCTCCCCAAGGAGCATAGGCCTTCAACAAACACATATCAAGCGCTCCTGTCATGTGCCATCAGCTCAAGTTCATTCCACATTTTCCTCATCATTTTCACTTCTGTCTCTAGTTCTCTTCTCCGTGTGTTTCTTGTTCTACCTCTGCCTCTCTTACCCTGGGGGTTCTAGAACAGGGTCTGCCTAGTAATACTATCCACAGGTTTCCTCACCTACCCCAAGGCAGAAGAGAAATGACTAAGAAAAAGAAGGTTTCCTCAATGTGTGTCCTATCCATCGCCAGCATCATCTTCTCATCTCTTGTTCCACTGGCACTTGTCTGGTTCTTGTCATCAGTTCTACATTGGTTATCTTGTCATCAGTTCCACATTGGTGATCTTGTCATCAGTTCCACATTGATGATCTTGTCATTAGTTCCACATTGGTGATCTTTTCATCAGTTCCACTTTCGTGATCTTGTCATCAATTCCACATTGATTATCTTGTCATCAGTTCCACATTGGTGATCTTGTCATCAATTTCACACTGGTGATCTTGTCATCAATTCCACAATGGTGATCTTGTCATCAATCCCATATTGGTGATCTTGTCATCAATTCCACATTGGTGATCTTGTCATCAATTTCACATTGATGATCTTGTCATCAGTTCCACATTGGTGATCTTGTCATCAATTCCACATTGATGATCTTGTCATCAATTCCACATTGGTGATCTTGTCATCAATTCCACATTGATGATCTTGTCATCAATTCCACACTGGTGACCTTGTCATCAGTTCTAAATTGGTGATCTTGTCATCAGTTGTACATTGATGATGTTGTATCAGTTCTACATTGGTGATCTTGTCGTCAGTTCCACATTGGTGATCTTGTCATCAATTCCACAT
This sequence comes from Oreohelix idahoensis, assembly GCA_024509875.1. Taxonomy (NCBI): domain Eukaryota; kingdom Metazoa; phylum Mollusca; class Gastropoda; order Stylommatophora; family Oreohelicidae; genus Oreohelix; species Oreohelix idahoensis. Next base: position 1,015,064 of record JAMPIV010020530.1, read on the forward strand.
TGGTGATCTTGTCATCAATTCCACATTGGCGATCTTGTCATCAATTCCACATTGGTGATCTTGTCATCAATATTCCTTATTGGTGATCTTGTCATCAATTCCACACTGGTGATCTTGTCATCAATTCCACATTGGTGATCTTGTCATCAATTCCACATTGGTGATCTTGTCATCAATTCCACATTGGTGATCTTGTCATCAATTCCACATTGGTGATCTTGTCATCAGTTCCACATTGGTGATCTTGTCATCAGTTCCACATTGGTGATCTTGTCATCAATTCCACATTGGTGATCTTGTCATCAATTCCACATTGGTGATCTTGTCATCAATTCCACATTGGTGATCTTGTCATCAATTCCACATTGGTGATCTTGTCATCAATTCCACATTGATGATCTTGTCATCAGTTCCACATTGGTGATCTTGTCATCAGTTCCACATTGGTGATCTTGTCATCAATTCCACATTGGTGATCTTGTCATCAATTCCACATTGATGATCTTGTCATCAATTCCACACTGGTGACCTTGTTATCAGTTCTAAATTTTTTCTTGTCGTCAGTTGTACATTGATGATGTTGTATCAGTTCTACATTGGTGATCTTGTCATCAGTTCCACATTGGTGATCTTGTCATCAATTCCACATTGGTGATCTTGTCATCAATTCCACATTGGTGGTCTTTTCATCAATTCCACATTGGTGATCTTGTCATCAATTCCACGTTGGTGATCTTGTCATCAGTTCCACATTGGTGATGTTGTCATTAGTTCCACATTGGTGATCTTGTCATCAGTTCCACATTGGTGATCTTGTCATCAGTTCCACATTGGTGATCTTGTCATCAGTTCCACATTGGTGATCTTGTCATCATTCCACATTGGTGATCTTGTCATCAGTTCCACATTGGTGATCTTGTCATCAGTTCCACATTGGTGATCTTGTCATCAGTTCCACATTGGTGATCTTGTCATCAGTTCTACATTGGTGATCTTGTCATCAGTTCCACATTGGTGATCTTGTCATCAGTTCCACATTGGTGATCTTGTCATCAGTTCCACATTGGTGATCTTGTCATCAGTTCTACATTGGTGATCTTGTCATCAGTTTCACATTGGTGATCTTGTCATCAGTTCTTCATTGGTGATCTTGTCATCAGTTTCACATTGGTGATCTTGTCATCAGTTCCACATTGGTGATCTTGTCATCAGTTCTACATTGGTGATCTTGTCATCAGTTGTACATTGATGATGTTGTATCAGTTCTGCATTGGTGATCTTGTCATCAGTATTCCACATTGGTGATCTTGTCATCAATTCCACACTGGTGATCTTGTCATCAATTCCACATTAGGGATCTTGTCATAAATTCCACATTGGTGATCTTGTCATCAATTCCACATTAGTGAATCTTGTCATCAATTCCACATTGGTGATCATGTCATCAGCTTTACATTAGTGATCTTGTCATCAGTTCTACACTGGTGATCTTGTCATCAGTTCTACACTGGTGATCTTGTCATCAGTTCTACACTGGTGATCTTGTCATATTAAGTCCATGGTCCCGTGGTTATTCGTTGGTCCAGGAGTTAGGACATTGGTGATCTTGTCAAGGAAGCGTATAGTTAACAATTTGTAAATCGTTAGGACTAATAACTGGGGCATTTACCCCCACGTTGGTGATTTGGGTATAATGGGGCGTTTCGGGGGGTCCCATTGGTAGAATTCTGGGTGTCAACCCAAGGGGGTTTGGTGGGGGGTGGGATCTTTGACCATCACGAGTTGGACGGGTCATTGGGGGGGGGTGATAACTCTTTTGCGGGTTGCTGTTACGGGCCACGTTTGGGGGGTGTTTTGTTCACCTAGTGACGTGAGGCATTGCGTGAGTCTTGGTCATGCGACTAGTTCCCATTACGGTTTTGGGGGGATTAATCCAATTGGATCTACGGGGCTCAGGGTTCTAACCGGGGGGGGGGTGATCTCCTGATCATCCTTTCGGCCGAGTCGGCCGAGGTATGGTTGTAATTTTCTATCTTCTGGGGTAGTGGCTAAATTGGATTGGTTTTGGGGTTTTTGTACCCCTCAGCTATTCCACGTTTGCTAGGTTCTTGTGTCATCCCCTTAACCGACTGGGGTCTGTCGGTATCATTGGTTTTTGCAACCGGAGACATAGGTATCTTGTTCAGGGCAAAGTTTAGGGTAGGTTTTGGGGTTGGGATCTTTGTCCTGCTTTCCGACATTATGAATAGGTTTCACTCCTATCAATTCCACAGGAAGGTAGTGTGGTGGTGTGTTTAGTCAGGCTGTTTACCCATTATAATAGAGTTGGTGCTGGTCATTAAGTGTTCACACGGATAATCCACGAATTGTTCATTGAGAGTTGTGGTTGGCTACACGTGGTGGCTTGAACCCATCCTAGTGTCATTACTACAGTTGGTTGCACGCCGATGTCGTGGATTGAGCGTCATACAAATGTAATCAGGTCATCCAGTCCTTTGCAGGAGGGTTGGTGATGATTGTGCATTTTGGGGTTGGGTGTCACTAGGGATCTGGTGTTTGGTTGGTTCATTTGGTTGGAAGGTGTCATCTGAGGTTTTAGGGTTTGTGAGCGGAGTTCAGTGGGAAGTAGGAAGTGTACTAATGGAGGGTGAGAACACCGAGTTGTCTATTTCAATCAGAGTCCAAGGAGTGGGCTGGGTTTTGAATCGAGGAGCCCTCAGGGGGACGTATATTGTTTTGGCTCACAGAGACGGGGAGGTCCCAGGGTTGAGAGAGGAAGAGGGAGACTGAGTATTTGACGTTTGGGGGAGGCCAGTGACCCCCTGGATGTGGTTTTGAGGGGTTGGGGGTGCCCCGAGAAATGCAGGTCGGCCGGAGTTCAGAAGTGATTTAGAAGAGACTGTGCACCTGCTCATGGGACAGGGAGCTCCTACCTTTGGAGGGGTTTGTTTTTTTTTTTTAGGATACTTGCGGTTTTTGGGTCGAAGGGGGGGGGGGGGTGTAAAACCACATGAACACCGAGGGGTGAGAGGGGAATAAACATTCCAACCCCGTTAAACCTTTGCTGCTGATGTACTCTTGGGAGAGGTAACAAGATAAATTGCTCCCAAAATCCACTGTATGTGGTTATTCCCCCGGCGAAGTCACTTCATGGGAGGAAAGATCTGTATGTGGCAAACTTTATTTGATGGATTTGTTTGAATGGGTATTGGGGGGGGGGTAGATGGGGGAAAGGTCTGATTTCTACGAGGTCAGTTTCTAGGTGGTGAGAATGCCTTTCCCCGGTTTGGGGGGAATTGTAATGATGAGCCGGGGCATCCTGGGAGTTAAGGGGGGGAGGTGGGGGTTTTGTTGGGGTGTTGGTGGGTTGGGTCATTTGGTCCTGTAGTTTTCTAGTTGGGAGGGAGTTGCCTGTGTATTGAGGGAAGTGTGAGTAATGAAAGGTGGTTGATCTCTTAGACTTCGGTCCACAGTTTGTATAAGGTACTAATGGGTTGTTTAGTGTCATGGTATGGGGGATGGTTAGTGACAACTTTGTTGTATGGGACTAACAGGGTAGGTGTTACTCGATATATACTGATGGGTGCCCCATAGACAACGTGCGTTGTCACATTTGTTGATTTTAACTGGGTTACGGTATGGAAAAGTCAAAGACATTTGATGTTCTGGTAGGGTAACTGATATTCCACAGAATTGTAGGTTGTGGTTCAAAGGATCAGGCACGTGGTTGCAACTTGTGAGAGTAGGTCGGTGTGTTATGGGGGGGAACATCCCCGTCTTTGTTAGCATGATTGGGTGGAGGTGCTGGGGGTGAGTTTTTGCAAATTCCCCCCCCTACGCAGTGTCCCAATGCGAAAGAGGGTTGTCATGTACAACCTTTTACATCATGAACCACAGTTTGCATAGCAAACCTGGGAGTGCAGGCAAAACCCCTTATTTCTAGTTTGTAAACATGTTGTTACAATTATACTTTTTATACCATGTACTGTTATACCCCCAGAAGCTTAATATTATTTAAAAATACGTCTACCACATGTTATTAACAACCCCAAATCATATATTTTAATCTATTAAATAGATTAAGTGATCCGACAAAGCAAAGGTTTTAAGATGGCCTTTTATGATGGCACCCCTACCACACCCTTTCACTTGGTGTTCAGAACCCCACGAAAATTTTTGATTCCTCTCAATAACCATAAAACATTGGACATGTAATCCACTTAAGATAAGGAAAGCCCTTTAAAAAAGATATCATTAACAACCACAAACCAAGGATTTTTAATAAACCTACAATAAGTAAATCAAGCACCATAATTTAGGTGCCATCTGAACTAGGTATTATAACCCTTCCCCCCCTAATGGGAAACGAACCAGAATTCACCCCACAAGATAAATCCTATAACTTCAGCTTTGAAGCCTACTAGTACATCCACTCCCTAACTGTATACAGTCACAGACCCCCAAGCCCCGAATACGCATGAAGTAATAGATACCCATTAATTGCCAGTTTATTTCATGCCAGACATTAATAATATTTATGATTAATAAGCATGATCTCCTATGGCCGACTAGTCTAATGGTACTTGAAGCAACAGAAGATTATGGTAGTGTTCAGTTTAAACACTCTAGGACGTATAGTATAACGTTAATATTTTTATTTTTAAAAATAAAATTTGGCGGGTCCGTGCGAGTTGGCGTATGCACGTCACCTTTGTGCAACTAGTTGGTAGACATCATATTAGGTGCACATATGTCGGTAAATATAGAAATAATATACGCTTTAATGCGGTTTGGGTAACAACAAAACAAACAATAATAATTTCTTTTATATAAGTCTAATTAAATTATCACTAAGACTTACCTTAAGCGGAAAACCTTCTTTCGACATGAGCTGTAAGCGTGATTCATTAGTTTGTTTGGCGCAAGGAATCAGGTAAACGTACACTTGCAGAGTCATTATGGCATCGTTCATCATTGGTTGGCTATGGCTAGTTTCATGGTTAGACCTGGTCTAGAATGTGATCATATAATGTATCCAGAAGTGAGGCAAACAGCATATCACGTAAAGGTACATGACAACGAGACTATACCAAACGCTACAGGCCAAAGGCTCGCCAGGGGCAGACAGATGTGAGTAACCGTAGCACCAACACACTTCATGGCCATGGCTCTCGTGAGGGATGGTGGTCATACACTAAGTGTATAGACGTGGCACAGTGCATAAGTCTCGGGGTATGGGGGCGGGGGGAGGGGGGACTGGGGGGGGGGGGGGGGGGGGGGGGGAGGAAGGGGGGTTGGAGTGATTGAATTGGTACAGGTTCTATAACTCTTTCAAAGGGTATGTCTGGGCAGATCAGCTAAAATTGAGAGTGTACTTTATTTTGTATAGGATGTTAGTTATGGAGTAGTTCAACATGTAGATGTATTTACCAAAAGCATGTGAAGTGTGCGGTGTTTTTAAACCAATCGATATGACAGCATGGCATAGTTACGCTAAAGGCATTGGTAGACAAAATGTTGATTATTTCAAAGTCAATGTGACATAGGCGTTATTATAAAATCATGATGACATGAGGTGCTTCAGCCAAATCATTTGGACGTGTCGGCATATGACGCAAATGCTTGTGACTATATGGCATAATTATACTGCAAGCTATGTGACAAATGTTTTTTTTAAACCAGAAGGGCATGATGACATATGGGTGGTTATATAAGAGTAGCATGTGGACGATAATGCAGTATTTTGTAACAAAAGTGTGTGACTATGGTGCTTTAGGCGAAGATGCTATAGTGACGTGAAGCTATCACAAATGCTAAAAGTGTAGATTGAGAGGGCAATTGTAGAACACACATATGATGTGGCCTTAGAGTGTTATAAATTCACAAAATTTTATAGTTTGAGATACGATTATCCACATTAAGATAACGTTAAAAAGGTGAACTAAGAATATTTATTAAGCATTAATGATACTTTTTCTTGGTGGGTTCAGATAATGTATTCAACGATTATACAGAATAATTTCACTAATTCAGTTAGCACTTTAAGGCTCCAACACGGAGAGTGACTAGACACTGGAACACACAGGGACCCTTGTAAAAGGTGCATAACCTATCTTTAAATACTGCATTGATGGCAGTCATTAGACCATGGAAGGGAGGCAGTTAAAGGAACAGAATTGGCTCGCCTAAGGAGTCATAGGTGCGACTTGGGATACCTTTTTCAGGCCAATCTAAAGCCAGCAGGATCTCCTCGTAGAAAGAGATAGCTTGGTCTAAGAAGGTTGATTTGGGAAGTATTGGCCTGTATACGCCACTCACCTATGTCCAAGGAGCAATTATGATTTATGTGATGTGGAGTCAATGGGCAATGGCTATATACCCAGTGAAAGGCCAAGACTCCATAAACCTCAGGAAATAGAGGGTATTCTGGGAGGGAATGGTTGGTTGAAGTGTAACAGGCATAGAATAAGACCAGAGTACGCGCACCAGTATGATCATGTCTACGGCCTCAACATCCCAGGCCTGTAGCCCCTCTGCCAGAACCTGAAGTGTGAGACAGCTTCAAAATTATTACAAGTTGTTAATAGCGTCCATGTCATCAGAATTTGGGTGTGTGGTGTGGAGAACATGCCGGAACTGACCACGATCAGAATTGGGAAACTAGAGAGCCAGGTATTGCCCAGACCTTCTCCATGATGAGGCCGAGTTTACTCTGAGCGACTTAGATTGTGAAAACAAAGGCTTGCTAGCTATGAAGAAGACAGGTCCAATAAGATGAGTATGGAGTATCGAAACTCTCATATCTGGTAAAACCCTTCTAACACCCCAGAGTTTAGAAGGAGTAACGATATGATAGTTACATTTCATTCATTCATGACTCAGTCAGAGCACCAGAACCATCAACAATACATAGCCAAGAGCACCTACTTGTCCTGTGCCATGCACGCCGTGCAGCATCTCTCCACTATCTTCTGTGTCCACCCTCATGTCACAACTAGTTCCAATTAGAGCCGATCGTCAATGGTGTTTTTTTTTTTTGTTTTTGTTAGTCTGCCTCTATTTCTCTCCTACCTTGTTAGATTCTAGAACAACGAGTACTGGCTAAAACGACTTTCTGTGTAAACTTGTTGAATGCCCAATCTTCAGTAGTGCACAAATTCCCAGTGTAAAGAGTTATAGTTCAAGCTCCAAACTCTGTTCCAGCCAGTTTTGTGCAACAGTACTGGCTAACATCTGGTCTGTTCAGGAGTCTTTTTTTGTGATAACACGACTACTTGTTGTTACTTCATCAACTGTCCCTGGCCTTTATTAATCTCTTCCAGGATGATCCTAGTATCTAATATTTTTACTGTGGCACTCGAAAGTAACATTAAACCTTATATTATATTGTGCACATCTATTATCTGGTTTGCTTCTTAGAGGCAACTTGAACGCCATATGTGTCCTTGTTTTCCGCATTCTGCTTGTATTATCTTCTCATCATTCTGTCCAGAGACAGCTACGCAATCAACAAACGCATAATAATTTGTATAATATATTCCTTGTAGCACGGTGTCATTAGACCAAATGCTTTGATGGCTATCTGCTGGAAATCTGCAAGATCTTTGGATCAGCAATGATTTTTCTGTCGATTTAGAAAACCTTTTTGGACTTTTTATTTTTCTCATAAATGAAAAAGATAGTCACGGATGTGATTAAATTCCTAAAAAAACGACAAAGATAATCTTCAGAGTGTGGTGAATAGAACCTGCTTAACTTAACGTTTAAAATAACTATTTGGTGTGACCTCAATACATTTACTTAGATTGTTACATTCGACTTTAGGACTTCAGATGTGATAAGGCAAAGGCATTTACTAAGGAATATATATATGAACTTCAAGACTCAGAATTCAAGACATTTAACTGAAGATTTTTGATATCTCACAGCTGCGGATATATAAACGCCTGTGCGCTGCTTCACATCACTTCTCCCGACACACTATTGCGCAGTGGGCGCAGGTACTTGGAGGCAAAAAACCAATAGCTATAAAAAGGGCAAAGAATAGAAGAGCTCTTAATACATTCTCATTTAAAGGTTTGCCAACACCATATGCTTCTTGGATCAAGATAAAGTGAGTCCCAAACTGTCCGGAGTGTGTTGTCACGTGCTCGGCCTTCAAGTATCAGCATGTTTAACTACTGCTTAGACAGGGGAAAGTGACAAAGCTATACGCTGGCTTCGTGCTTATGTCGCGTCAAAATACGCCCGCATGGAAAGTATGGTCGCATCCTGAATTAGATACTTTCTTAAAGCGGCGCAAGCTAACATCAATGGAGACAAAAGAACTAGTTGGCAGACTTCAGCTAGATTGAGTGGTCAAACGATTTGATGCAAGAGAGATATGAGAGGCAAACTAGGACATAAATCTCAGCAACGCGCTAGGGAGGGTGAAGTCTGATGCCAATCTGTGCACCAAGTGGGCGATGCTATTTACAGTGGGACCACCGGGTGCAGATTGCGCCCGAAAAGTAAATGCTCACCAACAAGACAAGAAGATGAGAGAAAAACATCGAAAGGAGCATGCAGAAATAACGAAGACAGCTGAGGCTGTCACACTAACATCAGGGAGGCGACATTCCACAATAGTCGGAAGTTAGTGATCTGAAGTGGGCTATTATAGTATATATTAGTGATGGGATTTGCTGTCAGTTTCAGAATGAGCTAGAAGACATTACTATAAAAATATGCACAATTTCTATATGTGTGCACAAACTCATACAACTAAAGTTAAAATAACGATTGGTGTAGGTTGCTGATGTCGAGAAATATTTATTAACATTATTAGTTCAAGCTCTTCATGAAGTTGTGAAAATCAGAGTCAAAATCATTGATCTAAGATTAGTAACTTTCAGATGTGTGAAAAAGACTTTTACTCAACTTAAAAAATTATAATTAGTTGTTAGTCATAACGATTTACTATGAGGTATTATGATTGTGCGAGGGGTGGCTAAATGGTCGCAGGGCGAATATCTATAGGGGCTGGGCCAGCATTGAGCAGTTCTGAGTAAGACATTGTGAAACGAGTTTGTGCGTACTTGGCTTATCAAGGCCTGCAGATTTAGCATGACTACAAATCTGAAAGTCAAAGAAGAAAGTATACTGAGATGTATGCATTTACTCAGATGTGGAGTGCATTGTTTGGCAGCTGGTGTATTTATGATGACATGATAGGAAACGTTCTATACAGAGGCGAATAACAATGATATATATATATAACCAGGAGGGGCAGTATTGATCATCAGGAAAGTGTATTGTGGTCGACCCTGACCCATCCCGTCCACAAACACAGTGATTTTCATCAGTCCGCTTCTTACATTTCCTTTACTCTCAGATGGGGATGGTCGCCACATATGGTGGCATAGACTAACCCAAGTTGTCAGTGGGGCCCATCCCTGTTGATTATGTCAATATCACATATCAGGCATTATGCTAATTGGGGGGGGGGGGGGATTCAGTTTAAGATTACAAACAAACTTTGTTATTATAAGGAAAAACTATATTCTGGACAACCACTGTACAGATAACCTAAAACCACACAAATCAGTCGTGATCCGTCCAGGCCTTACATTTCTTAGTAGATGTACTCTGGGATAACATACAATTTAAAGTGTCAATTAGTAAGCTGACGTATGTTGGCCGAACGGGTGGCTTTGAAGAGGAGCTCAAGTACATCTTAGATGAGATTACTTACTAGAAAGAATTAGAGTATGAGCCATCTAGCTCAGCCACAGTCCATATAGATTATTATTGGGAGGAGACTAACTATAAACATAATGTGCTTGGTGTCTGGTTAATAAAAGTGACACCTCATGTCATGTTATGAGAAAAGTAACAAAGTGGCTGTCAGGTAATTACTGGGCCACCATGTTGTCACAGGATGCATGAGCAAGGAGTGCTTTGTTGGCATAAAGGAGGGGGGGCCTATAGAAAGTTGTGACTCTCTTTGGCTCCTGTATGTGAGCTAGGGAAAAAGAAGAGAGTCTTCTTTTGACGTCGTCATCGCGAAGACAGCGTGTTGTCTTTACGATAATTGTCTTACATTCAAGAAGTTCCCAGATGTTTTCTCTGTGGTATGCGGTATTTTGCCTGTGCAGTTTGAAAGCTTCATCAAGACTCCGGGGGAAACAGCTCTTTTGATCTGGGGACGGCTTATCATATGCTTCTGTCTCGGCCCCAATGTAATCAGACTGTTTATCGGCAACATTGGACATAAGACTATGTGGAGGCAAACTGATCATTTTTGCAAGAAGCATATGTGATGCGCTTGGTGGCTGGTGAAGCTGCTCTAGATCCAGCGAGAAAAGAAAGGGGGTATTAGCCGATTTCCGATCAATCACGGGAATAGTATGTTGGCCATTGGAACCTCAATCTTCAGTATCCTGTATGTTAAAGTTACTGTTCATACCGAGGTATCTGATCTAATGTCTCCGATGCGTTTCTATTATACGGAGACACGGGTAATTCTACTCAATCATTGTTAGTGCTTAGATCAAGATTAGGTGATAGTTGTCCTCTTTGTTGGTCGACTTTATCATATATAGACCCTTGATAAGGGTCGTTACTTTGTCACTTGGAAGATTGATTGTTTTGTATCTTTTTGTACCTTAGTGTTGTCTATCGTATCTTTATGGGGCTAATGTATCCTGGCTGTTCTTGTTTCTGGTATGGGCCAACAGTTTGGCTTATCAACCTCCCGAGCAAGATGAGGGCAAGATGGGATCATGCAAACGAAAGTAAAGGCGAAGTCAAAGTCCCCCAGGCCATAAACACCTGATGAGGGGCGAGGCAGTTTATTGCACACATCTGTCTCTTAATAACATAAGGTGCGGTAATAAAAAGTCTAAATGGTTATCAGAGTAGGCTAGCGAGGTCGCACACGATGTACAACGCAATGTAACGCGTAGATTGCAAGACTAATCACCCGGTCTCTACGGATTTGGTATGTATCCACAACTAGTACAGACTGTCTCGCTAAAAAGAGAGAGTCTGCTCGATCTAAAAAAGATTGATTAAATAAATACTTATTTACTTATAAGTACTACATAAAAAATAGTCATACAGAGTACAGATACTAGGTGTGACAACGATGGTGGAGGCCTACGTCGTTGGGGGGTCAGATCGCTGGAGATATGGTCACATGACGAAACTAGATTCTGCTAAACCATTTTTTGTGAAAAAATTCCCAAACGATAGATCTCAGATTGGCAGTTTTGTCGTTGTATTGAGCAGTATATTGGGACTATGCAATTTTGTAATACATTTGATGCCCCCAATAGAAGATATATATGGTATGAGGTTGTATTGATGTGGTTACCTTGGGGTTGGTTCAGAGATTGACCTAGCTTAAAATAGGTATTGGTAAACATTATGTATAAGGTTCAACAAATGAATGACTTGACAAGATTTATGGGGGGATTCTATGGGTTGGAGATACAAGGGGCTGGGGTGGAACTTGACAAAGACAGTTATATAAGCATGTGATTAAATCCTTGGTAAAAGCATTTGATCCCGAACAGGGGATAAGGAAAGGCTTCGGTTGTTGTATGAGATTGTATATGAATGACATAAGAGGAAAAGCATGGTTTGTATGACTTGTTTAAAGAATTGTAAAACATTTTGATAAGGGAGTGATGATGCTGGACAATATATTTAAAAAGTTTGGTTAGATATTTTTGTCTGACCGTGAGAAAAACCCTTACTTGAATGATCAGTTGGGTGCGCTCACGTGTCGGAATCACTCTGTATACAAGGAGTTTTCACGTATGATGTGTTTTAGGAACGAGTAAGCTATAATTATTTGGACGCTATTAACAATAATTTAGTTTACTCACTTTAAGACAGTGTACAATAATATTATGTTAAGGCGGATTCCAATGTATCGTTGAAGAAAGCTCAGGGTATCTATGTGAGCCTAAATGGAGCTAAAGCCGTGTAAACATGATCATCTTTCACACGATTTCGTGATAGTAATAAATATGTTTATAATCTCATTTAGATTTGGGGTCAAGTTTTAAATTGCTAAAAGAATTAACTGGGAACTAGTGTTCCCACGAAATTATGCTCAATAAAAATACTGAATGTAATGTAAAGGCTCCAGGTTATGACTGATGACAATAAATCTTTTTCAGCGAAATGTACATTTTGGGGTTTTATTTCATAACGTATCTAATAAACCACAAGAAGGAACATTAGTCAGGTATCTGTTCCGGAAATGTTTTGAACTGAGATGGTATAGATTTTTAAGTAGGCATTATGTGGCGTTGTATTGGTTATGTATGTGAGCTACTTGCTTTTATGAAGGTGATAATCCAACCAATTTAAAATATTCGTTGGGCAGAAAAATGAGGCAATCAAAAATCATTAGAATTTGATGGTAAGGAATTAGGAATTTTCTACTGCAATTCGTGACTCTGGGGGCAATTAATGAATTTGGCAATTTAATTAGGTGCTTAAAAGGTGAACTTAGTCAATTATCTGAAGTGGTGATTGTAATAGGAAATTGTTTCAAGTCTCATAGGCATTCTTTTTGATCCAGGACGGTATAGTCAACCAGTAATAGCACCACACATAAGGACAAAGAAAAAACCCACAAACAATTATTTTTATATATTTTTTTTGATCTTTTGGCGGAATGGTGCTATGGGAACTTAGACAATGGTAATGATGCTAAGATGTGCAGGTTAATGGGATATTTCCTTTGATCAAAGTATGATCAGTGAAATAAAAGAATTTTTAAATATTTATCATGTGTAAGTCTTTGTCAAAGCAATGGGCAAGATAAATGAACGATGATTTTCTAAATATGGTTTAAATAATTTTGTCCAACAGATGATTTAGGTTGAACAGTTTTTATATTTTAAATGTTATTGGATCATTTATTATTTCTTTGATCGCAGAAAAATGACTGGCACGAAAAGAATGTACCCTAGCAGGGGGTAGGTCATTTAATATTTTATAGGATATATTCCATGTCAAGTATCGTGCTAGCTGAATAGAGATATCATTAAATTGTTTAATCACTTTTGTGTCAAAGTTGATGGTGAATGAAATGTAACGTTGCAAAATAAGTGTTAAATGGAATTAGTGGGTAAGCTAGGCACACAAAATAAATTAGTTTTCCCCTAGGAAAAAATTAATAGAACGCAAATGATATAATTTCCTGCCTGAGAGAAATATGTCAATATGATCCAAATAATTTATAGTCACACTTTAAGCACAGGCTGGCAAACCTTCAGTTTTCATGTAACTGACTATGGGTAATGGTAGAAATGTGCGCCGCCGAGGTGAACAGCCCATTCAGCAGGGGGGCAGAGCTTATTTCCCGGCTGTTGTCATGCTCCTTATTGCTTCGAGACGATTTTTCTCTCCTCTCCTGCTTCGGCTTAGTTGTAGGTGATCTTCTTCGTTGGTCCCAAAATAATGATGCAAAGACCCTTCATGGCAATTCCTCAGTGGAAGATTCGTTCGCAATCGCTGGTTTAGAATCATTCCCACTGTGATCCTCTGTGTGAACGTAAGCTAACTTTTCTATAAATACATTCATATAGGGCCCCAATTTTCACTGCAGTTCTGACAGTGAAAGATACAATAGGCCAGATATTTCATATTCAAAATACACATGTTCAATTTATGTTCATGCTCTTTCATCAAGCGTTCTTTTCGGCATGGGACGTGCGGCTCAAGTCAGCTGAGGTCTGAGATATAGAGCTTCGGGGGAAAGACGCGCGGCTTGAATCAATTGACGGAATATAGGAAGTTACATTCTGTTTTATCCAGCACTTTGTGGGCGGCCTATCGAGACGACTCTGGTATTTGGCTGGCATGCAGCGTTTTTTTCGGCATGACGCGCTCAGCAGCTGAGTCTGAGAATAGCTTCGGGCGCCGATTCATTGTCGGTAATTCAGTCTGTTTACAGCACTTGTGCGCTCAGCGACTCTGTATGCTGGCAATTTTCCAAACTTTCAACTTTTAACATTTATTATATTACTAGAGGCCTTATCCATTCTTCGCAAGGAGAATCTGTAGATAACTCTTTTTTTTTTTTCAAACATAAAATTAAATAAGAACGAAGTAACCAAAGCTGGAATTCTCATTTAAATATAAATCCGGTATTTATTTAAACTTTGTGACATACTTTTAAATAACAGAACTTTCTATCAACAGTACTATTGATCAAAACTAAGTAACATACCTTTATATAACAGAACTTCCTATCTACAGCACTATTGATCAAATCTGTTGTTGACTTCTTTCCAGGCCATGATTTCAAATTGTCTAGAATCTTCTCTTTTTATCGTCCCCTATCTCTTTTTGCCTTCTATCTTTTCTATTGTCACGATATACTCCAGCTTCTTTCTCATAACATGCCCAAAAGAAAATGGATTGTTTGTTTCTAACCTGAGGAATTGCTTGTTTCTAACCTGAGGAATAAATTTCCTTTGCACATTGGCTTCTTTCAAGACATTCCCATTTTAGCTGCTCATATTATTTTTAACATTCTTCTGTAAAACCATATCTCTGTGTCATATGGTGCTTTTTTGATGACCTAAGAGTAACACTTCACAGACTATGTCAGCAATACAAAAGAGTTGTGATGCAGTGGATCCCTTCTCACTGCAACATCCCTGGAAATGAAGAGGCTGACAGATTGGCAAAGGAAGGGGGAAAACTTCCTCAGCTGGACACAAATATAACCTATGAGGAGTCCAAGAGTTTTATCAAGCGCAGATACAGGCACAAGTGGGAAGAAGAGCATCCAGGCCACACAAAAAATGATCCGTATTACCAGCTCAGCAGAAGTGAACAAGTGGTAATCTTCAGACTTCGCACACGTCATAACAGATTGAGATACCATCTGTTCAACAAATTAAAGATAGGAACTACGGATGAGTGTGACTGTGGCACTGGTAAAATGACTGCCGAACACCTGCTTCAAATGTGCCCAACATATGAGGAACAGAGAAGACGCATATGGCCATCACCAGTACCATTCCTGGAGAAAATCTACGGAGATATCAACAGCCTCAGGCTGACCATTCTTTCTTTGAACTTATTCAAGTTGACATCTGAGGGTGAACTTTGAACTTATTCAAGTTGACATCTGAGGGTGAACGAGGAAGAAGAAGAGGAAGAAGATATGGTGTTTTTCTTACTTGTTTACAAATTGTCCATAACTCGCTTTGGTATGTCAGAATAGGTCCTATATAACTCTGAAGAACTCCATTTCTTACTTCCACCGGACAAAGAATTGCTGCATAAAATGCTTTTCATTTTAAATAGAATACTGCTTTTACTTGGTCTATTCTACACATCACTTCTGTGATATATTCAATTGTAGTGGTATTGATGGTATTGTATGATGATGATGGTACTACATGTAAATTGTATGAGGCCAGCTGTGAAGGCTCCTGAGATAAAATGTAATGGAGAATTGTCAGAAGGCCTTTCTTGCTACCACTACGACCTCACACTTAATTTTTTTTATTGAATGTAGCTACGTGATGTGTCTAGGGTAATGATGTGTACTGTGGTGTGATAGTTATAAATATACCCATAGATATTTAACAAGACTAATAAGATTAACAAGTGTTAAAATACACTGAACTAACTCACGGGTGTAAAGTTTTTGATATAATTATATTACATTTATTTGTTCTGGATCAAGTTTTATTTTGACCAGAACTTGTTTTAAAAGAAGGATTTAAAATTTATGAAAATTATGCATGGAATGTTACATAATAAATGCAAAGGTGTACATATTTAAGTACTAGAATAGTTAGTTTTATTAAAATGTTCTGGTAGTCAGCTACTAAGGAGGATATTTATTGTCTGTGCTGTTGGGGTGGTCTCATCACACCTGTCTATATTGACTACATAGTGTCCAGAAAATGGTGGGAATTTTTATGGGGTATCTGCAACTTAATGGGGTTGGTGAATATCCAGCAGACCAGAGGCTCACTCATCTGGTATTTGTAGCTCTGGTGCTGAAATCAGGTGGTCCCACCTCTCCGTGCTGGCGGGCAATAATGGTGGTCTCTGTCACAAGGACTGCACAGATACACTTGTGTAAATCACCACCCGAGTAGATACTGCTTCGTAGACGACAGAAACTCGCAGCTCTGCAATCAAAGTATGGGCCATGTGTCAAAATCTATTCTCTACCCACGTCTGGACACCACACTGACACAACAACCACATTATACAGACAGGTCAGATCTCTCTGACCAAACAGCACAGTTACCATGGTGGGTTTACATCCGATAGATCCTCCCAGACTATAGATTCTGAAAAATAATTATTAGTTTTCTACCCTAAAAGAGGATAGGTAATATGTTTCCTTATTCTCAACTCTTGATCGGTCTTGCATAATCCTTGCTGGTGTTTAGGTACATTGTTAGTCCCTAGACCCTGACTTGGGCGGGGGGTCTAGAGCAAAATCCCTACTTGTTTGTAAGGCTAGATTATGATATGGCAGTATCAAATCACTCGAACATGAAACAATATTCAAAATATATAAAGAAATAATTTCAATCTTACCAGATTATGAATAATTAACACAGAAGTGCTAGCAAAACTCAGCTGAGCTGCTGGCTATAGGATGGCGTCCCTAAATTTAACTCACTGTCTTTCATATGGGAAAACACCACACTTTAAAATCTGTGTCTAACACTGAACAATTATTGAAGAATGACCCCAAATGCGCTCTGAGCGCTAATGATATGATTGTCTGTGGCCAATCACTGCCGAGGTTTATTTTTAATTTCAAATTTCCTCACTAAAGTCATTTCAGTCAAGCTTCAGTCACGTATGGATGGTTATCTGTTAGTCTGTCCGTCTCTACTTGTGTTTCTACAAAATTGTGCTCGATTTTTTGACCCAACCGTTCTCTCCCCTTCAAATTTTTGTTGTAAAAAGTTATATTTAGACACAGCTACCACCAATGTCCCTTCACTTCTATGCCAAGTAAATTTGAACATCTGTGTCCAAGGTCGTGTTTTTGTGTGCAAATAACGATATGTTAGATTCAATGCAGTCTGTGGCTGATGTAAACTACACTGTCTTTTGTCATTATTTTCAATATTATCTATCCGTCTGTAAAATTAAGACCATATTCGTTCACTGCTCAGAATAGGCCATCTGGCCAGCTAATTTTTATATTCCTAACATTAATATTAAGAAAAAAATTTACTTTTTAATTTTTGTAATTTTTTTTTAAGACATCTGCGTTCTTCCGCTCAAATTCAAATCAAGCGCTTGGTATCGCAAAACGTCCAATTCCGTACCTCGTGTCAATTTGGGGGACTTGAATTTTTTTTTTTCATCCACTTTCATCCCCCCCCCACCCAATTGCGTCTCTTTAGCCTTTCCAGTCATATTTTTTTTTTTCCTTTTGATACTCCGTTCCCCTCCGGTCTAGCAAGTCAATTTTATGGGGGATGATGACCCGCGGTCTAGGCGATCATGTACATCAGCAGCCTACGCATTTTGTTTTTATCCTTAAATGTTATCCTTGGAGGAATTTTACCGTTGTATCTCTGTCAATTTCACTACACATCTCCCCACCTGAAAACATGCCTATGGCAAGTTCCAAAACCAGCGATACACATAGGTAAAATTACTCCTCCCGTCTGCCATTACTCTAATTTTGATCACAGGGGTGCCGACTGAGGAAATCTGCACCGACATTCAATTTGCCTGGGATATATTGGATACTAAACTGATAAGGTTGAAGCAATAAAGACCACCTCAGCAATCTTGCGTTTTCATGCTTAGCCTGAGACAAGAACACGAGAGGCTGATGATCCGTCTCCACCACAAATGTCCTACCATACAGATAGATTTGAAACTTCTTTATTGCCCAGATTAATGCTAAACATTCTTTTTCGCTTGTGGAGTATCCTTGTTCCGCCTTATTCAATTTGCGGCTTGCATAAGCGACTGGTTTAAGTTCCCCATCAGGTGAAGATGATCTTTGCAACAAAGCCCCTCCTAGTCCCACATTACTTGCATCGGTTCTTAAGACAAAGTCCTGTGTCAAATCAGGCAGTTTGAGAATAGGCTTGCTAGTGAGTTTTTCCTTTAACTCTTGGAACGCTAATTCACATTGTGCAGTCCAAATAATTTTATCTGGAAGTCCCTTGCGAGTCAGATCAGTCAGAGGAGCACAAATGGCGTTAAAATTTTTGATGTATTTCTGATAAAATCCGCATAACGACACGAATGATCGCACGTCCTTTTTGGTTTGCGGCCTAGGTGCTCTCTGCAGTTTTTCCAAGTTCTTAGGATCAGGGGTCATATTACCCTGATATACAGTGTGCCCCAAGAATTCCAACTCTTTGCATCCAATACAACATTTTGTTGGCCTAGCAGTTAAGTTCGCCTCCCGAAGTCTATCAAACAACATCTCCAGAGCTTCAATGTGTTCTTCAAATGTCTCTGTGGCGACGAGTATATCATCCATGAAATTCGTGATACATGGGTTATTCAGGGGTCCAACAATTTTCGCATCATCCTTGAAAACACACTCGGAGCATTTTTCAGTCCGAATGGTAGCATATTGAATTCATAATGTCCATCCGAAGTGCTAAAAGCCAAATAAGGTCTCACTTCAGGCTTCACTGGGATCTGGTAATAGCCTTTACTAAGATCCACTTTTGAAAAGTATTTTGCCTTGTTCAGTCTGGCAAATAGCTGTTTTGTGTCTGGTAATGGATCCACTTGTCCTTCTGTGACAGCATTCAGTTTCCTGTAATCTATGCACAGTCTGTGTTCCCCAGACGGTTTCCTCAACAAAACGACACTAGAACTAAAAGATGATTCACTGTGCGAAATAATCCCCTCCTTCAATAAATAATCTATTTCTTCCTTTAATGCCTTCTCCTTCGCGAACGGAATAGAATAGGCTCTCATACAGATTGGGTTTGAGTCTACCAGTTTCATGTCATACTGTAGCAAATTTGTATGGCCTGGTTTATCTGTTAATACATCTGTATGTTCCTCCAGAACTTGTTGAACTCTCTCCCTCTGGTTTTTTAGTCAGGTGCTTACTGACTTTTACCTGTGCTGCTGTTTCACAAGGATGTAATGGGTATTCATGTGAGGTGAGTGGTTCTTTTTGCATCTGGGTTGCAATAGCCAAGGTCAATAAGGGGGTGCTTTCCTGGAGTGGTCTGTCCAGATACTTCTTTAACAGGTTTACATGATAAACTTTTTCCTTCCCCTTTTTTGTCAATTTTATAGTTTGTTCTAGACACCTTCTCTAGAACCGTATATGGACCTTGCCAACCAATTTGTAATTTATTCTGGCTTCCCGGTAGTAGAAGCAGCACCTTCTCTCCGACTGCCAGTTCCCTGTCCTTTGCCTTCCTATTAAAATATGCTGCATGTTTCTTCCTGGCTTGTTTCAAATTATCATTTGCCAGTTTCCATCCAGCTTTCAAACGAGTGGTCAGTTCGTTCACATATTGATACGATGAGGTAACAGTCTCTTCCGCCTTCTCATCTGTCCAGGTCCTTAATAGCGCCTCTAATGGACCTTTTATTGGCCTCCCAAATAGCAGAGTTGCGGGAGCCATCCCGGTTGAACTATGTGGTACCTCCCGGTACGCAAACAATGCGGCGGGCAGGAATTGATCCCACAGATCCGGTTTTTCGTGTGCCAGCTTTCTCAGGATAGAAATGAGAGTCCCATTGAACCTCTCTACCTGGCCGTTCCCTTGTGGATGGTACGGACTACAATGAAAGTGCCTGGCTTGAAATAGCTTAAAAACTTCTTCCGTTAGTTTCCCCTTGAACTGAGAACCATTATCCGTCAAGATTTGATGCGGGAATCCTAATCGGGTAAATATTGTAAGTAGTGCCTCTGCTACATGTTTTGAATCAATTGATGGCAGGGCTACCGCCTCTCCCCACATAGAACAAGTGTCCACCAGAGTAAGGATGTAACTGTTCCTCCTCTTGGTCCGAGTGAGAGGTCCTACAATATCCACTGCAACCCTCTCAAAAGGTGTTCCCACTATGGGCATTTCCCCTAGAGTTGCAGGGGCAGTCCAGTGCTTTGGAGCTACCCTTTGACATTCTGGGCAGGATTTGACATATCTTTTTATATCCTCCGTTATCCCTGGCCAGAAGTAATGACAAGCTATACGCTGTCCTGTGGCGCTGATCCCCATGTGACCACTGAAGGGGATTGCATGTCCGAGTTCCATCACTTTCTCTCTATATGCAATGGGAAGAACCAGCTGGTTGTGACCATTTGTTCCAGTTCCGGCCTTCTTGTATAAGAGTTTGTTCTTCATGAAATATTCCCCCTTGCTCGGAGGTGTGTGGCATTTGGGCAATTTTTTAAAACAGGGCTTGAGTGTCCTATCCTCAGCCTGCGCCTTCCTCATCTCCTCTGGATGAGCGTTTATAGGTTCACCTTCTTCCTCCTTCTTCTGTGACCTGGTCTGCACTGTCGCCATGATCACAGGTTTCTCGGATTCCCCAAGAAGACGTATCTACACCCCAATATCAGAGGGTAGATTGGTTCATCTATCACTGCTGCTCTGATTTCTCCTTCCACATAGCGAGTTTTCACCGTTATCCTTGCGATGGGAAGTGTCATGAGTGGTATGTCCTTAGTCGCCCCTTGTATTTCCACTGTTTCTGTGGTATACTGACTTGGGTCCACTAGGCTAGACTTCACAACTGAATCATAATCCAAACCTGTATCATAAAGGCACCTTATGGTGACCCCATTACAAATAACATCCTCACAAACTGGGGGGTGATAAGGTTCCTGTTGTCCCTTAGGATTAACCTTTAATCTTTGCGTCCCCGACTTCATTGCAGCAATGTTTGAAGGTTTCCTTCTACAAAATTCGGTGTTATGGTTATCCTTCTTGCACCATTTACACCATCTTTTTCCTTGGTTCAACGGTTTTCTTTCATTGAACTTTTGGTCATTGAACTGTGAGTTTCTGTCGCGATAGTCATTTCTTGGCCGCTCAAAATTTGTCCTACCTTTATTTCCCTGCTCTCTATTATCAAATTTATTAAATTGCTGTGGAGCTTTAAAAATTGTCTATGTGCTTCTTCTTAGCACCACTTACCTCTGCCTGGGCTGCCTGATACCTCTCAGCAACATTTAAAATTTCCCCCAACTTCTCTGCACCTTGTTCCATGAGAAATTTTCTCATGTCTGGAGCCATGGACTCTCTCAATTGTTCAATCATGATCATTTCTTTAAGATCTTGGGTCTTCCCCAGAGCCGTCCATTTCTCCAAATAGGTTTCTAGTCTGGCAGAGAATTGGTGGTATGTCTCCCCAGACAACAGTTTGGCATTTCTAAATCTCTTACGATAAAATTCACCATTCTTCTCGTACCTTAATAACAAAGCCTGCTTTAACATGTCATAATTGTCTTGGTCTTCCCTGTTCATTTTGGCAAATACTTCATAAGAAGCACCCCTCAATCCCTGTGATAGCTTTAAACTCCACCTCTCTCTCTCTAACCCATATGTAGTAGCTAATAACTCAAAACGTCCCAGGTACCCCTCTATGTCATCGTCTTTCTCAACAAAATGGTCTAAATGAAACCCCATAGCTGAGTTTGAGGCTCCCATACTGGGCGTAGCATCTGAGGCAAAAGGGCTGGCACCATTTTCAGGGGCCGGGCCTTGTAATTCCAGCTCCCTTAGTCGTAATTCGTGCTCCCTCTGCAACCTTCTATCTTCAGCCTCCCTTTCGGCAGTCAACCTTTTTTCCTCTGCCTCCCTTTCGGCCTTTTTATCTTCTGCCTCCCTTTCGGCAGTCAACCTTTTTTCCTCTGCCTCCCTTTCGGCCTTTTTATCTTCTGCCTCCCTTTGCTGTCGTTTTTCTTCTGCCTCCCTTTGCTGTCGTTTTTCTTCTGCCTCAATCTGCAGCCTCTTAATTTCTCTATCAGCCTCAATTTGTAACCTCTTCTCTTCAGCTACCTTTCTATCTTCCCTTTCAATATATTTATCACATTCAGTCGTTACGTATTGAATTAAAATTTGACCATCCATCCCCATCTCCTTCGCAGTGAGCACAGCAGCTGATCTAAACTTTGCTAGCTCAGCCATACTTTTTAGACAATATAATAATATATAAGCTAAATCTCTAACCAGTAAATACACTAAGTACTTCTAATTACTATAGTCTAACTAATTCTAACTAACCAGTTAACTAATTAATTATTACTGGCTGTGAAGATTCACCAACTTTTATCCGCAGGGACACTTTTAATTTTAAAGGAAATTTTACAATTTATTTCCCTACTTTTATTTCTCCCACCAGGAGATCTTAATATTACTGTTGGGCTAATTATCCCTGGACAAGACCCCAATATATGTAGTGGTATTGATGGTTTTGTATGATGATGATGGTACTACATGTAAATTGTATGAGGCCAGCTGTGAAGGCTCCTGAGATAAAATGTAATTGAGAATTGTCAGAAGGCCTTTCTTGCTACCACTACGACCTCACCCTTAATTAATTTTTTTTTTTATGAATGTAGCTGCGTAAAGTGTCTAGGGTTATGATGTGTACTGTGGTGTGATAGTTATAAATATACCCATAGATATTTAACAAGACTAATAAGATTAACAAGTGTTACAATACACTGAACTAACTCACGTGTGTAAAGTTTTTTGATATAATTATATTACATTTTATTTGTTCTGGATCAAGTTTTATTTTGACCAGAACTTGTTTTAAAAGAAGGATTTAAAATTTATGAAAATTATGCATGGAATGTTACATAATAAATGCAAAAGTGTACATATTCTAGTACTAGAATAGTTAGTTTTATTAAAATGTTCTGGTAGTCAGCTACTAAGGAGGATATTTATTGTCTGTGCTGTTGGGGGTGGTCTCATCACACCTGTCTATATTGACTACATAGTGTCCAGAAAATGGTGGGAATTTTTATGGGGTATCTGCAACTAAATGGGGTTGGTGAATATCCAGCAGACCAGAGGCTCACTCATCTGGTATTTGTAGCTCTGGTGCTGAAATCAGGTGGTCCCACCTCTCCGTGCTGGCGGGCAATAATGGTGGTCTCTGTCACAAGGACTGCACAGATACACTTGTGTAAATCACCACCCGAATAGATACTTCTTCGTGGACGACAGAAACTCGCAGCTCTGCAATCAAAGTATGGGCCATGTGTCAAAATCTATTCTCTACCCACGTCTGGACACCACACTGACACAACAACCACATTATACAGACAGGTCAGATCTCTCTGACCAAACAGCACAGTTACCATGGTGGGTTTACATCCGATAGATCCTCCCAGACTATAGATTCTGAAAATTAATTATTAGTTTTCTACCCTAAAAGAGGATAGGTAATATGTTTCCTTATTCTCAACTCTTGATCTGTCTTGCATAATCCTTGCTGGTGTTTAGGTACATTGTTAGTCCCTAGACCCTGACTTGGGCGGGGGGTCTAGAGCAAAATCCCTACTTGTTTGTAAGGCTAGATTATGATATGGCAGTATCAAATCACTCGAACATGAAACAATATTCAAAATATATAAAGAAATAATTTCAATCTTACCAGATTATGAATAATTAACACAGAAGTGCTAGCAAAACTCAGCTGAGCTGCTGGCTATAGGATGGCGTCCCTAAATTTAACTCACTGTCTTTCATATGGGAAAACACCACACTTTAAAATCTGTGTCTAACACTGAACAATTATTGAAGAATGACCCCAAATGCGCTCTGAGCGCTAATGATATGATTGTCTGTGGCCAATCACTGCCGAGGTTTATTTTTAATTTCAAATTTCCTCACTAAAGTCATTTCAGTCAAGCTTCAGTCACGTATGGATGGTTATCTGTTAGTCTGTCCGTCTCTACTTGTGTTTCTACAAAATTGTGCTCGATTTTTGACCCAACCGTTCTCTCCCCTTCAAATTTTTGTTGTAAAAAGTTATATTTAGACACAGCTACCACCAATGTCCCTTCACTTCTATGCCAAGTAAATTTGAACATCTGCGTCCCCAAGGTCGTGTTTTTGTGTGCAAATAACGATATGTTAGATTCAATGCAGTCTGTGGCTGATGTAAACTACACTGTCTTTTGTCATTATTTTCAATATTATCTATCCGTCTGTAAAATTAAGACCATATTCGTTCACTGCTCAGAATAGGCCATCTGGCCAGCTAATTTTTATATTCCTAACATTAATATTAAGAAAAATTTACTTTTTAATTTTTGTAATTTTTTTTCAGACATCTGCGTTCTTCCGCTCAAATTCAAATCAAGCGCTTGGTATCGCAAAACGTCCAATTCCGTACCTCGTGTCAATTTGGGGGACTTGAATTTTTTTTTTTTACTTTCATCCATTTCCCCCCCCCCCCCCCCCCCCCCCCCCCCCCCCCCCCCCCCCCCCCCCCCCCCCCCCAATTGCGTCTCTTTAGCCTTTCCAGTCATATTTTTTTCCCTTTTGATACTCCGTTCCCCTCCGGTCTAGCAAGTCAATTTTATGGGGATGATGACCCGCGGTCTAGGCGATCATGTACATCAGCAGCCTACGCATTATGTTTTTATCCTTAAATGTTATCCTTGGAGGAATTTTTACCGTTGTATCTCTGTCAATTTCACTACACATCTCCCCACCTGAAAACATGCCTATGGCAAGTTCCAAAACCAGCGATACACATAGGTAAAATTACTCCTCCCGTCTGCCATTACTCTAATTTTGATCACAGGGGTGCCGACTGAGGAAATCTGCACCGACATTCAATTTGCCTGGGATATATTGGATACTAAACTGATAAGGTTGAAGCAATAAAGACCACCTCAGCAATCTTGCGTTTTCATGCTTAGCCTGAGACAAGAACACGAGAGGCTGATGATCCGTCTCCACCACAAAAGTCCTACCATACAGATAGATTTGAAACTTCTTTATTGCCCAGATTAATGCTACACATTCTTTTTCGCTTGTGGAGTATCCTTGTTCCGCCTTATTCAATTTGCGGCTTGCATAAGCGACTGGTTTAAGTTCCCCATCAGGTGAAGATGATCTTTGCAACAAAGCCCCTCCTAGTCCCACATTACTTGCATCGGTTCTTAAGACAAAGTCCTGTGTCAAATCAGGCAGTTTGAGAATAGGCTTGCTAGTGAGTTTTTCCTTTAACTCTTGGAACGCTAATTCACATTGTGCAGTCCAAATAATTTTATCTGGAAGTCCCTTGCGAGTCAGATCAGTCAGAGGAGCACAAATGGCGTTAAAATTTTTGATGTATTTCTGATAAAATCCGCATAACGACACGAATGATCGCACGTCCTTTTTGGTTTGCGGCCTAGGTGCTCTCTGCAGTTTTTCCAAGTTCTTAGGATCAGGGGTCATATTACCCTGATATACAGTGTGCCCCAAGAATTCCAACTCTTTGCATCCAATACAACATTTTGTTGGCCTAGCAGTTAAGTTCGCCTCCCGAAGTCTATCAAACAACATCTCCAGAGCTTCAATGTGTTCTTCAAATGTCTCTGTGGCGACGAGTATATCATCCATGAAATTCGTGATACATGGGTTATTCAGGGGGTCCAACAATTTTCGCATCATCCTTGAAAACACACTCGGAGCATTTTTCAGTCCGAATGGTAGCATATTGAATTCATAATGTCCATCCGAAGTGCTAAAAGCCAAATAAGGTCTCACTTCAGGCTTCACTGGGATCTGGTAATAGCCTTTACTAAGATCCACTTTTGAAAAGTATTTTGCCTTGTTCAGTCTGGCAAATAGCTGTTTTGTGTCTGGTAATGGATCCACTTGTCCTTCTGTGACAGCATTCAGTTTCCTGTAATCTATGCACAGTCTGTGTTCCCCAGACGGTTTCCTCAACAAAACGACACTAGAACTAAAAGATGATTCACTGTGCGAAATAATCCCCTCCTTCGATAAATAATCTATTTCTTCCTTTAATGCCTTCTCCTTCGCGAACGGAATAGAATAGGCTCTCATACAGATTGGGTTTGAGTCTACCAGTTTCATGTCATACTGTAGCAAATTTGTATGGCCTGGTTTATCTGTTAATACATCTGTATGTTCCTCCAGAACTTGTTGAACTCTCTCCCTCTGGTTTTTAGTCAGGTGCTTACTGACTTTTACCTGTGCTGCTGTTTCACAAGGATGTAATGGGTATTCATGTGAGGTGAGTGGTTCTTTTTGCATCTGGGTTTGCAATAGCCAAGGTCAATAAGGGGGTGCTTTCCTGGAGTGGTCTGTCCAGATACTTCTTTAACAGGTTTACATGATAAACTTTTTCCTTCCCCTTTTTGTCAATTTTATAGTTTGTTCTAGACACCTTCTCTAGAACCGTATATGGACCTTGCCAACCAATTTGTAATTTATTCTGGCTTCCCGGTAGTAGAAGCAGCACCTTCTCTCCGACTGCCAGTTCCCTGTCCTTTGCCTTCCTATTAAAATATGCTGCATGTTTCTTCCTGGCTTGTTTCAAATTATCATTTGCCAGTTTCCATCCAGCTTTCAAACGAGTGGTCAGTTCGTTCACATATTGATACGATGAGGTAACAGTCTCTTCCGCCTTCTCATCTGCGCAGTAAGTGAGTGATGCGCCATAGGGCCTATATAAAGAATGAGATAACGCCATAGGGCCTATCGTTCAATGTCTGGACGCGGCAAAGCACTATAACCAGCGTCCTTTTCAGGACGATCAAGACAGCACTATAACCAGCGACCTTTTCAGGACGTACACAGCGCTCACCCAACAGATCATTATACGTTAGCAGTATACCAAAATGACTCGTACCAAGCAACAAGCGAAAAAGAGGAAAGTATATACAAGCCCTCAAACACTTGTCAGCAGCATCAAACAAAGTCAACCAGAGAGCAAGAATACTCCAACTACCAACTTCGTGGCCAGTCCTTCTCAGAAGGCAAACAAAGCAACCGTTGATACTACAACCGATGAACGACCCAAAGCTTCGAAGGAAAAGGACAAGAGCAGACTGCCGGAGAGCAGTGCGGCCCCAAGTGCTAGCGTGGAAGAAGATGATGATGAAGACCCAGAACGTACAGAAATATTGAGAGCGTTACAACAGTTGGAGCAGATGACGGAAAGAATACAGAAAAGGGCAGAAGCACACGTCTCTGGCCAATATTATAAAGACCCAGAATATAAAGACATGTTGAGAGCGCATCAACAGATAAAGCAGATGCAGGAAAGACGAGAGAAAAGAAGACAGGAGCCTGAATCCATGGGGCCACCACCGCACATACCCGAATCGTCAGCAGAAACCCTATCTACCACAGAGATGCTGCACCAAATACCGTTGACACCACCACACGATGCCGAGATGACAGCCGACCCACCTGCAAGCACCATGAAAGAACTGACAGAGACAGCTCCTCAGCAAAGACAGATACAAGAGGAAGATATCGAAGAGACCAATATAGATACACTTCGAAGAATTGACGACGGAGACGAGTTCCTTAGGCTCGCTCTTCAAGAAGCGATAGTAGAAGTAGACCTAGGAGTGCTGAACATCGAAAACACTGAAAAGCAAGCTACCATTCCTGGTCCTAAGGAAACAACAGCAGACAACCCAAGGGCC
This sequence comes from Oreohelix idahoensis, assembly GCA_024509875.1. NCBI lineage: Eukaryota > Metazoa > Mollusca > Gastropoda > Stylommatophora > Oreohelicidae > Oreohelix > Oreohelix idahoensis. The sequence continues at coordinate 1,042,698 of JAMPIV010020530.1, forward strand.
CAGAAGCAAGATATAACACCTTATAACAAAGAACGGGAGAAAGATTCGAGCCAAGACTGTGGAGGGGAACAAAGATCAAACACCAAAGGGACCAATAACGCAGAAACGATACGGGAGAGAATCGTAAAGATCACCCAGACGTCAGGAAGCGAGGCCTCTCTCAGGGCCCTACCCGACAACAAAGTGATCAACATCCTCGAGGTGATAACTGGAAGAAGAGGTATCGCTAAAGTAGGAAGGCACGAAAAGGGCGTCGTGCTTTCACTCAACAAAACAGACAAAACCACCTCGCTGATGATCGAACTGGAATCCGGTCCAAAAGAAGTCCAGTTGCCCCACCAAATAAAAGTGGTGGTGGAGAAATACATAACAACAAAGAAGTTGGTCATCAGAGGGGTGGATACCAGTTGTTCCGAAGCCGAGGTCCACAGACGCCTTCAGGATGAAAACGCAAATCTAAAAATCAAGCAGGTCGAGAGACTAAAAACCTGGGCCAAGAAAGATACCAATCTGATGATAGTTACGGTAGAAGGATCGACAAGACCCGAGAGACTGACGCTCGAAACCACAACCAAAAAGACAGAAGCCTATATCCCTCCGGTGATGCAGTGCTCCAACTGCCAGCAGTTCTCGCACACAAAAAAGACGTGCAGGAGGGATGCAGTCTGTCGATATTGTGCGGGTGGCCACCTATACCGCGATTGTCCCTAGGCGAAGGAGGACAACAACTACAAAACAATAAACTCAAACCGCACATGTGCAAACTGCCTCGGAAACCATGGGGCTAGATACCGAGGCTGCCCGATGTTCCAGGAAACCAAGAGCATCCTGAAGGAAGCGGTTTCCAAAAACATTCCCTTCAAGGAGGCAAAACACAGAGTGGCTGCGGATGTTGCAGAAAAACAACGCACGATAGACAGACGACAGTTACACAAGCTGACCGCTGAAGTCAGAGAAATGAAAATGAAGCTGCGAATCGAAAAAAACAGCAAGCAGGCCGCCGAAGAACCAACCGACAGTGGAGAAGATGCGATAAACATGCAGAACATAAAACACGTGATGGAAGAAATGAAAAGAATCCAGCAACAAGTAGAAACAGATGTCCAAAAACTGAAAGAGCTGACAGAAGAAAACACAAAAATACTCAAAAGAATAGAAGCAGAAAGAATAGCCATTGAGGAAACATCATCAAACAGCACGCGAGAAACTAAAACGAACAACCAAGCAGTAAAAGAAATCATCCAAGAAACGCTAGAACAGCTACTACCTACGATAATTGAAAAAGCACTGTCACAGATACAGGAGAGCAAGAAGACAAAAGCAAGAGAAACTATGAGCGTAGAAATACACAAAACAAAACGAGCCAGATAGTTGAGGCAGGACATAAAAAACACCATGAGCGCGACACGGCACCACGAACGGACAAAGAGGTACCCAGACAGCCAGCTAGTGGTCCTTTTCAGGACCAATCACCTCCAGGACTACGAACGAGATACCAGTGAAGACGATAACGCCCTATATACTCCAATTATAACCAAACTTTCAGATTGAACAGGGTATTACAGCAGCATAGTAGACGAAAACAACAACAACAACATAGGGCCTATATAAAGAATGCGATAACCAGCAGCGGCCTTTTTAAGTATCAGCCCAGACGAGAGAGAACGAAACGAGGCGCTCTGTGTACCCAGACAGAAGAACACAAAGACATGACACAGTAGCAATCTGGCACATGCTGGGTGTTTTGTTATGTTTGCTGGTTTATTTGTTTAATGTTTGCTTCGTGTGTTTAAGTGTCACTGATAGGGTTGTAAAAATAAATACAGCCCCTGCCTCAGAATCAAGAGTTTTTATTGTTGTTCGGGTCGGTGCGAGTGTGGAAAGAGAGTGATCAAATATCACAATATAATCATCATCATCATCTCGCCCACCCTTTCACATGATAATATAATTAAATTAGAAAAAGTAACTCAAAATTTAACAGTTAAAAATTTACCAAGTCAAATGAGTACAATTTCATAATTTATTATGTACATCTATATATCATTGTAATGAGAAATGGGTGTTGGAAGATGGTAAAATGCATGATTATTTATAGTTACAAATTAAAATAAATACTAGTAAAAAATCTTGGATGAATCTTCCAATGAAATTATAAAAGTCTGTCACAGTGTAGCGAAAGGTTTTCCTGGTGTGATGATAGTGGTAGAGAAGAAGTAGAATCTCTCTCCAGAAAGTATGAAGATCCAGTGCCCGAGAAGTACACTGGTATCACAATTGAGCTACGGCTGTGAATACTCTAAGCTTGACAATAGATTTAGGCTTCAGAAGTATACGGTGCCACTTTCGCTTTAGTAACCCTATGTGATAATATAATTAAATTTAAAAAGTAACTCAAAATTTAACAGTTAAAAATTTACCAAGTCAAATGAGTAAAATTTCATAATTTATTATGTACATCTATATGTTCTTGTAATGAGAAATGGGTGTTGGAAGATGGTAAAATGTATCATTATTTATAGTTACAAATTAAAATAATTAATAGTAAAAAATCTTGGATGCAATCTTCCAATGAATTTAGAACAGTCTGTCACAGTATATTTTGATATATCTGGCTATCTAGTCTTTAGCTGTTATCATCATCGACATTCGTTTTAGAAACTGCTCACAGGATTTGTTGGATTGAATAACACATAAACTCATCTGGTATTTGTTCGAGGTTCCTGAGACACACTGATGATCAGGAAGAATTTCCTTCAGCCCGCCCTATAACTACGGGGGACTAAGGTGATGAAGATTGGTTGACCTCTAGGCTTCAGTTAGCAGGATCAACGGTCCTCAAGTCTTTAGTTAAACTCGAACATGAGCTTGATCAGGAATGATCATAAAACTTGATCATAAAAACCTGGAACAAAAGGTAATAGGTGGCCATGGTGTTCCAACAATCTCACCACCCACTGCTGTTCATGAGGCGACCATGTCTTCAGTGTTTGTATATAAATGAATGATTCATGGTAGTATGTTACAGAGATAGCATGATAAGATATTGTCCACTGTGCAGAAAATAACCAAATACATGAATAAATCACATGTTATGTTACATGGGTAAGATATAATCTTTGCCTTCCACTTATGGATGCCAAGTCACTTATGTACTTGCTGGTATGTCGTAAGCTTCCAGGCAAGAACTAGCTATGATATATTTGGCTAACCAATTAATGGTCATGCTTCCTGACAATGCCGGTGAAGGTTATCTCTGGTTAGCGTCATTCCCTTTTTATTATGTCTGATACAATCAAATCGTAAATAAAATCTGAAATAACATGATATTAGTCATACATATATCTTTAATAAACTTACATACCCTCTTAGGATTAATAAGCTCACGGTGAGGCTGTATTGGTTGAAGTTAATCTGCCCTGCATGCAGCGTGAAAAAAGAACTTTTCTTGCAGATACTGTCTTCCAGTTTCTCACTCTGGCTTCTGGATTTGGTGTGTGTGATTTTCAACGCGCCGCTCTGTCCTTATATTTGGGCATCTCTCCCGTACGAGAAAGCACACTTTGAAGTCCCATAAGATTTTCGTTTAATCTCTCGGTTTGAGGCGATTTTGAAGCGATCTGTGCTTTTTCTGTACTTGTTTTCTCTTCTTTTCACTACACACTTATATTCATCCTTCTTTCCTAGGTATCCTTTCATATTCCCCATATGAGGCTTTCATTCTAAGTTTTATCAAAATCCGTTTAGGCATGTAGTTATAATAATTTTTTAAAGATTATTAGCTAACTTTTAGCAGATGTGATGACGATGAAAAATGTTAATTATTTTTAAAACTATTTATATTTCTCTTCTTTCTTCTTTGATCCTTAGCCGCCGACCGTCAAAGCAGTCAGTGGCCATTACGCCTGGTGGCGTCTTGTAGGGCAACAACAAATTGATTCCACTTTGCTCGGTCGGCGGCCATCCTTCGTCCAGTGCCCCAACTCTGGTTCATTCTTTGCATCTCAGCCTCCACAGTCCTCCGCCAAGTTGTTTTTGGTCGGCCTCTCTTTCGTTTTCCTTCAGGGGTCCATAGCATAGCTGTTCTTGTGATGGCATCGGGGTCTCTTCTGAGGACATGGCCAACCCAGCTCCAGCGTCTGCCAGCTATGATGGTGTGCATGTCCTCTTGCTTGCTCCGAGTAAGCAGATCTTGGTTGGTGATGATATTCGGCCAAAAGACTCGGAGAATTTTTCTTAGGCATGTTGTGTGAAAAGAGGACAATTTCGACATTTCCTTCTCTGTAACTCTCCAGCTCTCCGCGCCATAGAGAAGCACAGAAAGCACACAGCTCTGATATAATCCTAATTTTGTGCTTGTGATGTACTGAGAGGACTTCCAGATGTTTGGACTAAAAAAAGGCTGTTCTTGCTTTGCTCATTCTGTTGTTGATGTCTTTGCTTGCTCCACCGTCTGGTGTTACTATGCATCCTAGGTATGTGAAGGCATCTGTCTGTTCCACTTGCTGATTCCTTACTGATATGGGCTCAGGGTTGCTCACATTGAGCGTCATGACCTCTGTCTTCTTTAGGTTGATGTTCAAGCCCACCTGCTGGCTAAACTTATTAAGTCTATTTGTTTTTTCCTGGGTGTGTTGATGTGAATGTGCTAGCAGTGCAATGTCATCTGCATATTCCAGATCTTCCAATGTAGAAAATGTAGTCCATCTTATTCCTCTTGGATTGCCTTCTGTTGTCTGGCGCATCACCCAGTCTATGACTGTTAAAAATAGAGTGGTTGATAAGGGGCATCCCTGTCGTACTCCTGTCTTCACTTCAAAGGTTAGGTTGCTCTGCCCAATGCTACACGTAAAGTTGGCATAAAGGCTTTTTTATGATTGACACTATGCAGCTTGGAATTCCATAAGCCCTCAGTATTTTCCATAAACTGTCCCTATGTATACTGTCAAAAGCCTTTTCAAAATCAACGAAATTAATGTACAACTGTCTTTGCCATTCTGAGCACTGCTCTATAATGTTCCTGAGGGTAAATATATGATCTATACATCTTCTGTTCTTTCTAAATCCTGCTTGTTCTTTCCTCAGTTTGTTGTCTACTGCTTTTGAGATTCTCTGTATAATTATCCTGCCTAGTATTTTGCTGGGAACTGAGAGAAGAGTTATTCCTCTCCAATTATTGCAGTCTGCAAGATCTCCCTTCTTGGGCAATTTGACAATTATTCCTTTTCTCCACTCTGTTGGTGTTGTCCCTGTTTTCCAGACTTGTGCAAATAGTGGTTCTAATAGTTCTACTGCTAGCTCTGGGTCTGTCTTAAATAGCTCTGCATTTAAGTTATCGTGACCAGCAGCTTTTCCATTCTTTAACCCTTTGATAGCTGTGATTTCTTCTTTTCGTGGAATGTCTGTATTAGCATCTAGATCATTTTCAGCCTCAGGAACATTCAATTGTGTCTCTGGTGGTTCCTTATTCAGAGTTTCTCTGAAATGCTCTGCCCATCTTGTTTCCTGTCCCTCTACTGTTGTGATGAGATTTCCTTGCTTATCTCTTACTAATGTAATATTGTTTGCACCTCGTTTTCCACTGATGATTTTAGTTATTTTGTATAGTGTGCTTTGTTAATTTCTCAGTGCTGCCTCTTCTGCCTGTCTTGCAAGGTCATCCAGAAATGTCCTTTTGTTAGCACGGGTTTGACGTTTAACTTCCTGGTCCAGCTGACTGAACTCCGCCCATGCCGGTCCCAAGCCCGGATGAAAAAGGAGGAGGGCGGCCTGCATGGAGGCCGTAAGGAGGCAGCCCCTCCACCATGCAAAGGCACAACAGGCCAATCACCTGTTTGTCTTAAACTATGATTACGAGAAATACAAGAGAGAAAACCGGACTGATTCTAAAGGCGACGAACTGGAACGGACTACGGACTACGACTTATGGAACTTGGAACACAAGAAGTATAAATGGGAAGGAAGAGGAGCTGGTGGAAGAGATGAGGAAAGCAAAACTAGAAATCCTGGCTATAACAGAAACGAAGAAAAAAGGACAAGGAGTCATGGATCTCGATGGCAACACGTTGCTCTACAGTGGTGTACCCATATCTGAAAGAGCTAAAGGGGGCGTGGGTTGCATTGTGGCCCAAAATCAAAAGATAGTATCAAGGGATGGAACTTTGTCTCGGAGCGCATAATGGTTGTAAAACTAAAAGAAGGAGAAACCATAGTCAACCTGGTCATAGTGTATGGGCCAAATGAGGATGAGAGAGCAGAGGTCAAGGAGGAATTCTTCGAGCTGCTTCAAAGGACAGTGGATGACTGCCTAGATGAAGTTATCATGCTCGGAGATATTAATGCCAGAGTTGGAAATGACCATGCTAGATGGGGTGGCGTTATCGGAAGATATGGAGAAGATACTCTCAATGACAATGGAAAGCGACTCCTTAGATTCTGCAGTGAGCAGAATCTGATCATTACAAACACAAAGTTCCCCCATAAGCGCATACATGCATACACTAGATGTGAACCAACCAAGAATGAGAAGTCAGTGATCGACTATGCCATTGTTCGGAGAAGCTCATTCAGATATGTCCGAGATGCAAGAGTCTGGAGGGGGCCAGAGATTGGAAGTGATCACTACCTGCTAACAATCAAACGAACAACTGAAAGAGTTGCTCAGCCTAGGAACTGCCCAACATCACGCAAGAAACCAAGTAAACGAGCAGGAGAAATGAGCATTAGGACCTACAAGCTGAGAGAGCCAGAAATTAAGACCAGATATCAGGGGCTTATTGCTACAGCAGTGAGCAACACAGAAGAACGACCTGATGACTTGGAAACCCTCTGGAATAAATTCAAGGATATCATAAAGACAGCTGCTGCAGAAGCATGCGGTGAAGTCCGACTTGGGAACCAGAGAAAGAGGACACCTTGGTGGACAGAGGAAGTCAAAGAGAAAATAAGAGAGAAGAAAATGGCATGGAAACAATACTTAGGAGCTAAAAACACAACAGGACAAATGGAAAAATATAGAGAATATGTGATACTCAGAACAGAAGCAAAGAACAAAGTGCTAGCAGCAAAACAGAAGTCCTGGGAAGAATTTGGAGAAAAGCTAGAAAAAGATGCACAAGAAAACCAGAAATTGTTCTATAAGACCCTAAAGAACATGAGGAAGGAAAAACAATGCCCTCTCAAATTTATAAAGGACAAGCAAGGCAAATTGCTTACTGCCCCGAAGGAAGTAATGGAAAGATGGAAAGAATATTTCTCAGAACTCCTGGATGGTGAGCATGGTGAAGCAACAGAAATGATAACCACTAGCACAGAAGAGAAAACCAATGATGGTGAAGATGACATAAAGATGGAAGAACTGAGGGCAGCACTAGAGAAAATCAAGATGGCAAAGCAGCAGGGCATGATGGTATAACACCAGAAATGGTTAAGTACATGGGAGCATCAGGCGACCTGTTACTCTTAAAGGTCCTACAGGCAGCATGGTGCAACAAGACCATACCAAAGGATTGGGAGATTGCCATCATAACACCAATTTTCAAAAAGGGTGACAATCGACAATGTGGAAATCATAGAGGCATATCCCTTCTCAGTGTCCCTGGTAAAATCTACTCTAGAATCCTAGAGCAGAGACTCCGACGCCTAGCTGAGCCACAATTGGATGAGGTCCAGTGCGGATTCCGAGCAAACCGAAGTACTCAAGACCTAATCTTCACACTCAGACAGCTGAGTGAAAAGGCCCTTGAGTATAAGAGTGAGATCCATCTTTGTTTCATAGATCTGGAAAAGGCGTTTGACAGAGTCCCCTGGAGCAAACTTTGGGACTGTTTGGCAAGGAAGAATATTCCAGCACCTCTGATTCATGCTATACAGAGCTTCTACAAGTCTTGCAGAAATTATGTGAGGACAGCAAACCATAAGTCAGAAGAGTTCAGGACCACCACTGGTGTAAGACAAGGTGATATCCTGTCACCTTATCTTTTCATACTCCTCATGGACGATGTCATCAAGGCATGTAAGGAGAGAACAAGAAAGTATTCAGTGGGGTACTGGAAGATGAGACAGGTCTATATTTCGGAGCTGGCATTTGCTGATGATGTTGCCCTGATTGCTAAATCAGAGGCACATCTCCAATCCAACCTGCAAGTCTGGAAGGAAGAGCTGGAGAAGAGAGGGATGGTCATAAGCAGCTCTAAAACAAAATCCATGGTGATATCACGAGAAGAAAGAAAACATCAGATTAAGTTGGGAGAACAGGTCCTGGAGCAGGTCGACCACTTTAAATATCTCGGAGCTATTATAGACCGAAAGGGAGGCATCAAAGAAGAGTTGGCCACTCGAAAAGCAGCGGCTGGGAGACTTTTTCAGGCCATAAATCGTGGATTCCTCAGCAAGAAAGAGGTTGGTAAGAAAACGAAGATGGCTGTATACCGCTCCACCTATGTCCCAGTTTTGACATATGGATGCGAGTCGTGGGCAATGACTACAACCCACAAAAGCCAGATCCAAACCTCAGAAATGAGGTATCTGAGGAAAGTGGTTGAAGTAACAAGAAGAGACATGGTCCGCAACCAGACGATACGTCAAGGCCTGAAATCCCATCCGCTGCAGACCCAAATAGAACAGTCCCAACTAAGATGGTTTGGCCATGTCTGCAGAATGGGAGAAGATCGGCTACCACGACAAGCATGGGAAACAAAGAGCCAGGGATCCAGACCTCCAGGACGACCCAGAGTTCGCTGGGAGGACAACATTAGACAATCTTTGAAGGACCGAGGACTAGAATGGAACCAGGCCAGGAAGAAGACAGCTGATAGAATGGTCTGGCGCTCTCTCTTCCAAACCTCTACACCTCACGGTAGAAGGGGAACGACTAAGTAAGTAAGTAAGAATTTTTTTACTTTCATCCCTTTCCCCCCCCCCCCCCCAATTGCGTCTCTTTAGCCTTTCCAGTCATATTTTTTTTCCCTTTTGATACTCCGTTCCCCTCCGGTCTAGCAAGTCAATTTTATGGGGATGATGACCCGCGGTCTAGGCGATCATGTACATCAGCAGCCTACGCATTATGTTTTTATCCTTAAATGTTATCCTTGGAGGAATTTTACCGTTGTATCTCTGTCAATTTCACTACACATCTCCCCACCTGAAAACATGCCTATGGCAAGTTCCAAAACCAGCGATACACATAGGTAAAATTACTCCTCCCGTCTGCCATTACTCTAATTTTGATCACAGGGGTGCCGACTGAGGAAATCTGCACCGACATTCAATTTGCCTGGGATATATTGGATACTAAACTGATAAGGTTGAAGCAATAAAGACCACCTCAGCAATCTTGCGTTTTCATGCTTAGCCTGAGACAAGAACACGAGAGGCTGATGATCCGTCTCCACCACAAATGTCCTACCATACAGATAGATTTGAAACTTCTTTATTGCCCAGATTAATGCTAAACATTCTTTTTCGCTTGTGGAGTATCCTTGTTCCGCCTTATTCAATTTGCGGCTTGCATAAGCGACTGGTTTAAGTTCCCCATCAGGTGAAGATGATCTTTGCAACAAAGCCCCTCCTAGTCCCACATTACTTGCATCGGTTCTTAAGACAAAGTCCTGTGTCAAATCAGGCAGTTTGAGAATAGGCTTGCTAGTGAGTTTTTCCTTTAACTCTTGGAACGCTAATTCACATTGTGCAGTCCAAATAATTTTATCTGGAAGTCCCTTGCGAGTCAGATCAGTCAGAGGAGCACAAATGGCGTTAAAATTTTTGATGTATTTCTGATAAAATCCGCATAACGACACGAATGATCGCACGTCCTTTTTGGTTTGCGGCCTAGGTGCTCTCTGCAGTTTTTCCAAGTTCTTAGGATCAGGGGTCATATTACCCTGATATACAGTGTGCCCCAAGAATTCCAACTCTTTGCATCCAATACAACATTTTGTTGGCCTAGCAGTTAAGTTCGCCTCCCGAAGTCTATCAAACAACATCTCCAGAGCTTCAATGTGTTCTTCAAATGTCTCTGTGGCGACGAGTATATCATCCATGAAATTCGTGATACATGGGTTATTCAGGGGGTCCAACAATTTTCGCATCATCCTTGAAAACACACTCGGAGCATTTTTCAGTCCGAATGGTAGCATATTGAATTCATAATGTCCATCCGAAGTGCTAAAAGCCAAATAAGGTCTCACTTCAGGCTTCACTGGGATCTGGTAATAGCCTTTACTAAGATCCACTTTTGAAAAGTATTTTGCCTTGTTCAGTCTGGCAAATAGCTGTTTTGTGTCTGGTAATGGATCCACTTGTCCTTCTGTGACAGCATTCAGTTTCCTGTAATCTATGCACAGTCTGTGTTCCCCAGACGGTTTCCTCAACAAAACGACACTAGAACTAAAAGATGATTCACTGTGCGAAATAATCCCCTCCTTCAATAAATAATCTATTTCTTCCTTTAATGCCTTCTCCTTCGCGAACGGAATAGAATAGGCTCTCATACAGATTGGGTTTGAGTCTACCAGTTTCATGTCATACTGTAGCAAATTTGTATGGCCTGGTTTATCTGTTAATACATCTGTATGTTCCTCCAGAACTTGTTGAACTCTCTCCCTCTGGTTTTTAGTCAGGTGCTTACTGACTTTTACCTGTGCTGCTGTTTCACAAGGATGTAATGGGTATTCATGTGAGGTGAGTGGTTCTTTTTGCATCTGGGTTTGCAATAGCCAAGGTCAATAAGGGGGTGCTTTCCTGGAGTGGTCTGTCCAGATACTTCTTTAACAGGTTTACATGATAAACTTTTTCCTTCCCCTTTTTGTCAATTTTATAGTTTGTTCTAGACACCTTCTCTAGAACCGTATATGGACCTTGCCAACCAATTTGTAATTTATTCTGGCTTCCCGGTAGTAGAAGCAGCACCTTCTCTCCGACTGCCAGTTCCCTGTCCTTTGCCTTCCTATTAAAATATGCTGCATGTTTCTTCCTGGCTTGTTTCAAATTATCATTTGCCAGTTTCCATCCAGCTTTCAAACGAGTGGTCAGTTCGTTCACATATTGATACGATGAGGTAACAGTCTCTTCCGCCTTCTCATCTGTCCAGGTCCTTAATAGCGCCTCTAATGGACCTTTTATTGGCCTCCCAAATAGCAGAGTTGCGGGAGCCATCCCGGTTGAACTATGTGGTACCTCCCGGTACGCAAACAATGCGGCGGGCAGGAATTGATCCCACAGATCCGGTTTTTCGTGTGCCAGCTTTCTCAGGATAGAAATGAGAGTCCCATTGAACCTCTCTACCTGGCCGTTCCCTTGTGGATGGTACGGACTACAATGAAAGTGCCTGGCTTGAAATAGCTTAAAAACTTCTTCCGTTAGTTTCCCCTTGAACTGAGAACCATTATCCGTCAAGATTTGATGCGGGAATCCTAATCGGGTAAATATTGTAAGTAGTGCCTCTGCTACATGTTTTGAATCAATTGATGGCAGGGCTACCGCCTCTCCCCACATAGAACAAGTGTCCACCAGAGTAAGGATGTAACTGTTCCTCCTCTTGGTCCGAGTGAGAGGTCCTACAATATCCACTGCAACCCTCTCAAAAGGTGTTCCCACTATGGGCATTTCCCCTAGAGTTGCAGGGGCAGTCCAGTGCTTTGGAGCTACCCTTTGACATTCTGGGCAGGATTTGACATATCTTTTTATATCCTCCGTTATCCCTGGCCAGAAGTAATGACAAGCTATACGCTGTCCTGTGGCGCTGATCCCCATGTGACCACTGAAGGGGATTGCATGTCCGAGTTCCATCACTTTCTCTCTATATGCAATGGAAGAACCAGCTGGTTGTGACCATTTGTTCCAGTTCCGGCCTTCCTGTATAAGAGTTTGTTCTTCATGAAATATTCCCCCTTGCTCGGAGGTGTGTGGCATTTGGGCAATTTTTTAAAACAGGGCTTGAGTGTCCTATCCTCAGCCTGCGCCTTCCTCATCTCCTCTGGATGAGCGTTTATAGGTTCACCTTCTTCCTCCTTCTTCTTTGACCTGGTCTGCACTGTCGCCATGATCACAGGTTTCTCGGGATTCCCCAAGAAGACGTATCTACACCCCAATATCAGAGGGTAGATTGGTTCATCTATCACTGCTGCTCTGATTTCTCCTTCCACATAGCGAGTTTTCACCGTTATCCTTGCGATGGGAAGTGTCATGAGTGGTATGTCCTTAGTCGCCCCTTGTATTTCCACTGTTTCTGTGGTATACTGACTTGGGTCCACTAGGCTAGACTTCACAACTGAATCATAATCCAAACCTGTATCATAAAGGCACCTTATGGTGACCCCATTACAAATAACATCCTCACAAACTGGGGGGTGATAAGGTTCCTGTTGTCCCTTAGGATTAACCTTTAATCTTTGCGTCCCCGACTTCATTGCAGCAATGTTTGAAGGTTTCCTTCTACAAAATTCGGTGTTATGGTTATCCTTCTTGCACCATTTACACCATCTTTTTCCTTGGTTCAACGGTTTTCTTTCATTGAACTTTTGGTCATTGAACTGTGAGTTTCTGTCGCGATAGTCATTTCTTGGCCGCTCAAAATTTGTCCTACCTTTATTTCCCTGCTCTCTATTATCAAATTTATTAAATTGCTGTGGAGCTTTAAAATTGTCTATGTGCTTCTTCTTAGCACCACTTACCTCTGCCTGGGCTGCCTGATACCTCTCAGCAACATTTAAAATTTCCCCCAACTTCTCTGCACCTTGTTCCATGAGAAATTTTCTCATGTCTGGAGCCATGGACTCTCTCAATTGTTCAATCGTGATCATTTCTTTAAGATCTTGGGTCTTCCCCAGAGCCGTCCATTTCTCCAAATAGGTTTCTAGTCTGGCAGAGAATTGGTGGTATGTCTCCCCAGACAACAGTTTGGCATTTCTAAATTTCTTACGATAAAATTCACCATTCTTCTCGTACCTTAATAACAAAGCCTGCTTTAACATGTCATAATTGTCTTGGTCTTCCCTGTTCATTTTGGCAAATACTTCATAAGAAGCACCCCTCAATCCCTGTGATAGCTTTAAACTCCACCTCTCTCTCTCTCTAACCCATATGTAGTAGCTAATAACTCAAAACGTCCCAGGTACCCCTCTATGTCATCGTCTTTCTCAACAAAATGGTCTAAATGAAACCCCATAGCTGAGTTTGAGGCTCCCATACTGGGCGTAGCATCTGAGGCAAAAGGGCTGGCACCATTTTCAGGGGCCGGGCCTTGTAATTCCAGCTCCCTTAGTCGTAATTCGTGCTCCCTCTGCAACCTTCTATCTTCTGCCTCCCTTTCGGCAGTCAACCTTTTTTCTTCTGCCTCCCTTTCGGCAGTCAACCTTTTTTCTTCTGCCTCCCTTTGCTGTCGTTTTTCTTCTGCCTCAATCTGCAGCCTCTTAATTTCTCTATCAGCCTCAATTTGTAACCTCTTCTCTTCAGCTACCTTTCTATCTTCCCTTTCAATATATTTATCACATTCAGTCGTTACGTATTGAATTAAAATTTGACCATCCATCCCCATCTCCTTCGCAGTGAGCACAGCAGCTGATCTAAACTTTGCTAGCTCAGCCATACTTTTCAGACAATATAATAATATACAAGCTAAGTACTTCTTATGACTATAATCTAACTAATTCTAACTAACCAGTTAACTAATTAATTATTACTGGCTGTGAAGATTCACCAACTTTTATCTGCAGGGACACTTTTACTTTTAAAGGAAATTTTACAATTTATTTCCCTACTTTTATTTCTCCCACCAGGAGATCTTAATATTACTGTTGGGCTAATTATCCCGGACGAGCCCCCAATATATGTAGTGGTATTGATGGTATTGTATGATGATGATGGTACTACATGTAAATTGTATGAGGCCAGCTGTGAAGGCTCCTGAGATAAAATGTAATGGAGAATTGTCAGAAGGCCTTTCTTGCTACCACTACGACCTCACACTTAATTTTTTTTTTTATTGAATGTAGCTACGTGATGTGTCTAGGGTAATGATGTGTACTGTGGTGTGATAGTTATAAATATACCCATAGATATTTAACAAGACTAATAAGATTAACAAGTGTTAAAATACACTGAACTAACTCACGGGTGTAAAGTTTTTGATATAATTATATTACATTTATTTGTTCTGGATCAAGTTTTATTTTGACCAGAACTTGTTTTAAAAGAAGGATTTAAAATTTATGAAAATTATGCATGGAATGTTACATAATAAATGCAAAGGTGTACATATTTAAGTACTAGAATAGTTAGTTTTATTAAAATGTTCTGGTAGTCAGCTACTAAGGAGGATATTTATTGTCTGTGCTGTTGGGGTGGTCTCATCACACCTGTCTATATTGACTACATAGTGTCCAGAAAATGGTGGGAATTTTTATGGGGTATCTGCAACTTAATGGGGTTGGTGAATATCCAGCAGACCAGAGGCTCACTCATCTGGTATTTGTAGCTCTGGTGCTGAAATCAGGTGGTCCCACCTCTCCGTGCTGGCGGGCAATAATGGTGGTCTCTGTCACAAGGACTGCACAGATACACTTGTGTAAATCACCACCCGAGTAGATACTGCTTCGTAGACGACAGAAACTCGCAGCTCTGCAATCAAAGTATGGGCCATGTGTCAAAATCTATTCTCTACCCACGTCTGGACACCACACTGACACAACAACCACATTATACAGACAGGTCAGATCTCTCTGACCAAACAGCACAGTTACCATGGTGGGTTTACATCCGATAGATCCTCCCAGACTATAGATTCTGAAAAATAATTATTAGTTTTCTACCCTAAAAGAGGATAGGTAATATGTTTCCTTATTCTCAACTCTTGATCGGTCTTGCATAATCCTTGCTGGTGTTTAGGTACATTGTTAGTCCCTAGACCCTGACTTGGGCGGGGGGTCTAGAGCAAAATCCCTACTTGTTTGTAAGGCTAGATTATGATATGGCAGTATCAAATCACTCGAACATGAAACACTATTCAAAATATATAAAGAAATAATTTCAATCTTACCAGATTATGAATAATTAACACAGAAGTGCTAGCAAAACTCAGCTGAGCTGCTGGCTATAGGATGGCGTCCCTAAATTTAACTCACTGTCTTTCATATGGGAAAACACCACACTTTAAAATCTGTGTCTAACACTGAACAATTATTGAAGAATGACCCCAAATGCGCTCTGAGCGCTAATGATATGATTGTCTGTGGCCAATCACTGCCGAGGTTTATTTTTAATTTCAAATTTCCTCACTAAAGTCATTTCAGTCAAGCTTCAGTCACGTATGGATGGTTATCTGTTAGTCTGTCCGTCTCTACTTGTGTTTCTACAAAATTGTGCTCGATTTTTGACCCAACCGTTCTCTCCCCTTCAAATTTTTGTTGTAAAAAGTTATATTTAGACACAGCTACCACCAATGTCCCTTCACTTCTATGCCAAGTAAATTTGAACATCTGTGTCCAAGGTCGTGTTTTTGTGTGCAAATAACGATATGTTAGATTCAATGCAGTCTGTGGCTGATGTAAACTACACTGTCTTTTGTCATTATTTTCAATATTATCTATCCGTCTGTAAAATTAAGACCATATTCGTTCACTGCTCAGAATAGGCCATCTGGCCAGCTAATTTTTATATTCCTAACATTAATATTAAGAAAAATTTACTTTTTAATTTTTGTAATTTTTTTTCAGACATCTGCGTTCTTCCGCTCAAATTCAAATCAAGCGCTTGGTATCGCAAAACGTCCAATTCCGTACCTCGTGTCAATTTGGGGGACTTGAATTTTTTTTTTACTTTCATCCATTCCCCCCCCCCCCCCCAATTGCGTCTCTTTAGCCTTTCCAGTCATATTTTTTTCCCTTTTGATACTCCGTTCCCCTCCGGTCTAGCAAGTCAATTTTATGGGGATGATGACCCGCGGTCTAGGCGATCATGTACATCAGCAGCCTACGCATTATGTTTTTATCCTTAAATGTTATCCTTGGAGGAATTTTACCGTTGTATCTCTGTCAATTTCACTACATCAATAATGATGTAATGGACCGTAAATTGACTAAATAACTAACATTTCTTTTATGACAACATGTCTCGTAATTGTTCGTGCATCTTTTAAAATCTTGCCCTGCTTCTGAGAAGCCATGGTCAACTTACTGCCTCTGAGAACAACGTTTGAAGTTTGACGAAACTCCAGTTCATGTACTGTTTATCAATTGTGTTTTTTTTGGCTTCTTTCCATAATCAAACTGTTCATGCACACCGTCATTTTGCGCTGTTTTCTATTTTCGGGAGAGTACATATAAGGGGAAACAATACATTTATTGTACTCTCTCGAAAATAGAAAAAGTGCACAAATGACGGTGTGCAAAATGTGACTGACCGACCGAAGTACTTACGGCGGGTATTATGGCATTGAATTTCTGATGACGTCATGCGGAACACCTATCTTATATGGCTTTCAGAGTTTCACTGCCACACCCACCTATCTTCTCCATTCTTTTTTTTTTTTTTTTTGGTTTTATTCTCTCTGGACCTCACTAGCCCTGGGTATTCCAGAAAACAAAGACTGCCTTGTAATACTATCAACATGTTTCATCAATGTACGTTCTATCCATTGGCAGAATTTGTTTCTCATCTCTTGTTCCACTGGCACATGTCTAGTTCTTGTCATCAGTTCCACATTAGTGATCTTGTCATCAGTTCTACATTAGTGATCTTGTCATCAGTTCCACATTAGTAATCTTGTCATATCACTTCAATCCTTCTATTTTACACAAGCACCCATTTATGAAAGTCTTTAACTTTATGGTTTGTTTGTTTTTGTTCTCCGTGTTATAGAACCATACTTCTTCTTCTTTGTTCGTCCTGAAAAGGACATTGGCTGCGTTGTGTCCGTTTACAGCGATGCTGCGATATTTGCGCCTTTCGGCCGACACATCCGACTTCAGCACAATATTTTTGGGACCTGGTTAGCCTTTCCTCTTCGATCCCTACTCACTCAACCAGACTGCAGTGATGCAGCCTGTTTCCAGGACCACCACTTGGAGGTGGAGTAGGATCTTGGTCAGCTCTGGTACGCTGACCCTGACGCAAGCAGTCTAGCTATGGGTCGCTAACTGCATTTCTCACTGTTGACACGTCTGAGGTCCCACAGAACCATACAATAACATTGACTTGACATTTGAATTGAAGATTCTGATTTTTGTGTTGAGCAAGATTTCTTTTGATTTCCATGTTTTCCTTGTGAAAGTTCCCTAGTTTTTTGTATTCTTACATTGATATCATTGTCAGTCCCTCCAACTGTGTATATATTGCTGCCAACATATGTGTTTGATTCTACATTGTGTAGTGCTGTTTTTTTTTTTCAAGTTCAACCTTGTTATCATTTCTCGCATTTGTTCTCAATATCTTTGTCAATGTTCCTTCTGCCATTTTTCTCTATAGTTATTTCTGATCATTGCTTTTATCTCTTCATATGCAGCATTGTCTTCTGTTTGGATTTTAATTCCTCCCGTTTTGACATGTTTATCTGTCTTCCCATTTTCACACATATTGCAGTGGGCAGGGATCCACTGTACTTTTACTATTTTGAATTCATAGCTGATTTTCATAAGTGCTTCTGCCAGGCTGTCTAATTCATTGTGTTTATTGTTACTGACAGCTGTGATGACTGACAGAGAGTCTGTGGGGAGTACTATCTTTTCACTAGCGAGACTTTCATTTTCCATTATGGTAATTCAATACCCTTTAGCTCCCCGAGGAGCATAGGCCTTCAACAAACACATGCCAAGTCCTCCTGTTCCGTGCCATCCGCTCAAGTTCTTTCCATGTTTTCCTCATCATTTTCACCTCTGTTTCCAGTTTTCTTCTCCATGTGGTTTTGGTCTACCTCTGTCTCTCTTTCCCTGTGGATTCCAGAACAAGGACTGCCTTGTAATGTTATCAACAAGTTTCCTCAATGTGTGTCCTATCCATCGCCAGCGTCTTCTTCTCAACTCTTGTTCCACTGGCACTTGTCTGGTTCTTGTCATCAATTCCACATTTGTGACTTTGTCATACCATTTCAGTCCTTCTATTCTACGCAAGCACCCGTTTATAAAAGTTTGTAGCCTTTTGGTTGTTGTTTTTGTTGTTCTCCATGTCTCAGAGCCATACAATAGGACTGACTTGACATTTGATTTGAAGATTCTTGTTTTCGTGTTGGACTTCATTTCTCTTATTCTCCATATGTTCCCCAATGCAATGAAAGCGCCTCTTGCTTTTTGTATTCTTATTTTGAAATCATTGTCTGTCCCTCCAACTTTGTCTATATTACTGCCAAGATGTGTGTACGATTCTACATCTTTTAGTGGTGTTTCTTCAAGTTCAACCTTGTTATCATTTCTTGCATTTATTCTCGTAATCTTTGTCTTTTCCCTGTGTATTTTCAGGCTTGTTGTGACCCCTCATCGAGTGTTTTCATTTTCTCTTGCATCTGATTATGGTTTTTGGACAGAAGAGCCAAGTCATCTGCAAAATCCAGATCATCAAACTGTTAAATCAGATTCCACTGGATTCCATTTCTGTTGTGTGATGTCGATGTTTTCATAACCCAATCTTTTGCTAGTAAGAAAAGAAATGGAGACAAGAGGCATCCTGTCTCACTCCCGTTCTAATCCTAAACGGTTCTGTGTTGTCCTTCATGAAGAACTCTGCATGTCATGTCTTCATAGGTCTTTTTTATGAAGTTAATGATTTTCATGGGAACCCCGTAATGCCTCATCAATTCCCAAAGTGATTCTCTGTCTACACTGTCAAGTGCCTTTTCATAGTCCACGAATCCGATGTATAGCGGTAAATTCCATTCCAGACTTTGTTCAACTATTATTCTCAAATGTGGCTATCTGGTCTGTACAGGATCTGTTTTGTCTAAAACCTGCTTGTTCATCTCTCATTTGCTTTTCTATGGACTCTTTTAATCTCTCCAGGATGATTCTGTTTAATACTTTTCCTGACACTGATAGTAAAATTATTCCTCTATAATTTGTGCACTCTTGTAAATTTCCCTTCTTAGGAAACTTGACCAGATAACCTTCCTTCCATTCTGCTGGTATTTCCTCTCTCTCCCAGACTTTGCCAAGTAGTTTGTATAATATCTCTGTAGAGGTATCAATATCTGTTTTGATGGCCTCTGCTGGAATGCAATCTGGACCAGCTGCTTTTCCTTCTTTCAGAAGCTTTATGGCTTTCTTTATTTCTTCTCTACTTGGTCGTTCACAGCTGATTTGTAGCTCCTCTTCTGCTGGCTGGATGTCTGGGGGATTAGTTGGAGCTGGTTTATTGAGAAGTTTCTCAAAATGTTCTGTCAATCTCTTCATTTGTTCTTGTATATTACTAAGCAATTTTCCATTCTTATCTTTTATGGAGCCATTTTCTTGCTTATATTTCCCTGTTAGCTTCTTTGTGTTGTTGTACAGGTCCCTCATATTTCCTTTGGCTGCAGCTTCCTCTGCTTCCCTTGCCAAATCATCAATATACTTCATCTTGTCTCTTTTGATGTTTCTTCTTACTTCTTTGATTGCTTCTATGTACACTTCATGATCCTTGGCTTTGGAGCTTCTAGTTTTGCTTCTGTTTAAATCTGCTTTCTTGTTTTTCCTGTCTTCTATCTTGCTAATGGTTTCTGTTGTTATTCATGCTTTGTGCTGATGTTCTCTTTATCTCAGTACTTCTTCACATGTCTAGTTCCATATATTTTTTACTTGTTGCCAGTGGTCTTCCGTATCTGTTTCATCTTCTAGCTGTTGGAGTACTTGGTATTTGTTGGATACTGTGATTGAGAATGTATCTCTTATTTCCTGATTTCTCAGATATCCCACACTATTCTGTTGTCTATAGCTATATACTGTTGTAAATTTCTTGTATTTTAATTTTGTTTTAGCCAACAGAAGATGGTGGTCTGATACCACATCTGCTCCTCTACATACTTTTACATCATACAATGATGACCTAAACTTCTTACTTATGCATATGTGATCAATCTGATTCTCAGTTCTGTGGTCTGGTGATATTCATGTTGCTTTATGTATTCTTTTATGTGGAAATATGCTTCCTCCTATAGCTAGCTGATTGGAAGCACAGAAGTTAGCTAATAGTTCCCCATTCTCGTTCATCATACCTAATCCATGATTTCTTCAAAGCCGGTGTTGTCTGTTCCTATTTTCGCGTGTAGGTCCCCCATCAACACTGTGATGTCCTTTCTTTTCTTATTGTCCAAGACATTTTGTAGTCTGGTGTAAAAGTCTTCTTTCTCAGATTCTTCTTTATCGTTTGTTGGTGCATAACACTGGATGATGTTTATATTTACTTTCTTTTTGGCTGATTTAAACCTTGCTGTTATAATTCAGGGTTCCATTGCTTGCCATTTTATGAGTGCTTCCCTAGACAGCATTAGAGCCACCCCTTCACTGTGGTGGGCTCTTTCATCCTCATGTCCGGAGGACAACATCATTTCTCTTGTGCTCAATCTCCTCTCTATGCCCTCCCACCATGTCTGGCAGAGACCCAGGATATTGTCACAGTATGGATTTGGGGCGACCTCTTCTCGATCTCTCTTTCACTACGGAAGTAATCAGTTACATTTGTTGTACTGACTAAGTGCGTGCTTTTCCATAGTCAGCACTTATTTCTTTCTCTGCTATGTAGCAGATATTTTGTATTTTCATTCGTACACTCCTTTCAGTATATTTCGTCTTGTCTGTGTACCTGGCAATCCCTGCTGAGACAGTAGACAGGTGATGCAATGTTGGAACGACAGTCATGTTGGTAAATTCTCGTGTATCAAACCTTGGCCTCGACAGATTAACACTAAAATTTCCCCAGCATATTTGTTTAATCGCTGATAAGGCAAGGGTGCGTCTTCGCCAAGATAGTAGAGACGGGCTGTGTGTGCTCAAGCGACAGATAACGAGATTATTGGGTCTGTAAGATACCTTATGGACAGATATAAATGACATAATCGTTTCCTGTCCGACTTTCACGAAGACATTACTTTATAAGAAAGTAATAAGTTGTTACATCTGACACACATTGCCGTATGAGTTTACCGATGTGTTGGTGAGTTTGCAGGTCAGGCAACCAGATGTAGTATTACCATATATGGGAGAGGTGACCTCTGCATTACGCACACATTTTTCCAAGTCGGAAACAATTTTGAAAATAACCCCACAGAACACGCAGATTTGAAAACGATTGGCGCTTTTGCTTAGCATCGTAACAAACAAAAGCAGGGGCAGACTTGCAATATAATCTGACAATTTTTGTAAGTCTAGTTCACTGTGAGAAATCGCTTGCCAAGACAAACCAGACTGCCAGAAGTTAGAATTCAGAATTCCATTTATCAGGCCGGACTTTGTGGAAAATCTTGACGGACTTAAAGAGCCCAGGAAAACCATTTTAATAAGGAACCGGAATCTGAGGAAACTGAAACACGGAGTCATAGAGGGTATCTATTATTAAAATAACGACCCCCAAGTATACGTGTAAGAAGCATCTACCAGTGCCTTTATTTATCTGAGCAAAAAGTCTGTGAGCCAGGATTGGCTAGTTGGTGGTACCAGTTGAGGGTACTATCTCTGGAACAAGAATGGAACAGGGACCAACTTTGTAGACACTCCTTGACATTTCTGGGAACGTGCTGCGCCCTAACAACCTTGACCAGTGACGAGCGTGTCAGTCTACCAAACCATCAGCGGGAGCAGAACCTACCATTGGCAGATAAGTTAAACGTTAAAGCTGCCACGTGAACTCCTTTATAAACTTTCATCCCATCACAACATTGATGACAACTTTCTGTTAAATCATTATTCAAATTTTCTAAAACCTTGTTAAACCTAAATGATTATTAAATTTGTTACCGGTATTTGTAATTATACAAATTTAACTTCGATTTAATCATTTTGAATGTACCGGGTACTGCATGTTTGCCTCAGTCAATTTACTAAATACACTCTGAATAGAGCTATACCTTAATAATAAGAATTCCACTGAGTAAATTGGGGTGGGGGCTTGACGAGCTAAAATAATAATTGCTTAATTCTTCATAAAAGGCGGCGGACAGATATAAAGTTAACAATTGCCCTGCCAATGCAGTATTGTTCTTGACTTCTGAAATATCTTATGAAACTACTTTAAGATAGAAGCATCATTATCCTTCTATTTACAACTCTGCCAAGAGTAATCTTATGCGAAGGTAGACACCTTTGAAGGCCCAAATTAGATACTCTTGAGTTTTGGCCACTATTGGACCACTACTGCAAAGCAGGGGAGGCAATCCGTGACAGATATCAATCCTGTAATTACATTTCTGTATTTACCTGTGCAGTTTTCCCTTGTTCACACAGAGTGCGAACATTCCAGGTGCCAATCCTGGAGATATTCCTAGACGAAAAATGGTTAGTCGGCAACCTAGATTCCGTTCAGCTCTCTCTATGTTGCTTCATGCGCCTCCTTTCCCGAGGACCTTCTTCTGTCTTGGTCGGCTGAGTTGATTTATATTCTGTATTATACTTGCCCATGTTTGTTGAAGTTTTTGGTAAAAGTTTTTTACGGGATGGTGTAACCAACCCCATGCCCAACTCTCCTTAGTCGCTATTTACGACATGCATGGTAGGGTACAATGTTAATATTTTTTGCTCCCCTTTCGGGCCCCGGTAACACACGGGTGATGATGGTAGTTGCTGCTGTTTTTAGTGCTTCTACTTCAGCTTTGAAGTTTTTTGAGAATTTTCCAGTGGCCATTGAGATATGTACTTCTTGTTCTTTCTTTAATTGTGCAGTCTGGCTGAGCGAGTGTGGATCGAAATGGGAAGGCAAACCCGGTTGATAACGGCTGTAATCTTAGTTGATAATGTACGGTTGGTAAGAGTATATCTCTCTGTTGAGGTGATTAGACTGTTGCAGTACATGCGCCCACACAGAGCAGATGATAAATAGGTTAGCTCTGTATTGTCCCTGTGTATAAAGTCTGTAGTGAGTGGTATGAAGGGTACAGTCACTCACCCTGTACTGTCAAGCATAGATCAACGAATCAGACTAGTGTTCATTTCCAATTGACAGCACATCATTTATTTACACAGCAACATCAATCCGATACGATACACTACACAGGTACAACAGGATACACAAAAATCAATAATCAATTGCGCAGAATGTTACAGCTGTTCAGTATGATGTAAACCCTGTTTACATCGCAGTTCTAATGTTACATCAGTAAATTCACCAGAACGACTGCTGACACTGCAGTTACAAAACGCCACACAGGCTTAAATCTATATATACTCAAAAGACTGTCCGCTCTGTAGTCTATAAGTAATCTGGCCTACACAACTCCTGGCCTTATAATCTCTCCAGAAAACTCTCCCTCCATAAGGAACAATGGCCTTACTATCTCCTAGCGCCGTTCCTGCACAATAGAAATCTATCAGGGAGGTAAATATGATCCCAAAACATCGGCCTGTATACACCAAGGCCTCAGAACATGTCCTTAACATAAAGTACACCTTATCTTCTCTTATCTCATCTTATCTGCAGATTTATCACATCTTACCTGCAGATAAACACACTTAAATAGGCAAGTACTAGTACACCTCGAAAAATGGCCAAATATCGTTCCCTTACACTACCCTTGGGAACACACACAAGATACAGGGCTGACTCTCCAGTCACCCGCCCAAACTTAGACTGCCACGGGATGACCCATCTCCCGCACAAACAGACACCGGACTCGGCTGTTCACGGACTCCCCGTGAGCTATTCACAGCCGGCCGAAACCAGTACAGAATAACTACACGACCAACGCTCACACGCTTTCTGTACACTCTGTTTTCTTTTTTAACATATAAATGTTTTAAACACTTCACAATTAAACAAGCCGACAAGTGCTACAACCCTGAATTCACACTGTATAATCAGTATAGTACGTATCACTCCCCTTTGACCTTTACAGTTACCACCCGGTCCGGAGAAAAAAATGATTTATCATTTTTTTGAAAAAAACTACATCACCGACAAATGAGGGGTCAGCTAAGCTCTAATATATGCTTACAACAATAGTTTTATGATAAGGTCAAAATAATACATCGCCAAATAATAAAGCAAGTGTACAATAAACAAATTACCCATAATAATCTGCTAAATACACCGAAATAATCATTTACAAACAAAGTTATGTATTATTACTGTAGACCAAACATGACACAATAAATAGAAAGTAAAGTCAAGATCAAACAAAAGAAGCATGATCAGCAAAGAAAATCAACAAAGAAATCGAAATAGGAAGAAAGATCCATAATACCCAATTGTAACAATTAAGCTAATCAATTCCTTGCATGAAATACATAGAACTGTCACTAATAATTACATATACTAATCCATATTACAATACGTAAGAATACAAAGTATGGAAGTATAAGAAGTGTAAGAAGTAAACGTATACAACTAGTATCAAGTAACATTCAGATGAAACATGGAAGCATAACCAACGTATAGACCGCTTCCAAAGAAATGTAGTGAAACGAAGAATCATTCGAAAAGGAAGAAGGGAATTCAAAAGATGAATGCATAGAAAAACGACAACAATACATCCCAACAACAATCCAAGTAACTAACGCATAATAAATAATTTTAGCTAAATTACAAAACTTATACATAACCAAAATGATTTATCACAGACATCACACAAAAAAGTGCGATATATAAAATTATCACAATCTCAAAAAAAAATATTACTATTTTAAATGGAATATCAACATATATTATTACACCTAATTAAGCGCTTTGGCGCAGAAAAAATATAACAATGTCAAAGAAAAATACATTTCCCAAAAAAAAATTACAGTACAAAAAAGTTTCTTTTAAGCTAAGTTAAATAAAAATAGTATTTTAATTTTTTCTAGATTAAATCTATAACTAATATACCAAAATGAAATCATCTTTAACCAAATGAATGACATCTAACAAAAAAGAATTCCAATACTTAAGTAGACTCATAATAAACACATACTAGTTTAAACAGAATTCAGCAGAAAAAGCACATGGCAAAAAAAATACCAGAAATCAATGTTTCAAAATATGTTTACAAATACAAATATAAAATCATAACTAACACATACAAGTTTAGTTTCAAAATCACATTTCACAACACAATAGTTACTGCATATAACCTCTGTATATGGTAATATATTAATTAGACATAGCACCAGAATATAAGAAAAAAAAATTTATTGAATAACAAGACTCTCTGAAACAACTAACGCATATTCGACGCTAATGAGTTTGTGCATAGGGCTGGCAATCTCATCAAATCCAAAATTTTCCTAAGAATCAACGCTGCAAAACATATCAATGTTTGATGAATTAACTATCATTGCTTCAACTTCACAACGTAGCACCTATGGTCATACATAATATGGTCTAAGTGGAATAGTCTTCCGACTAGCGTATGAAAAAATCACAAATCCACAATCTCATTACAAAAATTAAAGATAAGTCACTACAAAGTGATATGTCATCATTTCATTGCAATCATAACACATGCAATGTTTATCAACAAAACAATCATGTAAATAATGACAGAGTCACAACAGTGCATACATATGAACATACACAATACCTAAGACATTATGTAATGTAAGTTACTATACAATACAGTAATTCATTAACCAAAAAAATAAATTAAGTGTAAACAACACTATAGCAATCTTAAACTAACTCCTAAACAAACAAAAAAAAAATAAATAGGTCACAAATCCGCGGTCCTCGATAACATTCTGTAAACCGCACGGGGTAACGTCATACAACACGGGTCAACAGGCTGGCTGGGTTGCGCTTGACTAGACATCTGGTCACAGGTTGACCCACATTCCTCTCACAGTAAAAAATAACTTCGGTGCGAAGATTCTTAACAAGCCGAATACTGTGGGAAAATATAAATGGATCAATTCCTGATCACTAACGAGATTTTTGCAATAGAAACTAAATAACATGCTTACAATGCTTACGATAAACATCCCTTAACTGTCTACTGTGGCACTAATGGTAACAATGAAAGATTTTGTGCGTGATTTAGTTGGTCGAGCAAGTTATGGTGAAATGTATTTGCCTACTAGTCTAGAAACAATACTAACCGATGGTTTGGTGGTTGTGTTCGTAGATAACTCAATGTTTATAGGGCTGGATTACAACTGTAGGTGTTATTTGTGTGGAGATGGCCAATAACATTATTATTCTCACTTTGGTAGAATAATTACAGGAGGGGTAATCTGATCAACACTGACATGACGAAAATCTTGGGTTATCACATTGATGGGTTTTGTTGTGGGTACTAAGAATCAGCTATGTGGGCATAACGTTATTGTAGTATAGTTCCACGTAACTGTTTACTATTACTTTATAGACATTTTTTCTTACGATCCCCATTTTGTTGTCCACCTTGAAAACCACTTGATATTCCAGCATATCTTTGCTGTGGATATCACCCATGATGGCGAGGACTTTCTATTTTGGGTAAAATTAGTACTAACCTTTCTTTGTCCACCAAATAACTGTTCTTCAATTTATCCATTCTATCAGGCTTAACCTGGTAACGTAGTTATTTTTCACTTGCCATTGTTGTCCTTTTTATTCTCCATTTGGTGACAATTGGATCTTTAATACTAAAATTGATGCAATCAGCCAAACCAAAACACTATATGGTTATGGTTATCAACATGTTGAGTTTTTAATTTTGGGTCCTTAACAAGTCTTTACTAAATAGCTTAGCTTTGTCCCTTATTATCTTTTTATCATTCAGTATTCATCACATAATCAAAGTCAAATCTTGGTCTAATGGTTTTCTTTTTAGATCTGCCTTGATGAACATTTATCTCCATTTTTTTTGCAATCTATAGAACTGACTGTTATATAGGCAGAATTATTTTTGCTGGCCTCTATGACGCCTACAGATGAGTCAATGAGTAGTAATGTTACCAGAAGTTGTACGTAAGTGGCCAGAAGGAAATTGTATTTGTCCACGTAGTGATCTCCACTCGTCCATCATTAATGTTCGACTTTTCGTCTCAGCTTGTGTAGAAAGGGCTGGATTCCTTCTTGCTTGTCTTTTTCTTCACTTTGGTGCATGATAAAACTTTCTGTTTACCTTTGTCATCTCTAGTCAATTGACAGTAGACAAAACCCTTAATACCTATAATTAACAGTTTCTACCCAAACATTAACTGTTATTTCTCGATCAATAATCTCAGCAGGTCAGCGGTTTCTAAGTGAGATGTCTTCAGTTTGTTTCTTAATTAAGTTATTAGATGTTAAAAAGCTTACTCTTCCCTGCATGATGTAATTTCTCAGAAGATATCAGTCATTTAGTCTTGTGTACATGCCGTTTTACTTTACAGCTTTTTTTTTTTTACTAATCGTCTTAATACTTTCCTTTCTCAATGTATCATTTTCTCTATTTGTTCTCCTCTGCACGAATGTGGTTCCAATTTCATTAATCTCTTCTTTTGCACGTCTTCTACCTGTGGCTGAAGAAGGCACCCACACCTGAGCCACAAGCCTGTGCCCCAACTTTTTGCACCACTTGCCTATGTGCTCTCAAACTCATTAATCTCTTCGGAAGTAAGATACGTTATTCTTTTCCTTCAGTTGGCTACTGAGAATATCTTTTATCATTTAATACAAAACCAATCATGGAGCATATCTATATAAACTTACTTTCTCACTTACATTTGCTATTCATTCTTTAACCTTCTCATCTTACATTTCTCTCTTATTTTCTCAATCTGATAATGCTTGAGCATTACTTCCAATCTCGCCATCTTTAGTTCTATTTTGGAGCTTTTGAACTTCTAAGTTTTTAACTTTACTGCATTCAGAGTCTAGAATTATCTGCTTTCACACTAGCAAGCTCCAAGTTTGATTTTCTGATAACTCACTTGTGTGAGCCTAGACCCTGTTTCTTGAAGTTACACGTTTTCAGCACTATCCTGTAAAAAAACTTATCTCTTTCCTGTAAAGCACTCTGTTTGTTTTACTTTTGTTTGTTTCTCAATATTCAATTCCCCTTTTTTGCACGTCAGAAACACCGTTGTGGTAATTATTTTAGATATACCTTGCACAATCTTTCTGTGTTCAAAATCCTTCCTATACTGATATAAAACAACACAACGACCGGTCCCTCTATCAACCCCACCAAATCTCTAGCCATTATCAAATTATGATCAAACCGAAAATGATCTTCAGCAAACAACTCTAAAGGATCTAACGCATTCATACAAAAAATCGTCCAACATCCATAGCATCCCACCACATATCAATTATGCACTAAATCCTATATTAACCAGTTAATATAATTCATAATGAGCAATATGAGAAGACTTGATAGCATACATACATAAACACAGTTTTCACAACAACGAACACCACTTATCTTGCAAATAGCAAAGTTCCTTCTTTTCTTGTTACAATCGATGGGCATCAACACCAAAGATGACACAACATAAGCAGAGTCCCATGTCAACTCTCACTATACCCTGACACAGCATGCTATGTTGTCGTACACAGCACAGGAAACTGGAAACTGGAAACTGGAAACAGTGCAAGTTACCCACTTGTTCCCTCTGTCGTCGCGAAGGTACACTGTCTGTCACTCTTGTTGGAAAGAGCTACTTGATATTTCGCACTTGCATATAAAACTGGAACATACTGTAATTCTCATAATGCAGATATCGCTGATGATGATGAATCAGGACAGGTCGCCATAACGATGTCAAAGTTTACTTGAAAATTTCACTCCGAAACGTAGAACTGGAAACGTTGCGAAAATGTCATATGGAGGCATGTAAACACAAGACGCTTCACCGTGTCACCGATTAAAGGTCATGAGTGACACACAACTGTCTGTGTATTGTAGAGGCGTTGCCGATTACAGGTCACGATCAACACAAAAAATTGTAGAAGATTCGCCTTTGTTTCTTAACAATGTAGAAGTAAGAAAAGGCGTTATAAATCCAAGTCACGCCCACATAGGGCTATTCATTGCTCTTATAACCTTACCATGATACTGATAAAGTCTGATGCTCTTATAACGCGAATTCGTGGTCATTACGCCCGAAAGGTTGGCCCACCACTGTTACAAATGTTAAATGGTGGGGTATACAAATGGCCACCCAGGCTTAAATCTATATATACTCAAAAGACTGTCCGCTCTGTAGTCTATAAGTAATCTGGCCTACACAACTCCTGGCCTTATAATCTCTCCAGAAAACTCTCCCTCCATAAGGAACAATGGCCTTACTATCTCCTAGCGCCGTTCCTGCACAATAGAAATCTATCAGGGAGGTAAATATGATCCCAAAACATCGGCCTGTATACACCAAGGCCTCAGAACATGTCCTTAACATAAAGTACACCTTATCTTCTCTTATCTCATCTTATCTGCAGATTTATCACATCTTACCTGCAGATAAACACACTTAAATAGGCAAGTACTAGTACACCTCGAAAAATGGCCAAATATCGTTCCCTTACACTACCCTTGGGAACACACACAAGATACAGGGCTGACTCTCCAGTCACCCGCCCAAACTTAGACTGCCACGGGATGACCCATCTCCCGCACAAACAGACACCGGACTCGGCTGTTCACGGACTCCCCGTGAGCTATTCACAGCCGGCCGAAACCAGTACAGAATAACTACACGACCAACGCTCACACGCTTTCTGTACACTCTGTTTTCTTTTTTAACATATAAATGTTTTAAACACTTCACAATTAAACAAGCCGACAAGTGCTACAACCCTGAATTCACACTGTATAATCAGTATAGTACGTATCACTCCCCTTTGACCTTTACACCGGTCCTAAAAAATGCCGTGCAGAAGTCGGATGTGTCGACCGAAAGGTGCAGATATCACAGCTTAGGCGTAAACAGACACAACGCAACCACCGTCCTTTTCAGGACGAAGAAGAAGAAGAAAAAAAAAGTGTGTAAACACCTCCACCTCCATTTTATTTGTTGCTGATCCATCTATACTCGTACATGTGTGGTTTAAACAAATAAGGAGAGGGAAACCAGAGGCTTGTAAACAGTAAATAAATAAATAGTGGTGAATAAATAAATGATGGTGCTTAGTTGAGAGAGGATAGCAACGATTTGCTCCTGAAGCTAAGTGGTGGTGTCGTTCTGGAGGTGCTGGGTTTGATACCCGGTAAGCTTATCACTTCTGTTGTCTTTCATTCTCTAGTTTTCTACTTATTTATTTCTCACGAGTGGCTGAAACATATCTTTGTGTATTATTTATTTACTATAGGTCTATATGTGTGAGTCCAGTCTGTGGTTGGGTCAGGTTAAAAAAAAAATGGAGAAGAGATCTGAGGCAGAAGTGAAAAAGATAAAAGATATGGAAAGTTTTTAAGGAGATAGCACAAGATAGTAGAACCTGGCATTAATTTGTTAGCGCCCTATGCTCGTTAAGGAGCTAAAAAGTAATAAAAGACACGAGGACAACATAACGCTCAGATATAGTCAATGTTTTACATATAAATAACAGTATTACAAGGCAGGGTTCATTCTGCAATCCCTGTGGTGGAAGAAATAAAGGGAGGTTAAAAAGCATGGAGAAGACAACTGGTTATTGGGATATGATGGGTAAAGACAATATCTTCTTCAAGTACCATGGATGGCGAAGGTTTAATGATGTTCTTATAAAACATTAGACTTATGACAAATGAGTCTATAAAATATCTAACTAAACACTTCAGGCCTTTACACTCCTTCCCCCCCCCCCTTTTTTATTATTTTTGTTTGATTTATTTTATATATATATATATATATTTTTTTTTTTAACATGCACGCACATTTGGTAATTTTCATGTGCCCTATTTACAATGATTGGATAGGAGATGTGATGCCACTTTCACTTATAGGCAATTATTCATATTATGTGAAATTGAAAGCAGAGTATATATTCTAATTATACCCCATCAGGGGAGCCGCGCTAGCGTAGTGGTTACAACACCGCTCTGGCGACCGGGTGATTCAGGATCAAACCCGGGCGACAACCCGGGCGACGGCATTTGAGGATTTTTCGTCGACCGGGATTTGGACTGGATTAACTCGAGACCTGGCGAAAACATTTGAAGAAGTGTCGTCGACCAGGGACTGGCGGCTCCTGAGCCGACCCAGCTCTAATGGGTACCTCCGAAAACGGCGAGTATATGCCTGAATGGCGAGGGACACTTGTCTCTGTACAAGAAAATAGGATACTCACGTAAAAATCAATGTCAGGTTAGACATTAAAAAAAAAAAAAAAATAATAATAATAACCTGAGATTTCGCCTCGAGTATCAGCGGGCGTACGAAAAAAAAAAAAAAAAAAAATACCCCATCAGAGGTTGAACGGGACATTTCTCATCATGAGAAGGACGATGGATAGTGGCTTAGGTAACCATTCCTATCCACAACTTTTTGTCTCCAGTGCTGTTTATCCAATCTGTTGATATTGTCCAGTATCTGCTGTCATTGTGTTTATCTATCTTTCCTTCAATCTTTTCTGCTGTAGTAATATACTCCAGCATCCTTCTTCTCATAACATGCCTAAAGAAAGTAATCACTTCCTTATAATGTGAGTAATTCGCTTCATTTTCATACTAGCTTCTTCCAGGACATTCTCATTAGTCTGCGTAGCTTGTCAATGGTATTTTAAACATTCTTCTGTAACACGACATAACTGTAGCCTCGAAGACTTTCCCTGCGTTTCTATTTGTCCATAACTCACTTCGTACGATAGGATTGGCTCTATAAAACACCTAAAAGCTCTCTCATAAGAGACCATATAGAAACTTTAGCAGACTGACAAATAGGAGTATCTTCGTTTTAAAGTACTATAGGTGCTGGTCTAGGCGAACACGTCTCTCCAATTTTGTTTATACAGTACTGTCATCATCAGTTGCCATCTCCACAACGAAGGTTGGCTGTAATGGATCTCCAACGTCTTCTGTCTCTTGTCTTGGTGGTGCACTCTGATAGACTCTTTCCTGTCCATCTCTTGATGTTATCTTCCCACTTATAGCGCTGTCTTCCCCTTGCACGTTTGCCTTCAACTCTCCCTTCTGTTATGGTCTTCTGCAAGGTGTTATGCCTTTTTATGTGGCCAAAGTATTTTAGCTGCCGAACTTTGACCTCCCTCATTAGTTCTCTTTTCATACCTAGATTTTCTAGGACCTCCTTATTTGTTTTCATCTCTTTCCATGAGATACGCCCCATTCTTCTATATCTCCACATTTCAAGAGCCTCAATTCTTTCTTCCAAATGCTTATTCATCGTCCATGTTTCTGCACCATACAGAAATGCAGAATATATATAACACTTTATGATTCTCAATTTTAATTTGTGAGATAACTGTTTGGATGTCAGTATATGTTTCATGTTGTTGAATGTAGCTTTGGCCATTCCTATTCTCTTCTTGACAGTACAGTATATGAACGTTAATCGATTTATGACTGTACAAGGAACATTACGGCGGTGGTTCCCCTTGCCTCACGTCATATTTGATGTACGGGAATCCCCGGTACTTCACTTAAAACAAACGGGACCAAAAGATGCAGCAATAGAGAATGCAGTCAGCGACCCATAGCTTGACTGCTTGCATCAGGGTCAGCGAACCAGAGCTGACCAAGACCGTCTCCACCTCCACGTGGTGGTCCTGGAAACAGTCTGCAGCAGTGCAGTCTGGCTGAGCGAGTACGGATCGAAGAGGGAAGGCAAACCCGGTCCCAAAAAATGCCGTGCTGAAGTCGGATGTGTCGACCGAAAGGTGCAGATATCACAGCTACGGCGTAAACAGATACAACACCGTCCTTTTCAGGGCGAACGAGGAAGAAGAAAACAAACGGGGTCCGTGTATTTTTTTTTAACGATGTTTGCTTCTTTCCTTTCTGTAGCACGTTCTTTTCAACCATTTTCCATATACATTAATATGTTGGTTATATCAGAACTTTATTTTCATTTAGTGTGTGCTATTTTCTTGATCGTGTTTATTATACTGAATTATTCCTCACGGTAGAGGTTTTTACTGTTTAGTTAATAGTTCAGTTTGTTGCGTTCTTCTTTCTTCTTCTTCGTACACTCTCAGACGTCCACTTGAATGTTCTCAAAGAAAGCAGTAGTCAGTTTGAGGCTATTTGAATCCTCGTAAAGCTTTTCCACGAAAGGAGCTGGTGTCGGCCATATGCACTTTCTCTGTACCACATATAAGGGACAACTTTGAAGCAAATGTTCAGCAATCATTTTATCAGTGCCACAGTTACACTGATCGGTAGTTCCTATCTTTAGCTTGTTGAATAGATGGTATCTCAATCTGTTGTGGCCAGTGCGGAGTCTGAAGATCACCACTTGTTCTCTTCTGTTGAGCTGGTAGTAAGCATCATTCTGTGTGTGACCTGGATGTTCTACATTCCATTTGTTTCTGTATCTGATTCTGATAATACTGTTTGCCTCCTCGAAAGTTATGCTTGCATCAGGCTGAGGTAGATTTGAACCTTCTTATGCCATTCTGTCACCCTCTTCATCGCCGGTGATGTTACAATGCGATGGGATCCATTGGATCACAACACTTTTGAATCGTTGACAAAGTTTGTGGAGCACTATTCTGAGGTCATCAATGTCTGTATTATTTTGGCTTTTCAACGTTACAATTACTGACTGTGCATCAGTAAAGAAAGCAACTTGTCTCTCTGTGCTTTCCTCTTTTGTTGTTCAGAAGC
Organism: Oreohelix idahoensis; assembly: GCA_024509875.1. Taxonomy (NCBI): domain Eukaryota; kingdom Metazoa; phylum Mollusca; class Gastropoda; order Stylommatophora; family Oreohelicidae; genus Oreohelix; species Oreohelix idahoensis. The sequence continues at coordinate 1,076,509 of JAMPIV010020530.1, forward strand.
ATACTTGTATCTATACCGGCGTTAATTTAATATTGGTTTATTTATGTACTTTTTCTTCTGTGTTGTGTTAATCCTTTCTGATGACGTTGCTTTGTTACTGCTCTTGGTGTTGTGAGATAATTACGAGTTTACTTTCAAAGTAGGCCTATATTTATTCTTTTTTTTCTATTCCTCCTGTCGTCTTTTAAACTGTTGCTTGTGTGATATTTTGTTGTGCTAATGTTTGTACTGCTTGTGTGGACTTTGTGCGCGATATATTTTCTAAATTTAGTTCTATTTTACAGTGTGTACAGTAATCTTATATTTTGTCTGCATTGGTCGTTTTTCTTGCATTGCAGCATGAAGTGTTTAATGGTTATTAGTTTCATAACATTCTTCACAGATGGGTTCCTCTAATCTAAAGTAGCCGGTTCCCAATCTGAGCCAGGGTAGTTTTTTTCTTCTTTTTATTTCAAAGCTGGTATTTTAAGTTCGTCTGGTAATTGACATTTTTTTTATTTTAAAGCTGGTATTTATGCATGCCTTCCTTTTGTGCTCTGGTCCTGAGAGTTTCTAAGGAAACAAAGGATTAATGGGACTGATGGCTCCCTCATGCATGGTATAAGAGTCGATTATTAATTTTATTAAGGCTTCCTGTAGCTGGTGTTAGGCCCATATTATCTTGACCGTCGGCACACTAGGGGTGATGTGGTCGGCATCACGCCGGCCGCCTTAACCTTCCCAGAGTTGCTCTGGTACCCATTTGGGGCTGGGTCGGCCCAGGAGCCGTTTGTGGCCTAAAAAATTCCCACCTCATCTGGGGATCGAACCATAGACCACTGCGCTAGGAAGCCAGTGCACTAACCACTATGCTACCGCGGCTCCTAGCTGCGGTGGTAGCTCAATAAAAAGTGAGAAATGAAAGGGTGGCAGTATGGCCTTGTCTAACCCAGTAGAAGGGGAAACTGAATGGTGACGAGAAGCCATAGACGGACTGCCAATTTTATAAGAAAGATAGTCGTGATTATTTGAGAGCGAACGAAGTCATAGCAGTCGAGATGAAAAAATTGCAAAAGATAAACCAAAAGAAAACATGTTTGAGAGTGAATGTTCCTGTTTAGCCTTTTTGGTCATAGACGACTGCAATGGAGAAAATGAAGGCACGACAGGTGCTAATAGCAGGAAAAGAAAAAAAATAAATAGCAGACAATAAGGAAACAAGTCTACAAATAAAAGACAAGAAAAGAAGCATGGCTAAACCAGAAATGTAGAACTGAAAGTACAGCACATGACAAAGAAAGTTGTTTCAGAAGCAACCACTGCAGAACAGTATGTTTTTAAAAAAAGAGAGAAAGTTTTGTAGGGAAAATAAAAACAAGAAATACCATGAACAGCTAAAGTGTAATGCGAGGTTTGAACGAGGCGAATGCGAAGAATCACACTAGAAGGAAGCAATGCACGTACTTCAGCAATTTTGTGAATAGACAGCCAGAATGTATTGTGACAAGAATGAGATAAGGCATTGTTGGAAAATTAAGAACCAATTCGAAAATTTACTTGGCGCCACCACAGAACAGTGGAAGTACTTAGGAATTAAGAAGTACAGAAAAATAAAGTTAGCAACTGAACAGTTACTATGGAGCAGTGTAGTTTAGAAAGAATTTTTTGGTTATATTCAGGTGGAATATCAATCTTCGTGAACATTGGGGTGGTCCTGAAAAGGACCTGCTGTTGAAGAAATATGAGGAAACTGTTTACTTGGCAGCTGCTGCGGCCTTCTTGGGGGTCTTGACCTTCTTAGCTGCAGGCTTCTTAGCAACCTTGGGTTTGGCTGCTTTTGGTTTTACGGCTGCTGGCTTCTTTGGAGTCTTGGCCTTCTTAGGCTTGGCGGCGGCTGCCTTCTTAGGAGACTTAGGTTTCTTTGCAGCTGCTGGTTTCTTGGTAGCGGCTTTCTTTAGAGATCTAGGCTTCTTGGCACCTGCAGGCTTCTTGGGTTTGGCAGCCTTCTTTGGAGATTTGGGCTTGACTACTTTCTTGGCCTTTGGTTTTTTCTCAGATTTTTCTCCAAGTCGGAATGAGCCGGCAGCACCTGTTCCTTTTGACTGTTTCAAGTTTCCGGCCTTGACACCAGCCTTCAGTGCAGCTTTAAGACGAGCGTTGACAGCTGTTGGGTTGTTTCCAACCTTGTAGTTGGCAATGATGTACTTGAGAACAGCCTGGCGGGAAGATCCACCACGTTCCTTCAAAGCGGTGACAGCATTAGCAATCATAACTTTATACTGAGGGTGGGCAGATGGCGTCTTGGGCTTAGATGCTGCCTTCTTCCTGGGTGCTTTGGCTGGAGCAACAGCGGCCGGGGCGGCAGTAACAGCGGCGTCAGACATTATGCAGGTAGTTGTAGTAGTAACACGAAGTGAAGCGTACAACGGCGAGTATCGATATCCTTTCGGTAACAGTCGTGCAAAGTCGAATGAACACAGTAACGAAAAATTTTGTTATATAAGAGAGCGCGGACGTATCGGAGAGCAGCTACGTCACAGGCACCGTAACTAGCTGGAAAGGTCCGCTCGCGCTGGTCGAATAACGGAATTTGTGCGATATGATACTTTTGAAAAAATAAAATATATTTATCTCGAATTCAAACAAATGTCGCACATTGTTTTAATCAAGTATAAGATCATGAAATTATGTTTGCTAACAACATTTGCTCATTTTCCTGCGTATAAACTTTAATAATTTCTTGTTTTCGAGCGAGGTACCTCCCAAAGATGATATCATAAGATATTTTAAAACAACTATTGAAACTATGATATGCATCTATATATGTTAATTTTCCCCTTTAAATGTCTAAAATTAAGTATTATTTACGTTTCTGAGGTCGTATGGTCTTTCTGTTTATGATTTTATACTGAAAATTTAATTTTTCCGATGTTACGGTTGCACATTTCAGTCCTTCAACTGGTATCACTTTGACTGCTTTGACACAAGAATTACAAGCAAAGACATATTTTAACACAATTTAGTGGTACATGTTATATTATATGAGCAGATTTTGACATATCATACTACATCAAACTTTATTTGTTGCCAAGGAATGTAAAATATCGTGAATTCTTGTGTACAAATCTGGGGTTACTATTCTTTGTCCGATCATGACTGGCCTTCTACAGTTTACAAATCAGCATACAGTTTTTAACCTTATAACGTTCGTTATTTACTTCAAACGCAGTTTTATTACGTTTGATAGTAACTATTTTGTTAAAAACCATTATTTTCTTATGTTTTAGTCTTGTATTACAGCCATACAACAACAAAATAATTCATCGACTTTTGTCAGCAGTCAAATTAAGTCCGCCATGTTTCGTGTCGACCTCCTTTCCACATGTAGTGGATACAACCAGAACTTCTTATAATGTTTTTTTTTCTTTTAACATTAGACCAACAAAAATATTTAACAGTAATGTCAACAAAAACAAGAAAAGAGTATATGACATTTGCATAAATATCTGTGTGAATTTCAAACTGTATACGACTGACTTTTTTTCGTCAAGTAGGCCTACCTAGCCTATACACCGACTGACCCTTTCACCTAAAGGTAGGTCTAGAATCTAGAGCACATCAAATCGTTAAGAGCAGAATGTGCGTAGATAATAACGCAGTTTTATAACGAAGTTCATAACATCTTTGGCATTTATAATATTATTCATTTTGTTTATTTTCATGATCAATCCCTCATGAACGAACACGGTTGTTAAAAATGACTCGGTAAAGTTAAAATGAGATTATTCTTCCTTTTTTTGTATTTTTTAAATGCCCCCTCAGATTTGTACAGACGTTTTTCACATTAATGAGATGTTTCAAATTTGTGAAATTTAAACGTTATTCCTTAACCAATAACAAACTTACACACATACAACCAGTTTAATCTGTTACAGAAATTCTAGAGGGAAGTTTTAAAAAATATTATACTTCTTATGAATACCCCAAATTTATTTGACACTTACGGTAAACGAAAAAAAAAAAAAAAAAAAACTTAGAAAAACTGACGAAGTGAGAGAATCTCTAAATGTTGCTTCATTGCTACTTAAACGAAAATAATTATAATATTACACACTGTCATGGCACACTCCACGTCCTACTAACAAGCTAAGCAAATAACCACAAGAAGGCCTACAGATCGATCCCTTGATTAGTTGTTGACGACAGGTAAACTATATCTACTGAAAATGTATCACACAAAACAAAAGCCACAATTTTTAAACAGACGACGTTTTAAAAGAACCCAAAAAATCGGCACGTAGACTTCTATTTTCCTTAAAATAACACCAACAAAACTAACAAAGCACTATTACTGAGAAATAATACACAACAGTACAAAACGTACGTACAATCAAGGAAATATATAACACTAAAACATAAGGCACCCTAATATAACCGACGCTTCCAGGCATTTGGATTTAAAATTACGTCAACTAAATTAACCAGACCACAAGGTCTTTTATATTTGGACATGCGCCCTAATATAACCGATGGGCCTGTGTCTGGGCCTGCCTGAATTACCATTTTTTTAAATCTATGGATAATGGTATTTGGTTGCTCCGTATGTATCTGGGGGGAGTCTTTCACCAGTGAGGACCACTGGCTCGGATCCTTATTTATTTTTTTTTTAATGTTAACTTTAGTTTTTGTAATATAGTGTTTTATTAACTTTTGTACTTCTGCCTATGAGATTTTCTACACTCATTTCTACCTTTTGTTACTACAGTATGTCTTAATGTTTTGCCTCTGCTTGTCATACATTTTGCAGTCCACCAGAAAGTGTCTAATTGTGTTTGGTTCTTGACACTCTTCACATGTGGGTTCCTCAATCATGAAATATCCAGTTCCAAGCTTGAGCCTCAGCAATTTTTTATTACTTGGTGTGTTTAGTTCATCTTGTGTTTTGCTTTATGTTTTTAGGATTTTATATGAATGTCTTGCTTTTTTACTTCGGTCCCATGCTGTTATCCACTCTTCAGTTATTGCTTGAGCAATTAAGCTCTTAATTTCAAGCTTCCCTAAGCCTACTTCAATTTTGTTGTAGCTAGTTCTTCCCCCTTTGGCTTCTTTGTCTGCAAGCTCATTTCCTGCTATCCCCATATGTGATGGTATCCATGTTAATGTTACACTGCATCCTATTGTGTACAGATATGTATTGTCCTGTAGTATTTCCTCTATAATATCTGACCTGCTACATTCATTTCTGTGTCTGATAGCTAATACTGATGAAAGGGAATCTGTGAGAATGGTTACTTTATTTGGTGGGTTTTCTGCAGCTATTTCTAAAGCTTTTAGGATTACCACTAATTCTGCAGTAAAGATGGATGTATTACCTGTAACTTTGTATGTTTTATAAATTTTTAATTTTGGTATTGCTATTCGTGCTTGTAGCGAAAGGTTTTTCTTGTGTAATGATAGTGGTAGAGAAGAAGTAGAATCTCTCTCCAGAAAGTATGAAGTCCCAGTGCCAGAGAAGTGCACTGGTATCACAATTGAGTAAATACTCTGAGATGGACAATAGATTTAGGCTTCAGAGGTATACTGTGCCACTTTCGCTATAGTAACCCTATGTGATAATATAATTAACAACGGGCTGATCACCCGTTTGCCAGTCACTTCGATTACGGAAACAACAGCAAATGGGTTGATTTGCCGTTGCCCTAAAGACGCCACTAGGCGTGATGGGAAACAATGGCAAAGAAAACCTATCTGCTGTTGCCCTAAGACGCCACTAGGCGTAATGGCCACTGACTGCTTTGACGGTCGGTGGCTAAGGACGGAAGAAGAAGAAGAAGAAGATAATATAATTAAATTAGAAAAAGTAACTCAAAATTTAACAGTTAAAAATTTACCAAGTCAAATGAGTACAATTTCATAATTTATTATGTACATCTATATATCCTTGTAATGAGAAATGGGTGTTGGAAGATGGTAAAATGTATGATTATTTATAGTTACAAATTAAAATAAATACTAGTAAAAAATCTTGGACGAATCTTCCATAGAAATTATAAAAGTCTGTCACAGTGTAGCGAAAGGTTTTCCTGGTGTGGTGATAGTGGTAGAGAAGAAGTAGAATCTCTCTCCAGAAAGTATCAAGTCCCAGTGCCCGAGAAGTACACTGGTATCACAATTGAGCTACGGCTGTGAATACTCTGAGCTTGACAATAGATTTAGGCTTCAGAAGTATACGGTGCCACTTTCGCTTTAGTAACCCTATGTGATAATATAATTAAATTTAAAAAAGAAACTCAAAATTTAACAGTTAAAAATTTACCAAGTCAAATGAGTACAATTTCATAATTTATTATGTACATCTATATATTCTTGTAATGAGAAATGGGTGTTGGAAGATGGTAAAATGTATGATTATTTATAGTTACAAATTAAAATAAATAATAGTAAAAAATCTTGGATGAATCTTCCAATGAATTTAGAACAGTCTGTCACAGTATATTTTGATATATCTGGCTATCTAGTCTTTAGCTGTTATCATCATCGACATTCGTTTTAGAAACTGCTCACAGGATTTGTTGGATTGAATAACACATAAACTCATCTGGTATTTGTTCGAGGTTCCTGGGACACACTGATGATCAGGAATAATTTCCTTCAGCCCGCCCTATAACTACGGGGGACTAAGATGTTGAAGATTGGTTGACCTCTAGGCTTCAGTTAGCAGGATCAACGGTCCTCAAGTCTTTAGTTAAACTCGAACATGAGCTTGATCAGGAATGATCATAAAACTCGATCATAAAAACCTGGAACAAAAGGTAATAGGTGGCCATGGTGTTCCAACAATCTCACCACCCACTGCTGTTCATGAGGCGACCATGTCTTCAGTGTTTGTATATAAATAAATGATTCATGGTAGTATGTTACAGAGATAGCATGATAAGATATTGTCCACTGTGCAGAAAATAACAAAATACATGAATAAATCACATGTTATGTTACATGGGTAAGATATAACCTTTGCCTTCCACTTATGGATGCCAAGTCACTTATGTACTTGCTGGTATGTCGTAAGCTTCCAGGCAAGAACTAGCCATGATATATTTGGCTAACCAATTAATGGTCATGCTTCCTGACAATGCCGGTGAAGGTTATCTCTGGTTAGCGTCATTCCCTTTTTATTATGTCTGATACAATCAAAACGTAAATAAAATCTGAAATAAAATGATATTAGTCATACATATATCTTTAATAAACTTACATACCCTCTTAGGATTAATAAGCTCACGGTGAGGCTGTATTGGTTGAAGTTAATCTGCCCTGCATGCAGCGTGAAAAAAGAACTTTTCTTGCAGATACTGTCTTCCAGTTTCTCACTCTGGCTTCTGGATTTGGTGTGTGTGATTTTCAACGCGCCGCTCTGTCCTTATATTTGGGCATCTTTCCCGTACGAGAAAGCACACTTTGAAGTCCCATAAGATTTTCGTTTAATCTCTCGGTTTGAGGCGATGTTGAAGCGATCTGTGCTTTTTCTGTACTTGTTTTCTCTTCTTTTCACTACACAATTATATCCATCCTTCTTTCCTAGGTATCCTTTCATATTCCCCGTATGTAGCTTTCATTCTATCTAAGTTTTATCAAAATCCGTTTAGGCATGTAGTTATAATAAATTTTTAAAGATTATTAGCTAACTTTTAGCAGATGTGATGACGATGAAAAATGTTAATTATTTTTAAAACTATTCATATTTCTCTTCTTTCTTCTTTGATCCTTAGCCGCCGACCGTCAAAGCAGTCAGTGGCCATTACGCCTGGTGGCGTCTTGTAGGGCAACAACAAATTGATTCCACTTTGCTCGGTCGGCGGCCATCCTTCGTACAGTGCCCCAACTCTGGTTCATTCTTTGCATCTCAGCCTCCACAGTCCTCCGCCAAGTTGTTTTTGGTCGGCCTCTCTTTCGTTTTCCTTCAGGGGTCCATAGCATAGCTGTTCTTGTGATGGCATCGGGGTCTCTTCTGAGGACATGGCCAACCCAGCTCCAGCGTCTGCCAGCTATGATGGTGTGCATGTCCTCTTGCTTGCTCCGAGTAAGCAGATCTTGGTTGGTGATGATATTCGGCCAAAAGATTCGGAGAATTTTTCTTAGGCATGTTGTGTGAAAAGAGGACAATTTCGACATTTCCTTCTCTGTAACTCTCCAGCTCTCCGCGCCATAGAGAAGCACAGAAAGCACACAGCTCTGATATAATCCTAATTTTGTGCTTGTGCTGTACTGAGAGGACTTCCAGATGTTGTTTAGACTAAAAAAAAGGCTGTTCTTGCTTTGCTCATTCTGTTGTTGATGTCTTTGCTTGCTCCGCCGTCTGGTGTTACTATGCTTCCTAGGTATGTGAAGGCATCTGTCTGTTCCACTTGCTGATTCCTTACTGATATGGGCTCAGAGTTGCTCACATTGAGCGTTATGACCTCTGTCTTCTTTAGGTTGATGTTCAAGCCCATCTGCTGGCTAAACTTATTAAGTCTATCCGTTTTTTCCTGGATGTGTTGATGTGAATGTGCTAGCAGTGCAATGTCATCTGCATATTCCAGATCTTCCAATGTAGAAAATGTAGTCCATCTTATTCCTCTTGGATTGCCCTCTGTTGTCTGGCGCATCACCCAGTCTATGACTGTTAAAAATAGAGTGGTTGATAAGGGGCATCCCTGTCGTACTCCTGTCTTCACTTCAAAGGTTAGGTTGCTCTGCCCAATGCTGCACGTAAAGTTGGCATAAAGGCTTTTTTATGATTGACACTATGCAGCTTGGAATTCCATAAGCCCTCAGTATTTTCCATAAACTGTCCCTATGTATACTGTCAAAAGCCTTTTCAAAATCAACGAAATTAATGTACAACTGTCTTTGCCATTCTGAGCACTGCTCTATAATGTTCCTGAGGGTAAATATATGATCTACACATCTTCTGTTCTTTCTAAATCCTGCTTGTTCTTTCCTCAGTTTGTGGTCTACTGCTTTTGAGATTCTCTGTATAATTATCCTGCCTAGTATTTTGCTGGGAACTGAGAGAAGAGTTATTCCTCTCCAATTATTGCAGTCTGCAAGATCTCCCTTCTTGGGCAATTTGACAATTATTCCTTTTCTCCACTCTGTTGGTGTTGTCCCTGTTTTCCAGACTTGTGCAAATAGTGGTTCTAATAGTTCTGCTGCTAGCTCAGGGTCTGTCTTAAATAGCTCTGCATTTAAGTTATCGTGACCAGGAGCTTTTCCATTCTTTAACCCTTTGATTGCTGTGATTTCTTCTTTTCGTGGAATGTCTGTATTAAGATCTAGATCATTTTCAGCCTCAGGAACATTCAATTGTGTCTCTGGTGGTTCCTTATTCAGAGTTTCTCTGAAATGCTCTGCCCATCTTGTTTCCTGTCCCTCTACTGTTGTGATGAGATTTCCTTGCTTATCTCTTACTAATGTAATATTGTTTGCACCTCGTTTTCCACTGATGATTTTAGTTATTTTGTATACTGTGCTTTGTTCATTTCTCAGTGCTGCCTCTTCTGTCTGTCTTGCAAGGTCATCCAGAAATGTCCTTTTGTTAGCACGGGTTTGACGTTTAACTTCCTTGTACAGCTGACTGTACTGTTCACTATATATTGCCTTTAATCTGGGAGACTTAGCTTCTGTTTTCTTTCTTTTCATTTCCTTTCTCTTCGCTATGGTGTTTAGCGTATCTGGTGTTATCCAGTCTTGGCTCTTTCTTTCCTGGAATCCCAAGCATGACTTGCTGCTTTCCTTGTATATTGTTGAGATGGTGTTGAATCTCTGGTCAACATCATCGGTCTCTGTTCTTTCCTGGCTTTTGATAATCTCATATCTTCTCTTTACGTCGACCACGAAAGCTTTTCTGGTGAGTGGATCCTTCAGTTTTGTGATGTTGTATCTTTTCTGTTTGACTGCAACTGGTCCAGCAGCTCTGAGTTTCACTTTCAGTCTTGATACTACTAGGTGATGATCACTTCCCACATCTGCGCCTCTTCTTACTTTCACGTCTTGTAGTGCATGTCTCCATCTGCCATTGATCATTATGTGATCTATCTGGTTTCTGTCTCGTCCGTTTGGTGATTCCAATGTTAACTTGTGCACTTCCTTGTGTGGAAAAAGTGTTCCTCCAATGACCAGGTTTCCCCATTTACCGTGAGGTGTAGATACTGCAGACCAAGCTTTATTAATTCTGTCTCGGTCCCCATTCTCATTTGCTGTTCCACTGCCGCATTTCCCCATTACTCTTTCGTTATAATTATTGTGTGCTCTCACTTTCGCATTTAGGTCTCCCATTGCTATAATGAGATCGTACCTGGGTGTAGTTTCCATTTCTTTTTGTACCTGTTGATAGAACTCGTCCTTGATCTCTTCATCGCTATCGTTTGTTGGTGCATAGCATTGTATAATTGTGGTGTTGGTGAACCTCCCTCTTAGTCTTGCTCTTATCAGTCTGTTGTTGATAAGTTTCCATTCCAGTAAAGACCTTTCCATTCCTTTCTTCAGGATAATGGCTACACCTTCGTTGTGCTGACCACCCTCTCTGCCAGAATGAAGTACTTTTTCCCCTGTAGCTGTTTTTATTCTCCCCCTACCTGTCCATCTGCTCTCGCTTATTCCCAGGATATGTATCTTGTAGTTCCTCATCTCTGCTGTGATTTGTCTCAGCTTTCCTGCCTCATTCATAGTTCTGATGTTCCAAAAACCAATTCTGGTTTCGTGTTTTGCGGTCGGGGCATCCGTTTTCATGCCAGTGGCTTCCTTTCGGCTTTCACCACTGTCAGTCATACGAGCCTGAGACTCCGGATGTCCATCCCGCAGCAAAGTTTTTCCATTTATTGTTGTTTCCGTAACGTGCGATTTTTTTACATAGACAGGGGTGTCGGCCATGTGCTAAAACCCCCAACCTGGAGGACCAGAATACCAGCTTTTGTCTGACCCCTACCCACGAAGACCAGTCCAGCTTGGTTGAACCTACCAGGAGTAAATCTCCCACTGGCATAGCTCTGGGGATTGTCAGGGTACACAAGCTGCCATACCGCTACAAGGTATAGGTACCATTGATGGCAGTATTTATATTTGAATAATATCATTTTGGATATCATTTATAGTCTATCTCCTTTGGTGAATTATTATTATTTAAATGTATTCCAACCAGGCGTTCTCTTGTAGCTTTAAATTTTCTTTCCAGTAAATGCAAACTTTTAAAGTCGGCCATTCCTATATTCGCTATTTCCTACCTTCTTCAATACCGTCCGGCTAAACGTAATTCACATTTTTCCGCCTTCTTCAAACTTCAAAGCAAGATCCGTCGCGTGTTATCCCTGCGCTGTGTGTGTGTCGCGTTACACATTTTTTCACAAACGAAGCAAGTGGTACCAAATCTCGCTACAGAGCCCTCTTCTTTAAAACAGTGCATGCACGGTTAACTTTTTGATAACACATGCTGCAGTTGCTCCTTACTTTTCTGTCTCTCTATATCTCCCTTGATAGGATGACGACTTAAAAAATTGGGTCAAAGATTGTCCCGTCCTGGAATGTATCTCACATTGAACGAATATGGAGATAACAGTAAACTCCACCTTAAAAGTCGTGAATTTAATTTTTTAGACACTGCTAAAAACATCAAAGGCTGGTGATCGCTTTCCACAATGAAGTGTTTCCCGTAAAGAAAAGGGGCGAATTTATTGATCGACCAGACCAAAGTGAGGCATTCACGTTCAACTGTAGAATAATTTCTTTCAGCTGCATTTAACTTTCTACTGGCAAAAGCTACTGGTAATAGTATATGTGGCGGTGTGTCTGCCCGCTGTAGTAATGTTGCTCCGATGCCTACATTGCTTGCATCCGTTCTTAGTACGAATTTTTGTGTGTGATCGGGAAGGGGAAGGATAGGTTTATTTGTCAGCTTATTTTTCAACTCTGTATAAGCCTGTTCACACTCCGCGGTCCATTGTATTTTATCCGGCTGGCCTTTTTTGGTTAAGTCGGTTAATGGCGCGCACAATGAGTTAAAATGGGGTATATATTTCTGATAAAACCCGCACAGTGACACAATGAATCTTACACCCTTCTTAGTTTGTGGTCTTGATGCTTTTCTCATTTTCTCTACATTCTTTGGGTCAGGAGACATTTGCCCTGTAGAGATAGTGTGACCTAAAAATTCCAATGTCTCACATCCAATATGACACTTAGTTGGACGTGCTGTCAATCCCGTTTCTCTCAGTCTATTTAACAACATGGAGAGCGCTACTATGTGTTCCTCGAATGTAGTGGTAGCAATCAGAATATCATCCATGAAGTTGGTGATATGAGGATTTTGTAATGGTTCCAACAATTTCCTCATCATTCTGGAGAAGATACTTGGAGCATTCTTTAAACCAAATGGGAGTACATTGAACTCGTAATGTCCATCCAGTGTACTAAAGGCTAACAGTTTCCTAACTTCTGGTATTTGGTAGTATCCCTTGCTTAGATCTACTTTTGAAAAATACCGAGCCTTACTCAATGTAGCAAACAACTGATTGGTGTCAGGTAATGGGTCTATCTGAGATTCAGTGATAACATTTAGTTTCCTATAGTCAATGCATAACCTGTGTTCACCACTAGGCTTCCTTAATAGCACCACACTTGAGCTGTAGGGAGATTCAGACTTTGAAATAATTGTTGCTGGTGCAGTCCTATGTTTAGGAGCTACTCTTTGGCATTCTGGACAGGATCTCACATACCTCTTTATGTCCTCTGTGATCCCTGGCCAAAAGTAGTGACAGGCTATCCGTTGTCCAGTGGCCCCTATTCCCATATGTCCACTGAAGGGTATAGCATGTCCTAGCTTCATAACCTGCTCCCTGTATGATTTTTGCACTACAAGCTGTCCATGTTTTTTAGGTCCTGTTCCAGCTTTTCTATATAGTAGGCCATTTTTCATATATAAGTCTCCTTTCTCTGGAGGGTTATGGCTTTTAGGTAATTTGCCAAAGCAAGGCTTCAATGCACTGTCAGCAGTTTGAGCCTTTCTCATCTCTTCTGGATGAGTATTGATGAAAGTGTCCTCCTCCTTCTTAGAGCTTGCCCTAGTCTGGACTGTTGCCATCACTATGGGTCTTATAGGTTCTCCGAGAAAGACATATCTACATCCCAGTATTAATGGGTAAATAGGGTTGTCCATCACTGCTGCTTTGATCTCTCCTTCCACATAGCGAGATCTTATGTTGATTCGGGCTATGGGCAGTGTCATGGTTCCTGCTCCCTTGACTGGTCCTCTGATTTCCACTGTTTCTGTGGTTATCCGTTCAGGACTCACCAGAGAAGAGCCCACTACTGGGTCAAAGTCCAAGCCTGTATCATATAAGCACAGTACTTGGGTGCCATTCAAGGTCACTTCCTCACAGACAGGGGGATGATGGAGGTCTTTCTGACTATCTGCCAGGTCCTTCCTTCCCTTGTTCCCTGTTGTAAGGCAGGCAGCATGATGAGGAGGGTTTTTCTGTTTGCATTCCGCAGTATTGAGGTTACTCATTTGGCAAGATTTACACCACTTTCCTTCCTTTCTTGAAGGTTTCTTATCTGATCCTAGAGGGTTTTTGTCTTTATTAATCAGTTCTGTGTTTGTTCTTGTTGGAATTGTCCCTGTGTTCATAGTTGGTATAGTTTTGTGAAGGTTTGAAGTTCTCACCCTGCTTCTTCTTATTTCCTGATACTTCTGACTGAGCTGCTTGATATCTATCAGCCATGGTTAAAATATCTTCCAATCTCCCTGCTCCTTGCTCCATAAGAAATTTTCTCATTTCTTGAGACATGGATTCTCTCAGTTGTTCCATCATGACCATTTCTTTTATATCTTGACATTTTCCTAAGCTAATCCATTTTGTCAGATATGTTTCCAATCTGGCAGAAAACTGGTGGTAGTTTTCTCCTGGAAGTAGCTTAGCAGTTCGGAATCTCTTTCTATAAGATTCAGAATTCTTTTTGTACCTGACCAGTAAAGCTTGTTTTACGATTTCATAATTTTCCTGGTCTTCGTTTGAGAGTTTTAAATAAACATCGTATGAAACTTCCCTCAACCCCTGAGATAGTTTAAGGCTCCATTTTTCCTTTTCCAATCCATAGGAAGAGGCCAGTCTCTCATATCTATCCAGGTACGATTTAATGGCGTCTTCCTTCTCAATAAATGGATCCAGGTGGAAACTCATGGCTCCATTTGCCGTGCTATGGTTGGAGCTACTCTCAGAGTGAGGTGAGCTAGCACCATGATTGCTAGCTGCTCCCTGGAGTTCAAGTTCCTTTAAACTTAACTCATGAGCTCTTTGTAACCTTCTTTCTTCAGCTTCAGCCTCAACTTCAAATCTTTTGGCTTTTCTTTCTGCTTGCAATTTCCTATCCTCTGCTTCCATTATTAGTCTTCTTTCTGCTTCCAGTCTTTTGGCTTCTCTTTCAGCTTCCAATCTTTTGTCCTCTCTATCCAAATATTTGTCCACTTCAGTTGCGACATACTGGATAAGAGCATCACCTGTCAATCCTACGTCCTTTCCCTCCTGCATGATTGCAGATCGAAACTTCACCAAATCAGCCATGATGCTTACTTACCAGAGGGTATATAATTTTATCTTCACTAACCAACTAACTTAATTAAAATCAATTAATTACTTTGAACAAGACAAATCCTTAAAACCTTGTGAGCGTCTCTTATTTACTTGGTACTCAATGGTACTATTATTACGAAAAAATTTCTAAGTTTCAGAATTTTTTCAAAAAAATTTATTTTTACAAACTATTTGTGGCTCAAGATAGAAGAATACATAGATAGTGGCTCAGGATAAAAAATAATATCCCGCGAAAGAGCCCCCAATGTAGCGAAAGGTTTTCCTAATATGATAATAGTGGTAGAGAAGAAGTAGAATATCTCTCCAGAAAGTATGAAGTTCCAATGCCCGAGAAGTACACTGGTATCACAATTGAGCTACGGCTGTGAATACTCTGAGCATAATATAATTAAATTAGAAAAAGTAACTCAAAATTTAACAGTTAAAATGAGTAAAATTTCATAATTTATTATGTACATCTATATGTTCTTGTAATGAGAAATGGGTGTTGGAAGATGGTAAAATGTATGATTATTTATAGTTACAAATTAAAATAAATAATAGTAAAAAATCCTGGATGCAATCTTCCAATGAATTTAGAACAGTCTGTCACAGTATATTTTGATATATCTGGCTATCTAGTCTTTAGCTGTTATCATCATCGACATTCGTTTTAGAAACTGCTCACAGGATTTGTTGGATTGAATAACACATAAACTCATCTGGTATTTGTTCGAGGTTCCTGAGACACACTGATGATCAGGAAGAATTTCCTTCAGCTCGCCCTATAACTACGGGGGACTAAGGTGTTGACGATTGGTTGACCTCTAGGCTTCAGTTAGCAGGATCAACGGTCCTCAAGTCTTTAGTTAAACTCGAACATGAGCTTGATCAGGAATGATCATAAAACTTGATCATAAAAACCTGGAACAAAAGGTAATAGGTGGCCATGGTGTTCCAACAATCTCACCACCCACTGCTGTTCATGAGGCGATCATGTCTTCAGTGTTTGTATATAAATGAATGAATCATGGTAGTATGTTACAGAGATAGCATGATAAGATAATGTCCACTGTGCAGAAAATAACAAAATACTTGAATAAATCACATGTCATGTTACATAGGTAAGATATAACCTTTGCCTTCCACTTATGGATGCCAAGTCACTTATGTACTTGCTGGTATGTCGTAAGCTTCCAGGCAAGAACTAGCCATGATATATTTGACTAACCAATTAATGGTTATGCTTCCTGACAATGCCGGTGGAGGTTATCTCTGGTTAGCGTCATTCCCTTTTTATTATGTCTGATACAATCAAATCGTAAACAAAATCTGAAATAAATTGATATTAGTCACACATATCTTTAATAACCTTACATAGCCTCTTAGGATTAATAAGCTCACGGTGAGGCTGTATTGGTTGAAGTCTATCTGCCCTGCATGCAGCGTGAAAGAAGAACTTTTCTTGCAGATACTGTCTTCCAGTTTCTCACTCTGGCTTCTGGATTTGGTGTGTGATTTTAAATTTTGCTTTTTTTTTATTAATGTGTTTGCTACTTTTCTTTGTAGCACGCCCCTTTCAACCATCTACCATGTACATGGAGCTGTTGGTTATATCAGGACGTGTTTCCTTTATTGTAATATGTTTTTGTTTGTATTTATTTTATACTATATTATCTCTAGTAGGTATTTTTCCTTTTGTAGTTATAGTTCAAAATGGCTTTTTTAAAATCAAAAATATGATATTTTCTAAGCTGGTATGTTTTTAATTTTCACTGGACGGTTTATTTGGTTAATCTGTAGGTATCTAGGGGGAGTCTTTCACCAGTGTGGACTACTGGCTCGGATCCTTATTTATTTATTAAATGTTAGCTTTAGTTTGTGTAATATAGTGTTTTATTAACTTTTGCACTTCTGAAGGGGTCTTTGTGCCTATGAGATTTTCTACACTCATTTCTACCTTGTGGTTACTACAGTATGTCTTAATGTTTTGCCTCTGCTGGTCATATTTTTTGCAGTCCACCAGAAAGTGTCTAATTGTGTTTGGTGTCCTTCTTCATTTTTTATTTTTATGTAAAACATTTGCCTCGTTTTGGATTACGCTCTTCCCGCTTTTAACGCTAAACAGAGGCCAAGCCCCGTTTCCGCGCGTTGCGTTGCAAAAGAGCGGCCTTCTCTACTTTCGAGTTTCGAGTTAGCGGGAATAGACGGCGACGCTTGGAAACAACCTGGCTGCTATTTACGATATTAAATTCGACGATGGAGATTTTTTAAATGCTTATGTGGTTGTGGAGGACGATGATATTAAACGGATACACAGTGGTAAGTTTCAATGTCTTTTGTTGCAGGTGTTCTGTTCGATATTAATAAAACAGTGATCTTAAAAAAGGAAAGAAATAGGCCTATCAATTGATAAATTTCCATTTTTAAGACACTGTTTCGTGCCCAGTTTGTTCCGGGCATTGCAACACCGATTTAGTTTAAAGGTGTAGGGCCTAAACTAAATGTCTATTTACAATTAGTCTTCGATGTCATTGTTACAATAATTACGAAATGTAAAAACATTTTGAACTTGCAATCTTTATATAGGCCTATTAAGGTCAGTACCATTCACCACTGTCCACAAAATGTAGCCAAGGCTACAACCTTGTTTAGTTTTATTAGGTTTTAGGCCCTATCTCGTTTTTGTTTGTTTGGTGTATTAAAAAAAAAAACATACAAGCATAATTGGTAATTATGATTTGCCCTATTTAACAATGATTTGACAGGTGTGATGCCACTTTCCCATATCGGCAGTGCTCATATTATTTGGAATTGAAAACAATAGGCCCAGGCCTATATATCTTAATTATAACCCATCAGAAATTGAACAGGATATTTTTCACCATTAAATTAAAAAAAAAAAAAAACCAGTTAACAGAACAGTATAGGCATGTTTGCCTTATTTATACCTGTACGTTTTATTTTTATTCAATAAAAAATTAATGGTTGTTTAAATTTTTAAGCATTCTTGTTAACTTTTTGTTTCCAAAAACTTTCCACATATTCTAATAATCTGTTCTTATGAATCTTCAGCGTTCTACATAGTAGAACTTGTTGCCAAACTGTTGATTCAGTTTGGCTTAACAAAAAGTAATTCCACAGTGGTGGAACTGATCGCAGGGGATTATTTTGAGTGCTCTCATGTGGGACAGCTGTGTAGATTGGCTCCTGAAGACAGTGATGATACCATTGATGAGATCGATCAACAAAGCAAAGGTTAGATTCAAGTGATCGTGTCAGGCTATGTACGAGGGGCGTTCAGAAAGCAATGCACCACATCGTTTTTCTCAGCTAATAATGAAGATAGAAGCATGAAATTTTGCACACTTCAAATATGGCATGTGCCAATTGTGTGCACCAAATTGCACCACAACTGGCCAAATAATACGGCTGCCCTAAACCGTTGAAATGGAGCGTGTTTGCAACTTGCGTTATAAGCAGCGAATTGTGATAGAATTTCTTGTTGCAGAGAAGGAAACTGTTGTTTACATTCACAAGCGTCTATGTGATGTGTATGGAAGTTTTGCAGTCGACAGGAGTACAGTCAGTCGCTGGGTTCGGAGAATCAAAGAATCAGGAAGTGGAGATACGGAGCTGCTTGATCGGCCGCGCTGTGGACGTCCTGCCACAGCCACCAACGCAGAAATGTTGAAATTCGCTGAGGGCATTATTCTTACTGATAGGCAAATCCCTACTCAACAATTGGCTTTACAGCTGTCAGTCAGCATTGGTAGTGCAAATGCAGTTATAAGAACTCTCGGATTTTCTAAGGTTTGCGCAAGATGGGTTCCTCGAAGTCTCACAAATGACCACCGATTGCAAAGGAAAGCAATTTCTTCTGAATTGTTGGAGTTTCAATGCTGATGGAGAGAACTTTTTGGCTAAGATCGTTACAGGTGACGAAACCTGGGCACATCATTTTGAACCTGAGACAAAAAGACAGTCAATGGAGTGGCATCATCCGCAATCACCACGAAGAAAGAAATTCAAGACAATTCCTTCAGCTGGAAAGGTCATGATCACTGTCTTTTGGGACATTGAAGGTGTGATTCTTGTGGACGTTATGCCAAGAGGAGAGACAATCAATTCGCAAGCTTACATTAAGACATTGAAAAAACTCAATCAACGTTTTTGCAGAGTTCGGCCGCACAAGAATCCAGCAGACCTGCTTCTCCTTCACGACAATGCGCGACCTCACACAAGTCTGACAACACGGGAAGCAATCACCAAATTGGGTTGGACTGTACTACCCCATCCACCCTATAGTCCCGATTTGGCACCCTCTGATTTTCATCTATTTGGTCCACTTAAAGATGCACTCCGTGGGACAAGGTTTGAAGATGATGAAGGAGTGATTCATGCAGCGAAGAAATGGATACATGATCAAGACAAAATCTGGTACGGGCTAGGAATACATGCACTTGTTTCGCGCTGGCATAAAGCCGTACAAGTTTATAGGGATTATGTTGAATAATACCGATGTTTACATGACATATCCATGTATATTGTGTATAAATTTCATGCTTTTTTAATAAACAGCTCCTGAGAAAAATGATGTGGTGCATTACTTTCTGAACGCCCCTCGTATATATTGCTTAAAATTTTTTTTATCAATTAATGTAATCTCTTAAATGGAAGATTAATTCTATCAGTTTCAAACAATTAGAAAATTTATAAATATTTTACATAATTAAAGCGAATTATAGATTTTTACATTTAAACAGTGCAATCACTGTACGACAAACAGACGAAAATTGCGCAGAGTACTTATATAAATATATACTCAGGCTAGCAGGCTTTGTCCGATAGGCTAATAATTCAACTTGAAACTTCACCTTTCGGTATATAAGACGCACCCCGTTTTTGAGACAAATTTGTAGGAAGGTAATTGCATCTTCTCTATGGTGCGGAATGCTGGAGAGTTACAGAGAAGGAAATGTCAAAATTGTCCTCTTTTCACACAACATGCCTAAGAAAAATTCACCGAATCTTTTGGCCGAATACCATCACTAACCAAGATCTGCTTACTCGTAGCAAGCAAGAGGATATGCACACCATCACAGCTGGCAGACGCTGGAGCTGGGTTGGCCATGTCCTCAGAAGAGACCCCGATGCCATCACAAGAACAACTATGCTTTGGACCCCTGAAGGAAAACGAAAGAGAGGCCGACCAAAAACAACCTGGTGGAGGACTGTGGAGGCTGAGATGCAAAGAATGAACCAGAGTTGGGGCACTGTACGAAGGATGGCCACTGACCGAGCAAAGTGGAATCAATTTGTTGTTGCCCTACAAGACGCCACTAGACGTGATGGCCACTGACTGCTTTGACGGTCGGCGGCTAAGGATCAAAGAAGAAGAAGAATTGCATCTTATAGGTCGTCAAATACGGTCCATGCACAAATGAAATAAGTTTTAATTGAGAAATTATTTATCGGCAGATTTAAATAAGCTTTAATTGAGAAATTATTCATCGGTCGATTTAAATAAGTTGTAATTGAGAAATTATTTATCGGCAGATTTAAATAATTTTTATGTGAGAAATTATTTATCGCCAGATTTAAATGAGTTTTATTGGAGAAATTATTGATCGGTTGATTTGAATACGTTTTAATTGAGAAATTATTTATCAGCAGATTTAGATAAGTTTTAATTGAGAAATTATTTATTGGTCGTTTTAAATAAATTTAACTGAGAAATTGTTTGTCGGTCGATTACATGTTTTAATTGGGAAATTATTTATCGGTCGATTTAAATCAGTTTTAATTGAGAAATTATTTATCGGCCGATTTAAATCATGTAACATTTCCCTTTCTCATTTAAAGCGTTTTATAAAATTTAATGTGTTGTATTTTATTAGGTTGGGCTGACAGAATGGCTAAGCTGTTACTGTTATCCAAGAAGAACTTTGCAGCCCAGTTCCAGAGCCCCACTGTCAGGAAAAAACAGGCATGGGAGCTGGTTGCGAATACATTTCAAGAACATGGCTATACAGTCACGGTCAAGGACTGTGACAAAAAGTATCGGAATCTGAAAAGAACGTAAGCAAACATATTTTGCATTGTAATTTCCATTGACATAGTACATGTTATTCGCCTCAAAAAATGGATTGTGTTTTTATATTCTGGGAGATACATGCATTGTATATACTATTTTATGGTGGGGTGGAATAAAATTGATAATTCTAAGTTTGTCTTCAGTTTTTCTCCTTCTTCTTCCTCGTTCACCCTCAGATGTCAACTTGAATAAGTTCAAAGAAAGCAGTGGTCAGCCTGAGGCTGTTGATATCTCCGTAGATTTTCTCCAGGAATGGTACTGGTGATAGCCGTATGCGTTTTCTCTGTTCCTCATATGTTGGGCACCTTTGAAGCAGATGTTCAGCAGTCATTTTATCAGTGCCACAGTCACACTCATCAGTAGTTCCTATCTTTAATTTGTTGAATAGATTGTATCTCAATCTGTTATGACCTGTGCGAAGTCTGAAGATTACCACTTGTTCACTTCTGCTGAGCTGGTAATACAAATCATTTTTTGTGCGGCCTGGATGCTCTTCTTCCCACTTGTGCCTGTACCTGCGCTTGATAAAACTCTTGGCCTCCTCATAAGTTATGTTTATGTCAAGTTGAGGAAGCTTTCCCCCTTCCTTTGCCAGTATGTCAGCCTCTTCATTTCTAGGAATATTGCAGTGAGAAGGAATCCACTGTATCACGACTCTTTTGTATCGCTGACATAGTCTGTGAAGTGTTACTCTTAGGTCATCCAGTTCAGCATTACTTTGACTTTTCAGCATTGTAATTGTGACGTATGACAATCGAGCCTCTCTTTAATTACAACTAAACCTCTCTTTAATTACAACTAAACAACTCGAGTCATTCCCACGCTTGCTGGCTATTTAAATAAAACTATTTTTCGGTATCTCTTACTGACATTCCGTCAGGAGGCGGAGTACCGGAGATCATGTTACGATGTCAGAGCCGAGGTTTGAAACCTCTGTTTAACACCTGATAATAGAATGGACGAAGAATTCGCAGGTGCGTTTTTGCCAGTCATGGGGACATTGGCCGATTCAGTATATATGCGGAGTTATAGAAAATTCATCAGTCTGCCCAGGAATTGTGATATCTGCTAGCGCGAATCTTGGAGTTTTTATATAGAAAGAATTTCTTAGATTCGTGGAGAGTCATTTCCTTGTGTGGCGGTAATCATAATATATATTAGAATTTTGAGTGTCTTAGCGTGTTAAAGTGTGTTTATTAAATAAGCATATTGAATAACTTAGTAATAAGTAAATTTAATTTCTTGTTAACCTTTAGCACGCTGCATAAAAATTCAGAAAACTTGCCCAACCACTGCATTCTTTTTCACAACCCCCCATTTTTATAGTGGGTGACTTGTAAATTCTATAGTTTTTTTGTTTTTTGGTCAATTGCTCTAATTTTTAGATTGTATAGAAATGAATGAATGATGAATCTGATGATATAAAATTTGTTTGTGTACATGTTAGATGTGATAGGAAGAAAGGAAAGGAAAGATGAAAAAAACGAAAAAAAATTAAAAAAAATTTTTTTTTTTTATTTTAAAATTAAAAAAAAAAATTTAAAAAAATGACCAACGAACGAAGAGTCCATATCCCTTGCATCTCAGTGAAAGTCATTTGACCAATAGAGCAATACAAATCAAATGACGATCTTTTCGTTACACCCATCATCAGTAGCAAAGCAACAAACTCCCTAGCCAGCCGTGACATTCGGCCGTAATCCTATTTTTTTCCGATATTCCTAATCCTAACCCCGAAAATTATACATACTTGAAAGGCCATTTTACTTTCGTTTCCATCTCAGCCATCAAACATATTCTGAGAACCGATTTCAGCGCTTATAAAGACAAAAATTTCATCCCCACCGCATGGCGTCAGAATACAATAAAATTAGAGCGAAATGGCCGCGTGTCTGATGCCGATTCATTTCGATTTAAAAAATTTACAAAAAATAAACGCGGATACACCCATCACTTTTTTAAGATCGCAAACGGAAGCTAACTCTCTTGCAAATAAAATTACAACTTAACATCCGGGGCTGAAAATCACGTGTACACAAGTCCTCATGCTAGAAACGGTGACAGCCGCAAGGCGAGACATATCGCCTCAAGCAGGCAGAACATAGGTTGCGTTCGGCGATATGTCTCGCCGGCAGCGTGCTGAAGGTTAATTCCCCCAGTAAGAGACGCTTTAAACTAATTAATATATGCTTGGCGACTGATAATTGGAGATAAATATACTTTTATTCATCATGCGTAATTTTGTGAATTACTAGAGTTTATATCGTGTGTTAAAGCGCGATAATATTAGCTAGACTCTTTGTGGGTTTTAAATATAATTTAATATCAAGAGGTCTTACCTAACGAGTGTAGAATATAATAATGATATCGTTGTTAAAATTTTGTTCTTTTCTACATCTAGGCGATCAACCCTGCGATCTAGCAGTCTGAATAGCTCCAAAAACATTCTTAAAATATTATTGGGTCCTAGATTTGGACCTGTGCGGTTCTCTTGGTTTTTTTTACAGAGAGAGAGTACCCACATATAAACATTTAAAGAATAAAAATCAGAACTGGACAAGAAATTACCCAGATTGTTCACAGCAAATCTGATCCCCCTGTGGTGGACATATATATATATATATATATATATATATATATATATATATATATATATATATATATATATATATATATATATATAACATTTGTTCCAGAATATTGACTATCGTAGTTTTTTTTCTTTTCTCAAGTGGATTTATCCAGAAAAAAGAATACTTGAGTCCATAACCGGCACCCAACCGTGGCCACAGACTGACAGATTGTAAGAAAGAGAAATGAATATTTCATATTTTGTATAATCATTATACTCATTTCAGTCTTTTCGGGTTCGCAAATACTGTTATATCATTTCCTGTCTTCTTTGTTTCAGGATAGATTAACTAAAGACTTGGTTCTTTTACTTTATCGTCTATCTCTATATATATATTACTATTAACTGTAATCTTTTGGGTTAACTACCTCTGTCAGGATCTACTTTGGGATACCTTGTGGTAAAGTGGGATGTTATAAGTACTTATAGGGGACTTAGTGTACTGACTGAGATCAGCTGTGAAGGTATCTGTTTCTAATAAGTGTGGTGTATTACAGATGACCTTACTTTGCTACCACATTTAGTCCTCAGTCAGACTTATTCTGGAATATTGTGATGACTACGTTGAATGTCTAGGGTTATGATAGTGATAAAGTGTATGTTTACAACAACCAACAGACAGATAAACAATTTAATTTAATCCACAATACTTTACAACACTGTGACACTCACATACATAGAACACTCTATAAGACTAGCTTAATAAGTCAAGTGTAACTTTGAAAATATGTATTAATTCCTTTTAACAATAGATATCCTGATTCAACTACAAAGTGAACCAGGAATCACAATCAAATGTAATCACAAGTTGTATGTACACAATTTATAGTTAGGATCTTTGTATTGACATATATTATTATTACAATATGTGTGTAAGTAGTGATGTAGTACTATGAGGTAATACTGGCTATTCAAGCTAGGTTGTTGTTTGTCATCATGACTTCAAGTGTTTGTTTCTGGTGGAAATAATATTGGAAAGGTTCACAGTTTCTTTTTATTTGAAACAAATAAATGTCCCTCTTGTAAAGTCACTTTTAGAGGGGGTATACACAAGATATTTAAAAAAAAAAAAAAAGACACACACTGGGGGGGGGGGGGGGGGCTGTTGGTGGCATTGCAAGGCAGTCCTTGTTCTGGAACCCCCAGGGCAAGAGAGGCAGAGGAAGACCAAGAAGTACATGGAGAAGAGAGTTGGAAAATGAGGTGAAAATGATGAGGAGAACATGGAAAGAACTTGAGATGATGGCACGTGACAGGGGGACTTGGCATGTGTTTATTGAAGGCCTATGCTCCTTTGGGAGTGGAGGGTTATGAATGAATACACAAGATTGAGCTGCTCTGGCCAACGTAATCTTAACTTCTGTGTGGGCGGCAGGAAACAGTCTCCTATGCTCGCTTGCTTCACAGTTTTCTTGAGAAACAACACTGGTCGATATCTTGACCAAGGAGTATGCTATCAGCCTCTGGATTCAGCAAAACTCAGACCAGGTGCTGCTTTAATACTTTAGTACCACGGTCCCTGAAACAAGAAGGTTGTACCTCCTACTTCAGAACTAATTTATAATCTATTTCCACACTGAAGCACAATACATAACAAACACTGAGTTCAGCGCTGAAGGCCAACTGCTAGCTTCTCATGTACAATATACACCAGTATTCCTCTCCCTAATGGTTACAACGCCTCTGCAATTCCAGCATTAATTCCTTCTATACAATAAGATAGGTGTCATAGTACTATTTGGCAATCCCATGCAGTTATACTCCTCTCCGACAAGTTTTTCTCATGATAGAGCAATATCTAGGCTTGGCCTCATGTTTGTTACTCAACCACACACATACAGACATAAATTATCAATTCACATTCAATTTTCATCAAAAGAGATCAAATGTGTCTAGCTTACCACAATTCAAGGAAATATTAAACAAGTACGTTGACTGGCGATGAGTTATGGCACAATTTCGATCTGCCTCTGTCCTAGGCTTTTATTAGAAAAATATGAGCTGGATCTCAACGCACTTGCTTCTTAGTAAGTTAATTTTCAAAAAGTGGCCCTGAACAGACGCTTCTAAGTGACTATATCAAATGGTCTAGCCAATGAGACCATGTTTACACAAGCCTTTGAAAAAATTTACCCTTCCTACCGTTTCCCTTAACAACCAAAAATAGTATTTGCAGTCGACTAATCATGTTTCGCCTTACATATAACTCCAGCCAATCAAATCGGATCTAACGTGTTGGCCTCATTCCCCTAAAGCAGTATCCAAACATGAGCAAATATGATCTGGGGCTGTCAGACAACACCCCTATAATATTTTGGCTATAATTTGTTAATTACTAGACTATGTGCATAACACTTAACATATTCTTTGTCAGCAAGTCCTAAGGCACCCAAATATATAAGTTTAATGGGGCTAAGTGGCTCCGTTCAAAATATGTATTCTAGGATAGTCGTGCTGTTACCACCTCCTCACTTCCATACTAGGGGATGTCTGCTGTACTGTCAGACTAATGTCAGGATTTCAGACGTAAAACAGTAGAATGTCATGTTTCCTAATAAGCATTAAACATGTTTTCAAAACCTAACCGTGTATTGGTAGTGTTTTTTTTGTCACTGTTTATTTGAAAAAAGTTAGTGCTTCATGCCTTTCGCATTCACTTTTTCATAGCGAGACGGCGTGGTAGTATTGCCTGCGTTCCTCCTTCTCTCACTTCTAAGTCCGTCTGTCTTTTCTTTTACTTAGTGCATAAAATGACATTAATGTAATCTAGGTCATTACGCAGTGTGTCTATCTCAAGGTTTTCTAAGAAACACAGTACCGGTTTTATTTTTTTGAAACGCGTGTAGTTGATGCAGTAGGCTTTACCAGTAAACGTGAAAGCGTTACAGTTATGCAGACGGAGCATAAAAAGGGGTTTTTCTTGTTCAGCCATTACGGCGGTATACACGCTGGCGTATGCCATTGAGAAAGCACTGGTCTTTCACCATTCTTCTTTCCTTTTATTGAATTAATTCGTTAGGCTTTACATTTACTTTTTAATTTAGATATGTGGATTTAGAATGTTTCACGACAAATTCTCCCCACTTAAAACAGACGTTATATGTCAGTCTATAATTCTATATACACATAGAGAAATTTATTATTATTCCTGGGGCTTACGGTGATTCTCATCACACGGATGGCGGCTTAGAAAATCCGCACCCAGGTTAGTTTTTCCAGAAATATACTCTATGCTGAACTGGAATGGCTGCAAAAGTAAGGACCATCTGAGTAACCTCGAATTTTCATGCCTAGCCTGCGCTAGAAACGACAAGGGTTTGTGATCCGTTTGCAACTTGAATGCCTTCCCATACAGATAAATATTGAATTTCTTGATCGCCCATATTACTGCAAGACATTCTTTTTCGCTAGTTGAATAATTTTTTTCAGCTTTATTCAACTTTCTGCTAGCATATGCCACTGGGGTTAATTCCCCATCCAGTGCATCTGATTTCTGTAACAGGGTCGCGCCCAACCCGATATTACTTGCATCCGTTCTCACAATGAATTCTTGACTTAAGTCAGGTAATTTCAAAATAGGTTTGCTTGTGAGCTTTTCCTTCAATTCCTGGTATGCCAATTCACACTGTGCTGTCCATGTAATCCGATCTGGATTTCCTTTGCGTGTCAAATCAGTTAACGGTGCACATATGGAATTAAAGTTTTTGATATACTTTTGGTAGAAACCACATAATGAGACAAAGGATCTCACGTCTTTCTTGGTTTGTGGTCTCGGGGCTTTCTTTAGTTTCTCTAAATTCTTGGGGTCAGGGGTCATGTTTCCCTGATGGACTGTGTGTCCCAAGAATTCTAATTCTTTACATCCAACGCAACATTTGGTTGGTCGGGCTGTTAAATTCGCTTCTCTAAGTCGATTAAGCAGCATGTTCAGAGAGTCAATGTGTTCCTCAAATGTTTCTGTTGCTATAAGGATATCATCCATGAAATTTGTGATGCATGGATTATTCAGAGGATCCAACAATTTTCTCATCATTCTAGAGAAGACACTAGGCGCATTCTTCAATCCAAATGGCAATCTGTTAAACTCATAGTGTCCCTCTGAGGTACTAAAAGCTAGGTACGGTCTAACCTCAGGTTTTACTGGAATCTGATAGTATCCTTTGCTCAGATCCACTTTTGAGAAATATTTAGCCTGGCAAACAACTGATTTGTATCCGGCAATGGATCCACCTGACCTTCTGTGATAGCATTCAGTCTCCTGTAATCTATACAGAGTCTATGTTCTCCAGAGGGTTTCCTTAAAAGCACCACACTGGAACTATATAAAGATTCACTGTGTGAAATTATTCCTTCCTTCAACAAATAGTCTATCTCTTCCTTCAAGGCTTTCTCCTTAGCAAACGGAATCGAATAGGGTTTCATACAGACAGGTGTGGGGTCTATCAGTTTCATATCATATTCCAATAAGTTTGTATGCCCCGGTCGGTCCGTTAACACCTCTGTATGATCATCTAGAACCTGTTGTACTCTCTCCTTCTGATTTTTCGTTAAATGTGTACTGATTTTCACCTGTGCCGCTGTCTCACAGGGATGTAATGGATATTCAAATGATGAAAGTGGTTCCTTTTTCATCTCCATTGCAATGGACAAGGTCAACAAGTGTGTCTCTTCCTGATTTTCTCTTTCCAAATATTTCTTCAGGAGATTCACATGATAGATTTTTTCTTTCCCCTTCTTATCTATCTTATGATTGGTTCTAGACACCTTCTCTAGAACGGTATATGGACCTTGCCATCCAATTTGTAACTTATTCTGACTACCGGGTAGAAGAAGCAGTACCTTCTCTCCCACAGCCAAATCTCTGTCTTTAGCTTTCCTGTTGTAATAGGCAGCATGTTTTTTCCTGGCTTGTCTCAAATTTTCATTGGCAAGTTTCCAGCCAGTTTTTAAACGAGTGGTCAGCTCATTCACATATTGGTATGAGGATGTAATATTTTCCTCTGCCTTTTCATCAGTCCACGTTCTTAACAGAGCTTCGAGTGGACCTTTTATTGGCCTTCCAAATAATAATGTTGCCGGGGCCATACCGGTTGAACTATGGGGTACCTCCCGATAAGCAAAGAGGGCGGCGTGAAGGTACTGGTCCCATGTATCTGGTTTTTCGTGTGCCAACTTTCTCAGGATCGACATCAACGTGCCATTAAATCTTTCCATTTGGCCGTTCCCTTGGGGATGGTACACACTACAATGGAAGTGTTTGGCCTGGAAGATCCTGAAAACTTCTTCTGTTAGTTTCCCCTTGAACTGAGAGCCATTATCAGTCAAGATTTGATTGGGAAAGCCTAACCTTGTGAAAATTGTGAGTAATGCCTCTGCCACATGTTTAGAGTCAATGGATGACAGGGCTACCGCCTCTCCCCACATAGAACAAGTGCCCACCAGAGTCAGGATGTAGCTGTTCCTCCTCTTGGTTCGAGTGAGAGGTCCCACAAGGTCCACGGCAACTCTCTCAAAGGGTGTTCCCACTATGGGCATTTCCCCCAGAGTTGCAAGTGCAGTCCAATGCTTAGGTGCTACTCGTTTGCACTCTGGACAGGATTTTACATATCGTTTGATATCTTCCGTTATCCCTGGCCAGAAATAGTGACAAGCTATACGCTGTCCTGTTGCGCTGATCCCCATATGACCACTGAAGGGAATCGCATGCCCTAGTTCCAACACTTTAGTCCTATATGAAGTGGGAAGGACCAGCTGTCCGTGACCATTGGATTCAGATCCAGCCTTCCTATAAATCAGTTTGTTCTTCATGTAAAATTTTCCCTTGCCTGGAGGTGTATGACATTTGGGCAACTTCTTGAAACACGGCTTGAGTGTTTTGTCCTCCGCCTGTGCCTTCCTCATCTCATTTGGATGAGTATTTATTGGATTTTCCTCCTCCTTTTTGGACTGTGATCTGGTCTGCACCGTTGCCAATATCACAGGTCTCTTGGGATTCCCCAAGAAGACATATCTACACCCCAATATCAGAGGGTAGATTGGCTCATTTATCACTGCTGCTTTTATGATTCCTTCCACATATCGCGTTTTCACCTTTATCCGGGCGACGGGAAGTGTCATGGTCACTACATCCTTGGTTGCAGTTTGAATCTCCACTGTTTCTGTGGTGTATTGATCTGCCTGCACCAGGTGAGAACTCACAACGGAATCATAATCTAGACCTGTATCATATAAGCACCTTACGGTGACACCATTACAGATTACATCTTCACACACTGGGGGTGGTACGGTTCCTGTAGTTCCTCAGGTTTGACCTTAGTTCCCTTCTTCCCAGATTTCATAGCAGCAAAATTAGGAGTTTTATTCCTACAATTTTCAGTGGTATGATTGTTCATCTTACACTTTTTACACCACTTCCTTCCTTGGTTGAAAGATTTTCTTTCATCATATTTCCTTTCATCGAATTGTGGGGTTTTATTTTTATTGTCATACCGTGGCCTATCAAACTGGTGCTTACCTTTGTTCTGATCTCTAGGATCAAATTTATTAAAGTTCTGTGGTGCCTTAAAATTATCTCCCTGTTTCTTTTTATTACCTGTTACCTCTGCTTGAGCTGCTTGATACCTTTCAGCGACATTTAGTAACTCACCCAGTCTCTCTGCACCTTGTTCCATGAGAAACTTTCTCAGGTCTGGAGCCATGGACTCTTTTAATTGTTCTATAAGGATCATTTCCTTAAGATCTTGGGTTTTCCCCAGAGCCGTCCATTTCTCCAAGTATGTCTCTAACCGTGCAGAGAACTGGTGATATGTCTCACCTGACAGTAGTTTAGCATTCCTAAATTTTTTTCTATAAAATTCTCCATTCTTTTCATATCTTAACAAAAGAGCCTGCTTTAACATTTCATAATTGTCTTGATCATACCTGCCCATTTAGGCAAAAACATTATAAGCTGTACCACGAAGCCCTTGTGATAACTTTAAGCTCCACTTTTCTCTCTCTAACCCATACGTGGTAGCTAATAGTTCATATCTATTTAGATAGCTCTCGATATCATCTTCTTTCTCAACAAAATGATCTAAATGAAAGTTCATAGCTGAGGTTGAGGCTCCCTGACTAGCAGTGGCATCAGAGGTAAAGGGACTGGCACCATTTTCAGGAGCATTGCCTTGAAATTCCAACTCCCTTAGTCGTAACTCATGCTCCCTTTGTAATCTCTTCTCCTCCTTTTCTGCTTCCCTTTCTGCAGCCAATCGCTTGTCTTCCCTTTCTGCAGCTATTCTCTTTTCTTCTCTTTCTGCCTCCAATTGCTTAGCCTCGGCCTCAATCTGCAACCTCTTAATTTCTTTTTCAGCCTCTAACTTTCTTTCAGCTTCTTTTTCTAATCTTTTTTCTTCATGTTCAATAAATTTGTCACATTCAGTAGTGACATAGGCAATCATAACTTGCCCGTCCATTCCTAACTCTTTAGCAGCCTGTACAGCAGCAGATCGAAATTTTGCTAGGTCCGCCATTTTCTAACAGGCAATTGTATACAATATTTAACTAAACAATTCAATCTATAAATAATTATCTAAGGACAACCACAGGCACTGAGAGCTCAACCTTATTTATTTTCCACCCAAGGATAGTCAATTTTTTATATATTCCCTGAAGAGAATTATCCCCAATATATATAATAGGAGAAGATTCAAAATCCCGGACAAGACCCCAATATATGTGGTAAAGTGGGATGTTATAAGTATTTATAGGGGACTTAGTGTACTGACTGAGATCAGCTGTGAAGGTATCTATTTCTAATAAGTGTGGTGTATTACAGATGACCTTACTTTGCTACCACATTTAGTCCTCAGTCAGACTTATTCTGGAATATTGTGATGACTACGTTGAATGTCTAGGGTTATGATAGTGATAAAGTGTATGTTTACAACAACCAACAGACAGATAAACAATTTAATTTAATCCACAATACTTTACAACACTGTGACACTCACATACATAGAACACTCTATAAGACTAGCTTAATAAGTCAAGTGTAACTTTGAAAATATGTATTAATTCCTTTCAACAATAGATATCCTGATTCAACTACAAAGTGAACCAGGAATCACAATCAAATGTAATCACAAGTTGTATGTACACAATTTGTAGTTAGGATCTTTGTATTGACATATATTATTATTACAATATGTGTGTAAGTAGTGATGTAGTACTATGAGGTAATACTGGCTATTCAAGCTAGGTTGTTGTTTGTCATCATGACTTCAAGTGTTTGTTTCTGGTGGAAATAATATTGGAAAGGTTCAGTTTCTTTTTATTTGAAACAAATAAATGTCCCTCTTGATTTAATGTAAAGTAACTTTTAGAGGGGGTATACACAAGATTGAGCTGCTCTGGCCAACGTAATCTTAACTTCTGTGTGGGCGGCAGGAAACAGTCTCCTATGCTCGCTTGCTTCACAGTTTTCTTGAGAAACAACACTGGTCGATATCTTGACCAAGGAGTATGCTATCAGCCTCTGGATTCAGCAAAACTCAGACCAGGTGCTGCTTTAATACTTTAGTACCACGGTCCCTGAAACAAGAAGGTTGTACCTCCTACTTCAGAACTAATTTATAATCTATTTCCACACTGAAGCACAATACATAACAAACACTGAGTTCAGCGCTGAAGGCCAACTGCTAGCTTCTCATGTACAATATACACCAGTATTCCTCTCCCTAATGGTTACAACGCCTCTGCAATTCCAGCATTAATTCCTTCTATACAATAAGATAGGTGTCATAGTACTATTTGGCAATCCCATGCAGTTATACTCCTCTCCGACAAGTTTTTCTCATGATAGAGCAATATCTAGGCTTGGCCTCATGTTTGTTACTCAACCACACACATACAGACATAAATTATCAATTCACATTCAATTTTCATCAAGAAAAAATGAGATCAAATGTGTCTAGCTTACCACAATTCAAGGAAATATTAAACAAGTACGTTGACTGGCGATGAGTTATGGCACAATTTCGATCTGCCTCTGTCCCAGGCTTTTATTAGAAAAATATGAGCTGGATCTCAACGCACTTGCTTCTTAGTAAGTTAATTTTCAAAAAGTGGCCCTGAACAGACGCTTCTAAGTGACTATATCAAATGGTCTAGCCAATGAGACCATGTTTACACAAGCCTTTGAAAAAATTTACCCTTCCTACCGTTTCCCTTAACAACCAAAAATTGTATTTGTAGTCGACTAATCATGTTTCGCCTTACATATAACTCCAGCCAATCAAATCGGATCTAACGTGTTGGCCTCATTCCCCTAAAGCAGTATCCAAACATGAGCTAATATGATCTGGTGCTGTCAGACAACACCCCTATAATATTTTGGCTATAATTTGTTAATTACTAGACTGTGTGCATAACACTTAACATATTCTTTGTCAGCAAGTCCTAAGGCACCCAAATATATAAGTTCAATGGGGCTAAGTGGCTCCGTTCAAAATATGTATTCTAGGATAGTCGTGCTGTTACCACCTCCTCACTTCCATGCTAGGGGATGTCTGCTGTACTGTCGGACTAATGTCAGGATTTCAGACGTAAAACAGTAGAATGTCATGTTTCCTAATAAGCATTAAACATGTTTTCAAAACCTAACCGTGTATTGGTAGTGTTTTTTTGTCACTGTTTATTTGAAAAAAGTTAGTGCTTCATGCCTTTCGCATTCACTTTTTCATAGCGAGACGGCGTGGTAGTATTGCATGCGTTCCTCCTTCTCTCACTTCTAAGTCCGTCTGTCTTTTCTTTTACTTAGTGCATAAAATGACATTAATGTAATCTAGGTCATTACGCAGTGTGTCTATCTCAAGGTTTTCTAAGAAACACAGTACCGGTTTTATTTTTTTGAAACGCGTGTAGTTGATGCAGTAGGCTTTACCAGTAAACGTGAAAGCGTTACAATTATGCAGACGGGGCATAAAAAGGGGTTTTTCTTGTTCAGCCATTACGGCGGTATACACGCTGGCGTATGCCATTGAGAAAGCACTGGTCTTTCACCATTCTTCTTTCCTTTTATTGAATTAATTCGTTAGGCTTTACATTTACTTTTTAATTTAGATATGTGGATTTAGAATGTTTCACGACATACCTTTACAATAGAGGAGGGCCTATTGGGTTAATAATTTTTCTTGCATTTTTATGTCTGTAAACTATACGTTCTGATAGATAATATTGTCTTGTGATTTTTTTAAGATAATAAACATAATAAACCTTAAGTTATCGTGTTGGTCAAAACCCCTGCCCATTATACCATAGTTCGTTTTCACGTCTGTACGTATTATGTCACAGAATTGTGTATATGTAAGTGAAGTGTAACTGATATATATGTATCAGGAGAGAAAGTGCGTCTAGTTAAATATTGTCGTGAGATAGGCTGGATTAGAGCAATTACTCAATCCAGAGATTGTCCTTCTTACACTCTCACCTTGTGAAAAGT
Source organism: Oreohelix idahoensis (assembly GCA_024509875.1). Taxonomy (NCBI): domain Eukaryota; kingdom Metazoa; phylum Mollusca; class Gastropoda; order Stylommatophora; family Oreohelicidae; genus Oreohelix; species Oreohelix idahoensis. The sequence continues at coordinate 1,110,303 of JAMPIV010020530.1, forward strand.
AAAGCTATTTCTTACCCCTTATTCTCACATAGTTAACCATTATCACCTCTGCTCAGACGGGACCTTAAACTTCTTCAACCTATCTCAATAAAATCTACGACAGTAATCACTGACAGTGCATCTGAGAAGATAGCTACTGGTCTCTCTGAACTTTCTTCTGTCATTAGAATTTCTGATGCAGTTTTTATGGCCTCTGCTCTGAAGTTACTTGAAAATGTCCCTGTTGCGACTGCTATCTTTTTTTTGTGTACCATTGCTTAAGCTCAGGAAGACTCCTCCACCCCCATCTTCTGTTGCATTAGTTACTGATCCATCTGTGTATGCATGGATCCAGGTGTTGCTTGGGTAATGTTTTTCTCTATATATTTTGTGGTTAGGACAATACCAGAAATGTTTTCTATCATTTCAGGGAAGCACTGTTGTTTCCAAATTGGTAGCTTGTGTGCAGTACATATTGGCGTAGCTGTTGATATTGCGTTTATGGGGTCTGCTCTCATCTTTGTTTTGATTGTCTCTACAAAGTTGCTTCGCTTCAGTCTTCCCCTTCCAAGTCCATTTATTCTCTGGTGCATTGGTGCCTCCTGAATTTCTCGGCTTGTTGCTTGGCTCTGCTATCTCTTCTATCCTCCATAGGCTGGAGGAGTAATCTTTTCCAACTCTTCAATTGGTGTTGACTTCATGCCCCCTGTTATGATTCTCAATGCTTAGTTTTGGATTCTGTTTATTTTGTCAAAGTTTGACTTAGCTGCCGTTGACCATGCTGCAATGCCATATTCTAAGACTGGTCTCGCCCACCCAGTATATAGCTTCTTTAGTACTCTCTCATCTGCTCCCCAACCCGTGCCGGCAAGTTTTTTCATGATTGCCATTCTCTGCCTTGCTCTTGTCCTGTTTTTCTAAATCTGGGTTTTCCAAGTCAAGCGGCGATCAAAGGTAATGCCTAGGTAGTTTGGGTTTTCATCCAGATGTAGATTTTTCCCATTTAGCACCAATTTGGAGATCTGTGGTTTTGTTTGAGAGAGAAAACACTGTGTATGATGTTTTTCCCTTCATTTATCTTTACTAGCCATGCCTTGGCCCACTCCTTCAATGATGTTAGGGCTTGCTGCATTCGAATGTTTGCCGTAGTGATGATCCACAGGGCTAAGTCATCTGCAAAGGAGGCATTGTGAGTTCTTCTTGGAATATTCTCTGATATGTCATTAATATATGTGAGGAACAACGTGGGTGACAGGACTCCCCCTTGGGGAACACCCTGCTCCAATACCATTTTCCTACTGGTCTGTCCTTGTAGTTGGACTCTGGCAGTTCTATTCTCAAGATAGTGGCTGATCCATTTGAACATTCTCCCACACATTTCACTTCTTTGCAGCTTGACTTTTAGTCCATCTTTCCACACTTTGTCAAATGCTTTTTCTAAGTCCACCCAAACCACCAGTGTGTGCTTTTTTTCTTGGAAAGTGTCCTCATTTTTCTGATATAAGTGATCTGATCTTCAGTTTTTGAGTGTTCAGATAAAAGGATCTAGTCCTGTATTACACAATGAGTTATGAATATAAGAAAGATGGAATTATTCTAGTTTATGTACATTTTGTTTAAACTCGTTCATTTGTTTTTTCATTAGCTATCAGCTGAACCACGAAAGACAGAAGTTGTCTGGAGGTGGTGCTGAGAAGTGGGCGTACTGGGAACAGATGCAAGAGTTGCTTGAGGGAGACCCAACAGTAGAGCCAGTAGCCTTAGAAGCGTCTCTTCCACTCAGCTGCAGAACTGACTTTCCCAAAACTTAGCATTCTCTGAGCCTCAGTCCCAGTACAAGCCGTGACAACTGTGGACTGGCAACCCCTGAGGTATTTTGCTTACATGTCATTACAGTAACAATCTAGCTTATTCATCTGGCCTCATTTACACTACACGATTGTACACAAATTATTTAGTTTCATGTTATTGCAGTACCAGTCTAGTGTATTCATCTTGCTTCATTTACACTACACGAATGTACACAAATTAATTAGTTTTATGTTATTGCAGTAACTATCTAGCTTATTCATCTTGCCTCGTTTATACCTCACAAATGTACTGTGTGCACACCAATTATTTAGCTTTATATGTATGTTGGGCGTGAAGTTCCTGGGGGCAACAAGTCTCTGAAGCAACAAAGAAAGATAGGACTACTGCACTGTTAGACATGTCACACAACATGACTAATATGAGCTAGCATGATTATCGTGTATCGCAAAGGAAATATATAATTTTTACTAACTGAATTTTGTGTTTAAAACTGGCAGCAATCTCTTTTACAAAAATAGTGAATTTTATGTAGTCACATGTATGTAGTATTATTGAGAGAACATTGTTGAGCTGCATCTTTTATTTACAATGTAACTGAATTTGAAAAACTTTTTTTCTCTCTCCCCCCTCCCCTCCCCCCAATCACCTGTGCAGACACCAAATAGAAAACGGGAGCAGAAGGAAACCAGCAGTGCGTCCAGCAAGTTAGATCAACTAATTGATGTGATGTAAGAGACAGCAACAACATGTAAAGAAACACTCAGTGCAGTGAAGACAAATCAGGAGAGATTGCTGGCAGCATATGAGTCTTCACAAAGGAAGAATGCTGAAGTGTTAGATGATCTGGTTCAGTCGGTTAAGAGCCTCAGCAGCTTCGAACAGCATAATTTTTCAGTAAATGCACCAACTATTCAGATCATACCACAGAGACCGTCTACTTCTGTCATACCTTCTAGTCTGTCACCACCTGTTATTGTAGTGAAGAAACGTCACTAATTACTTTCTTCTCATTCAGATCATACCACAGAGACCGTGTACTTCTGTCATACCTTCTAGTCTGTCACCACCTGTTATTATAGTGAAGAAACGTCACTAATTACTTTCTTCTCATTCTTGAAATTCCATTCATTAGCCTCAGCTCCCCATGGAGCAAAGGCTTTTAACAAACATGCCAAGTCCTCCAATCACGTGACATCCTTCAACAAACGTATGCCAATTCCTCCAATCACGTGCCATCACCTCAAGTTCTTTCCACATTTTCCTCATCACTTTTACCTCTGTCTCCATTTCTCTTCTCCTTGGGATTCTTGGTCTGCATCCCTTACCCAGGGGGTTCTACAACTGCCTTGTAATGCTATCAGCAGGTTTCTTCATTTTGTGTCCTATCCATCGCCAGCTTCTTCTCAATCCTTGTTCCAAATTGGTGACCTTGTCATACCATTTTAAACCTATTCTGTGCAAGCACCCATTTATTAAAGTATGTAGCTTTTTGGTTGTTGTCCATGTTTTGGAGAATATACAAAAGAACCGAGTTGATATTTTAGCTGATGTTACTTTTGTGCTGGACTTGATTTCTCATGATCTCTGTGAATTGCCCAGTGCATTGAAAGGTCATCTTACTTTCTATACTCTTATCAAATATTTTCATTTAGTCTTGTACCTGATTACAGTTTTGATACCTAAGAGCCAAATCAATGTACATTCTCATTCCTTTGATTTGAACATTATTTGCAATAAGTGTTTGCAATTTCACTTAATGTTTATTATTGATGTATTACCACAATTTCTGTAAACTCGTCATCCCTAGTTAAATAACAAGAACCTTGTATCTTAAGCCCTCATTGTGATCAGCAACATGTACAAAATGACGTGTTGTCCCAGCTTACATCGACAAGACATCATCCTCCCTCTCTTTCATTCGACTTCAGACACCCAAAGCGAACAGACGCATTTTTGCTAAACTCGAAATACACAAGCCTGGATACGTCCTTTTTAGGACGAGACACTCATTGAACTACTCAAGTTTTCAGATAAGTTGTAAACATTTTTATCTATCTTCAGTATTAGTTTGGTACAGTTAATTTTAAGTAATTGGTAGCTAAAAGTGTTAATATAACTTAGGAATTCTAGTAAATACGCTTTATAGACTTAATAAATATAAGTGGCGATTCCTTTTTAGTTAGATTTAAGTATTAGCTTAGATCAAGTAATTGGTGACTAGTTAAGTATCACTTGGAATTTTAATATAACCCAAATATTTACGGCAAAAGAAATTAAATAGTTCCAAGCACCACGTGGCAATCGCTTGTGCGAGATCAGGGCAGCCATCTTGATAGACATAATTTAAGTGGTGATTTCCTGTGTAGTTTGTTGTTAGTATTAGATTATTGCAGTTAATATGAAGTATTAGGGGACTATTTAACTATTGCTATTAATATTTGTATAATTTAGGAATTGTAGTGAGAAAATAAAATAAACCAAAAACCATAGATTAGCCTACAAAAAAATAATATTCAACCCCACATAATATAGTTTAAGTTTAACAAATATATTAAAGTTAGATTGTCACATTTTATATTAAGTGTTAGGGGACTATTTAACCATTGCTTAACTCTTTAAGTCCCAATCGACTTTATAAAGGCTGAGGCGTTAGACGCGCTTGGCCCAATCGACTTTAAATGTGCCTCTGTTTGAGACTGTTACTAACACAAACCACCCAAAACGTCATTTCCGACTGCAAGTACATTCTTTTAAATACCGCACGTCTTTAAGAGTGAACGTGTTTCTGTTTTGAGATATTTATTTTAGATTTTTTAAGCGATTTTTTTTAAGCGCATATCCTCTATTTTACCTTGAATAACTAATAATTTTTTTAAGCACATATCCTCCATTTTACCTTGAATAACTAATCATTTTTCAATGAAAGCTTTTATACTTGTAGCACAAGAGTAAAGTACATCCAATTACCTTCAGTTTCATATACAACAACAAAGTTATTTATGAATATGAACATTTTAAAAAATTATTTCCAAACAACAACAATAAAAACGCACTGGTGTGGCCATTTTTGCTTGGGCCAAACCAACTTTTTTGCTTGGGACTGAAAGAGTTAAAATATTTGTAAAATTTAGGAATTGTGTGGGGGAAAAAAAAAAAACCAAATTCATCAAACTACTCAAGTCTTCAGATAAGTTATTAAATTTTCCATCTATCTTTAGTATTAGCTTATTGCTGTTAGGTATAGGTGACTAGGTAGCCTAATTGATAGCTAGAAAGAGTATTATAACTTAGGAAGTCTATTAAACATGCTTGATAGACATATTAAAAATAAGTGGAGGTTTCTTTTTAGCTTATTATAATTAGTATCAAGTAATTGGTGATGATTTAAGTACCGCTTGGATTATTTATATAACTTAGGAATTTTACTTCAAAGAAAAACAAATAAATAAAATAATAGAAATTAAGTAGATCCAAGCGCCAAGTGGCACTTGTGTGAAATTTGACAGCCATCTTAATAGTCATAATTTAAGTGGTGATTTCCTTTATAGTTTGAAGTAAGTACTAGATCATTGCAGTTAATATTAAGTATAAGGGGACTATTTAACTATTGCTATTAATATTTGTATAATTTAGGAATTGTAGTGAGGAAAAATAAAACCCAAAGATTATTAATAATAATATTCAGCCAGCAAAATATAATTTAAGTAAAGCAAATATATTAAAGTTACCTGGAAAAATTCAAACTAGTCAGGGACAATGGCACCAATAACCAGGAAACAGTCCGGGGAAGGAAAAGCGTGGGCCAATGAAAAGGACAAAACACCAAACCTGACAGAAAAAACACTACCACGAACACTGAATTCAGAGACACAGAAATAAAGGACAGGATGGAGACAATAAAGGAAAAACTGGAAGGAGGCTCAGAAGTAAAGACAACAAAGGAAGGCAAAACATGGGCAGAAGCAGTTAAAAACCAAAGTAGGAACACCAGGCACGATAAACTAGAAGAGAATAATCAGTGCCTCATTGAAGAAAATACTAACCAAAAAAATAGCAATGAAAGCACCAAAGAAGACTCAAGACATAAAGCAACGCATGCAGTTTCCAAAAATAAAAGATGAGCATGTAGTAAACATATGTCGTTTAAAGTTAACGCAAGTAGCTGGTGATGCTGTCAAGATCAAGGCACTAGATGAAGACAAAATTATAACCAACCTTGAACCTGTGTTAGGCAAAAAAAGCAATAGCCAAAATTTCAAAAACCCATTTTGGCATAACCATTACTCTAAACCAGGGTGACAGAGTTAAAAAGATGTTAGAGGAACTAAAAGTAGAAACCAAAACCGTGACTCTTGCACACGACATTAAAGTGAAGATAGAGATAGCAAAAGAGACAAGTAGATGTGTTGTAAAAGGTATAAACACAAACCTGTCAAGCAAGGAAGTTAAAAACAACCTCGCAAAACAGAACCCAGACATAAAGCTGGTAAACGTAGACAGAATAATAGTAAAAAGGAGCATTATAACCCCAGTGATCGTAATAACAACAGAAGGGAGGGAAACCCCCAAGACAGTAATATTTGGGAAAATTAAAAAAAAAAAACAGAAGCATTCATTCCACCAGTTTTGCAGTGCTCCAACTGCATGAAGTTTGGCCATGGCCGCCACAGTTGCAGTGGTAAGGCAGTCTGTAGGTTTTGTGCTGGGCCACACCCTTTTACGCAGTGTGAAAAGGCTAAATCAGATACTGATTATAAAAAGGGCAACGAAAACAGAAAATGCATTAATTGCAAAGGGAACCACAGCGCCAGGTTCAGGGCTGCCCAGTTTATCAGCAGACCAAAAAAGCACTGAAGGAATCTATAACAACCAAAACCCCTTTCAAAACAGTCATTAAAGAGATAAAGGAAAACAATACTTATACGAACACTAAAGTAATAACAGATATTAAGAGTGTGCAAGAGGAAGTCAAAATGATAAAATCACAGTTGGCAAAAGAAAGTAAGAACCAGGTAGAAAGTAACAAAACAGTACCAAAAAAACCAGTCGGATGATTCAACTACATCCTCGGAAGGTACGAATGCAATGAATAGTGCAGAGGCATTGCTTCAAGAAGTGAAAGCCATACAGCACCAAATTGCCCAAGATGTAGCCAGACTGACTGCACTGAAAGAAGAAAATGAAATAATACTAATCAAACTGTCTGAACTAAAAGAGGAACATGAAGTAATATTAAAAAGAATGGAGAGTGAAAGACATGAGATTAACCTAGGGAGAGAAGCAAATGTAGTATTGAAGTGGTCAAAAAGAACATAATACAACAGGAAAACAAAAGCAACCTAAAAGAAGCTATCAAAGAACAAGTTGAGGTACTTTTACCATACTTAGTGGAAAAAAATTAGATATAAAATGACTAGTCTGAATGAGGAATTTGTTGAAAACATGGTTGATAATGGGCCCACGATTTCAGGAAGTACAGAATAAGACCAAATTTGATAGATTAACCAAAAATAAAAGGGATACTAGATGATGTTAAAGTTCAACTTAGAAGGATTTAGAATTTTACAGTGGAATTGTAGGGGTATCAAAAATAATTTTGCACCCCTACTAGCAGAGACAGGAGGATCTACCTCTATATATGCTCTTCAAGAGACCCATTTAAACCCAAATAGTAGATATAGTTGTAAGGACTTTAACTTAGGCACGATAGGAAAGAAGGTAGAGGAGGGGGTGTCGCAGTCTTAGTGAAACATTCAAAATTATAGACTGGGAAGTGCTTGATACTTCTTCCTTCCTTCCTCGTTCGTCCTGAAAAGGACGGTGGTTGCGTTGTGTCTGTTTACGCCTAAGCTGTGATATCTGCACCTTTCGGTCGACACATCCGACTTCTGCACGGCATTTTTTAGGACCGGGTTTGCCTTCCCATTGCGATCCACACTCGCTCAGCTAGAATGCACTGCTGCAGACTGTTTCCAGGACCACCACGTGGAGGTGGAGTGTGGTCTTGACCAGCTCTGGTTCGCTGGTCCTGACGCAGGCAGTCAAGCTATGAGTCGCTGACTGCGTTCACTATTGCTGCGTCTTTTGGTCCCGTACTTGATACAACCAACATAGAAGGTATCCAGGTAACTATAGCAGCAGAACCAAACAATCTAACAATATTAAATACAGTTGACATTAAAAAATCCGGCCATCGATAATCCGGTTCCTTCAGATTTCCGGCATGGATTTCGGAGCGCATTTTTAAATTTACCGCGTTGGCGCGCCACTGTTTTCTGGAGCAGTTTATGTTTTAATGCAGCTGTTGGGTCTTGCTTGCACGTGTTAACAGGCATTCCTGCTCATTCCTTCTCATTTTATCATTTATTTGCTGCTGTTTAGCCCCATTATGGATTCAGCAAATAAAAGAAGTGGTGTAAAACGTAAACATCGTGCATTGTCGATCGCAGATAAAGTGTACAGGTAGTCATTTTCTGTTAAATATATACAGAATATATAACCATAAAAAATCCGGCACTCCTCAGGTCCGGAGGTTGCCGGATTTTTTAATGTCTACTGTATTTACGCTAAAGATGGCACAATTAAAGATGAAGAAATACTAGCCATAAGCACCAGACTAGGCCCCAAAACAGTCATAGTAGGCGATTTTAATTCCCATCATTATGCTTGAGGTGGACAACATGCAGACAATGCAGGAAAACGCCTACTTGACTTTATAGAAAACAATGACCTGCTAATACTAAATGATGGAACTGCAACTAGAATTAATCCACAAGCTAACAGGGCAGACTCAGCAATAGACATAAGTATAGCAACTAACAACCTAGCGAATGTAAATTGGGAAGTGTTACAAGACACAAACTCAGATCATCTACCCATTGTAATAACCATGCATGAAAAAGTCATTCCAAACCCAGAACCAGACAAACCGACTTTCAACTATAAAAAGGCAAACTGGGAAGCCTTCCAATCAGACCTGGAGGTGATGGAATATAAAGACATGGAAACAGATGATACTGACTTGTGGGCAGAAACACTGACCAATGAAATTCCGAAAATAGCAATAACATATATACCAAATAAAAATATGCCACAGCACATAAAACCAATAAATAACATTAATAAAATAAGAAAAACTCAGTGGAATAAAGAACCTGTTGCCTGGTGGAATAAAAGCTGTGCAGAAATTCATGAGAGAAGAAAAAGGGTCTTACAAAAATATAGAAATAACAGAACAGAAGAAAACTATGATGAGTATAAACATATTAGGAATGAATCTAACAGAATAATATTTAAAGCCAAAGAAACTAACTGGAAGGAGTTTTGTCAGTCACTTAAACCTAGCACTCAAATTAAAGAAGTATGGAAAAAGCTTAAGGCAATCAAAGGGAACAGTAAGAAAACAATAATGCCAACAATCAAACTACCAAAGAGAGCAGAAACAGATAAAGAAAAAGCTAATGCCCTTGCTGAGTATTTCTATAAAGTCAGTGCAAAAAGTAGTCTTGGACAGGAAAAAAATGACAGAAGAGAAAGACTTAGAATACAGTTTTCAAAAGAACTACCAGATCAGATAGATGAAACAAACTATTTAGATGCTGATATAACAGAGGAAGAAGTAACTAGTGCAATAAATGAGAAATCTAATACTACCTCAGGGCATGATATACTTAGTTATGAAATCCTTAAGAAAGTACCCAAAAAAACTATAAACAAAATAACTTCCCTCTATAACAAAATCTGGAGCTTAGGAAAGATACCAAAAGCATGGAAAGTAGCTATGATAGTACCCATCCTAAAACCCAATAAGACCATGATGTAAGTTCATATAGGCCTATCTCCTTAACATCACAACTAGGTAAAATACTGGAAACTGTTGTGAATAAAAGAGTTAAATTCTACCTAGAAAAAAAACCAGTTATATAGCCCAAACCAGTCGGGGTTTAGAGCAGACGGAAGTACAGTATACCAGCTTCTAAGATTAGAACATGATGTAAAGCTAGGGTTCAAGAGGAAAGAGAAAACAGTGGCAGTCTTTCTAGATGTAGCTAGAGCATATGATGAATGCTGGCGAGATGGAGCTCTTTACAAAATGAAAAAGATTGGCATTACTGGTAAAACCTATAGGTATCTAGAAAACTTTTTACAGGACAGGTATTTTGCTGTACAGGTGAATAATGATAGGTCAGAAATATATGAACAACAGAATGGGATTTCTCAGTGATCAGTGATTTCTCCTTCAATTGTCACTATAGCTGTTAATGATTTAGCAGATTAATGATTAAGAATGCAGTATCACAATTTGCAGATGACTGTGCCATTTGGCGATCTGGAAAAAACTTGGACCATGTTTACCAAAAACTACAAAAACAGACAAAGTTTCAGAGTGGATGAAAAGTTGGGGCTTCCAAATTAATGTAAACAAAACAGTAGGTATGATATTCAGCAACGGAAATTTAAAAATAAAAAATAACAAAATCAATATAACCATTAAAGGTCAGAAAATATGTACATCCTTAAAAACAAGATTTCTGGGCATAACTTTAGATAAACAACTCAATTATAATAAACATATAGACAATTTAGTAGAAAGCTTTAGGGGACCCCTACATATGCTAAGGATAGTAAAAGGTAATGGATGGGCAGTCAGCAATAAAATAATGCTTATGTTCTACAAGTCTTTCATCAGGGGAAAACTGGATTATGCCAGCATAGTCTATGACTCAGCTGCAGCTTCTAACAAAGCAAAACTGGACAGGATTCAAAATGCAGCCATGAGAACCATTACAGGTGCATTTATATCAACACCAGTAGAAGCGCTAGAAGTAGCTCTTGGCATACCACCCCTTAGTCTAAGACGGAAAGAACTAAGATTAAATTATTGGAGTAAAGTAGCACAAGAGGTGACCCACCCAGCACATAAAGCATTTGTCAAAAACCAACCAAGTGTATGGGACATCCCCTTAAACAAAGATAGATATCCAACAGGGTGGAGAACTATAGAAGATCTAACGCAGCTCAAAGAACTATCAAACACAACTAAAAATAGTAATAAATATAGAAGCAAAATACCACCCTGGGAACTAAAAAACACCAATCATAGACTACTCACTTACTGAGAAGATCAAACAAAACATAGAAGATAAGGAAGCCAAAATGATAAGTAGAAAGGTCATAGATCAACTAACTAAACAAAGTCTGGCCGTCTACACTGATGGATCCAAGGGTGATAGTGGGCAACTAGGTGCAGGAGTTGTAATACCGCAATGGGGAATTAAAAAAAGCTACAGTATAACTGAAGGGGCTTCGATTTTTACTGCAGAGATGGTAGCAATTCTAAAAAGTTTAGAAATAATTGAAGATAACCCACCAGAAGCTGTTACGATATTTTAAGAGCAGGACTGGGAAGGTCGGAGATCAAGAGCCAAGTGAAACTAACTATAAATGAGGATTGAAAGACAACATGGAAGAACAGTAGAAAAGGCAGACACGCGTTCAAACTGCTGAAAGAACCAACAAGGATATGCCAGGTCAGAGAAGAATTAAAGATACCATCGAACAGAAAACTGTCGCGTCTCGGTGCAGCATACTTTATGATAGAGGAACCTCACTGCCAAGAATGTCAGGAAGAGAATGACATAGACCACTACCTGATCCACTGTAAAAAGTACGAACCACAAAGGCTAGAATTAAAAACTTACTATAGAAGTCACAATATAGGCATGACAGGTGATAAGCTTTTAAGTATAGATGCCCCAGGAGATGCCCAGTCAATACTTAAAAGATATATACATAAAACAAAGGAAAACATATAAGGTTAGTGCTTCAGAAAAGACATTCAACCAAATAGAAATTATGCAACAAAAACTAACAAATCATTAAAAAAAAAAAAAAAAAACCAGAAAATTAGCAAACCCATTCACAGGACAAGGAAATACAAAGAGATTTAAAAAAAAAAAAAAACACTAATACAAATTAAAACGAAGTGCAAAGGACAATAGCTATCTATATACAATACAAAAAACTGAAAATAAAATTACAAATACTAATATAAATTAAAACCAGCAACTGCAAAAGACAGTCATTTAAACTTAATACAAAATTAGTAAATAAAATGACACTAAATACCCCAATTATAACCAATTTTCAGGTTGAACAGGGTAGACCAAGATGGAACGAGAAGAGGCAATGGTCAGCTGTTAAGTGCCCGCTCTCCACCCATCACCGATTCAAAATAACAGCGTACATCGGCTTATCAGCCGAGTCTCATTACAAGCAGGCGATCCGCTAAGAAAAACACTTGACTGTGCTGGATTTATCATGCTTTCCATGCCAGAACTGTGCATTTTTTATAACAGTTGAAATCTGCTTTTATGTCAGACTAAATTATGTGAAAGACAATATTTCAAAAATTTCCCATTTGAATTTCAGTTCAAACAAACGAATTCAAAGTATTCATCCCCACAAACAAAGCATAAGCTTCTTACAACTTTTTAGCGTATCTGCCTTCATTCATGACACATGATTCCATCAAAGTTTCCAGCTCGTCGAAATATTTCTCCAGTTGTGCTTGCCAAATAGTTTTGTTGATCCTTATAAATTATATTTTTGAATGCTGTTTACATTATGCAAAGTGGATTTTATTTATTCTGTCAATAAACTTTGTATTCTACTGTAATGCAATTTACTTACATGAAAATAATGACAATGAATTCATGACTTAAAAAAAAAATAAAAAATCCTATGTTTGTTGCTATTTTGTTAGCAGAGATTAATACTCTACATATTTTTTATATGATTATAAATTAATTAATGTAACATAAATAAGTAAGAATATCAATAAACATGTTTGTTCTTATTTATTGCCTTTTGTTTTCAATCCTCGACTTTTGTATACCAGCAGAATGTAGAATATCTGGCGAAGCTGCATAACACATGAAGAGTAGAAATGGAAAGGATAATGAAAATATGGAAAGTGTTGAATGAGAAGGCACAAGACAGGCATTGTGTTTGGAGACTTTAGTTAGAACATCAAAGTTATGGTAGTAAAGAAAGGCTTCACTAAAATTCTAGTTTTTTGTGCCATCTGAAACCAGACATAATGACAACAGCTAAGAAGTTGATTGTAAATAGTCACAAATGCTTTGCCTCTTCTCAGCAGCTGACCTTTGCCTCAGCTGACCTCTGCCTCACAGAGGTACCAGAACTAGCATTTCCATTATTAACACTGTTTTCGTCATTGTCCTCATCAGACGTCATTTTGAATCTCCTCAAGATCATCTGCACGCATAGTCATTCAGGAGCCAGTAGTTATGCAGCACACAAGCAATTTTAACCACCACTGGTATCTCCTTTACCAAAAACATATCAAGGTATTTTAAACGTCTGAATTTATTTTTTTAAAGCCCAAAGGCCCTCTCAACCATCACCCTGGCTGAGGAATGAACATAATTGAAGTGTATCTGTTCCCTACTCAAATGGCCATTTTGTCTGAATGGAGTAATAAGGTACATTTCATTTTTGAATGCTCCGTCCTCAACCAGATGTAGAGAACTATGAAACAACCCATTCTCTAACTGATCTTTAAGAGGGCTGTTGGCAAACACACGAGCATCATGCACACTACCAGGCCATCCTACATACACATCAATAAATTTTAAAAGGGGCTGCATACCGCCATAAGTATTATAGTATAATTTATACTTGAAAACCCCGTACGATTGATGTAGGCATCTCGATGAGGTGACTAGGTGATCGAACTGGAATATGGCACCCATCGATAGCCCCAACAACACCTGGAAACCCTGTTTTCCGTCTAATCTCTGAATACATCTGCTGCTTATGGATGGCAGATATATGTACATACCGGAAATGTTCACCGCAGCGCAGAAATCCATAAATATGTAATGCAGGCGGTCCTTCTGAGGAGTTGGCAAGAGAGGCAGAAGATGCTGCAGCCAAAGGAAATATGAGAGAACTGTATAGCAGCACAAAGAAGCTAACAGGGAAATACAAGCAAACAAGTTGCCTCATAAAAGACAAGAATGGGAAACTGCTCAGCAATATACAAGAGCAAATGAAGAGGTGGACAGAATATTTTGGGGACCTTCTCAATAGACCAGCTCCACAAAACCCGCCGGACATCCAGCCAGCAGAAGAAGAGCTACAAATTAACGGTGAAAGACCAACGAAGGAAGAAATAAAGAAAGCCATAAAGCTTCTAAGAGAGGGAAAAGCGTCTGGACCTGATGGCATTCCAGCAGAGGCCATCAAAGCAGATATCGACACGGCTACAGAGATGTTATATAAATTACTTGGTAAAGTCTGGGAAAAGGAAGAGATACCAGCAGAATGGAAGGAAGGATATCTGGTTAAGTTGCCTAAGAAGGGAAATTTACAAGAGTGCACAAATTATAGAGAAATAATGTTACTATCAGTGCCAGGAAAAGTATTAAACAGGATTATCCTTGAGAGATTAAAAGAGTCCATAGACAAGAAACTGAGAGATGAACAAGCAGGTTTTCGACAAAACAGATCATGTACAGACCAGATAGCCACTTTGAGAATAATAGTTGAACAAAGTCTGGAATGGAATTCACCACTATACATCGGATTTGTGGACTACGAAAAGGCATTTGACAGTGTAGACAGAGAATCACTTTGGAAATTGATGAGGCATTATGGAGTTCCCCTGAAGATCATTAATTTAATAAAGAAAACATATGAAGACATGACATGCAGAGTTCTTCACGAAGGACAGCTTACAGAACCGTTTGGGATAAGAACAGGAGTGCGACAGGGATGCCTCTTGTCTCCATTTCTTTTCTTGCTGGCAATAGATTGGGTTATGAGATCATCGACAACACACAACAGAAATGGAATCCAGTGGACTCTGACTAAGCAGTTGGATGATCTGGATTTTGCTGATGACTTGGATCTTCTGTCCCATAACCGTAATCAGATGCAGGACAAATTGAAAACACTCGATGAGAGGTCACAGCAATTGGGTCTGAAAATACACAGGGAAAAGACAAAAATAATGAGAATAAATGCAGGTAATGATAACAGGGTTGAACTTGAAGAAACACCAATTCAAGATGTAGAATCATACACATATCTTGGCAGTAATATAGACAAAGTTGGAGGGACAGACAGCGATATCAAAATAAGAATACAAAAGGCAAGAGGAGCTTTCATTGCATTGGGAAATATATGGAGATCAAGAGAAATTGGATCCAACACGAAAATAAGAATCTTCAACTCAAATGTGAAGTCAGTCCTATTGTATGGCTCGGAGACATGGAGAACAACAAAGACAACAACCAAAAAGCTACAGACTTTCATAAATGGGTGCTTGCGTAGAATAGAGGGATTAAAATGGTATGACAAGGTTACCAACGTGGAACTGATGACAAGAACTAGACAAGTGCCAGTGGAACAAGAGATGAGAAGAAGGCGATGGATAGGACACACACTGAGGAAACCTGTTGATAGCATTACAAAGCAGTCCTTGTTCTGGAACCCCCAGGGCAAGAGAGGCAGAGGAAGACCAAGAAGTACATGGAGAAGAGAGTTGGAAACAGAGGTGAAAATGATGAGGAGAACATGGAAAGAACTTGAGATGATGGCACGGGACAGGAGGACTTGGCATGTGTTTGTTGAAGGCCTATGCTCCTTTGGGAGTGGAGGGTTATGAAGAAGAAGATGAAGAAGGCGGTCCTTAGACAAGCCAAAGCTATCAGCAACACCTGTGGTACACAAAAGTGTTATTAGAAATTTTACCAGTGGTTGTTAAAATTGTTTTTGCTTTAAAACTATTAGTTATCCAGAATATGCAGTATTAAAATACTGGGACAGAATTAAACACAAAAATCATGATTTTGGTGACATGAATATTGAAAAACCAAAAATAAAGCCTACCTCTGAATGACTCAGTGTTTGCTAACAGCCAGAGCGGTTCAAAAATTGTCTTCTCAAGTGTCACATATCTGCAGTGGAGATGTAGATAAAGATCACTACACAGTTTCTGAAAAGATAAATGTTATAGTTATTATAATGATGAGACTACAGGAGATTTCATTGATATGTTTGTTATTTTTACCATATATGAAAGGACTATATGTATCAAGACATGCCAAGTACAGTTGTATTTTTAATTTTCAACTCACCTCCACGGTTCTGCGAGACATTCTGAAGTGCACCTTGAGTCACTGTCGCGTTTAGATAGGTTTTAAATTATGTAGGGTCCCGCCTGAGTATAGGAGATGGTGATGATACGTGAGAAGTAAAGGTGTAATAAATAGATTTTTCACTAGTGGATAGTTTAAGAAGAAGATCTGTCTCTTGACTGAATAGTTCCTCTAGTCCAGCCTATCTGTACGACTATAATTTAGTATCAGACAATCTTTCACCCCCTTATATTGAGAAATATAAGTTAAACTAAACACGCTCACACAATTATGTGACAACAAGACACACACAAACGTGAAAATTTATGGTAAAATTGGGTATGTGACCTTTGTAGGTTCGTTTGTTGTTTATTATCACTAAACTTTACAACATCAAATATCTAAAGTAAAAAAAATCAAATACATCAGAATTACATGCATAGAAATATACAGAATACCTATGCCCTCCTCTCCTTTAGAAGATAAGAACCCACCAAGTTACTAACCCCAAAGGTTAGTACTAGGTCATAGCATAGACTGAAGAGAAAAAAAACACACGAACAAAGTTCCTACTAAATGTTACTCCGTAAGTACACAATAGTTAAGCAAACAAAAACCAGTGATGGTATAGGTTATGTAACTAAGAAAATTATTCACTCTTTCTGTCTGACATTCAGTGGCCACTCATTCACGCTTACCTAAATCTGGGCGATATATCCCGTGGTATTGCGAGTATACTGCATATAACTTCCAGTGTTTTTCTATCTTCCAAATTTGGCCCCAGTCCTTCCTCTCTAACACATAAGATTTCTATGAGGGGGACGCCAAATTTGGTGGTTGATTATCGGATGGACTAAAGTCACCTTGGATAGTTAATGTAGAAGAATAACTTCGCGATCTGTGTTCACTGTAAACAGTAGTAAATGTTTCTAGTCTTTTAAAACCTCTGGTTGCTAAAAAAAAAGAACTGTTACCAGTTATAACTGATGAAGATGATAGATCCTATCGACTGACTCTGGTGTGAGTGTCGATTTTGAAACAGTGTAACGTGCTGGATAAATCCGAGAATACAACTGTCAAACATTAGATGATACTGTTATCTTTGGTTACGCCACACTGGGCTGATAAAAATGGAATAAATATCTGGGTAGTATTGAGTCCAGTTTACTTTACTTTAAAATGTTAATTTTTGCCTCTTTGGCCGGTCCTGTTCACAGCTGAACTTGGGGACACCTTTACTTCTCACGTATCATCACCATCTCCTATACTCAGGCGGGACCCTACATAACTTAAAACATATCTAAACGCGACAGTCACCATCTCTGTATTGAGACACGATGTCTTCAACATAATTCTCAATGTGTACCAATCTGTGGAAACATTCCAAATTAATGATAGACATACTCAAACATACAGTACCTCTAATGTCTTCTGTTAAATAGTGATAGTCCTATGTCAAACTGTTTTCCACAACTTGATAGTGCACTATTTAATTATTGAAGAAAGATACGGTATGCAACTATAATGGGTTATAATTATGATATAAAAGGTAAAGGGATCCCGTTTACACGCCCACTGAGGCATATTGGCAATATGGTGTTAGGCTCATATTTTCTTGACTATCAGCACACAAGGGGTGATGTGGTCAGCATCACGCTGGCCGCCTTAACCTTCCCAGAGTTGCTCTGGTACCCAATTAGGGCTGAGTTGACCCAGGAGCCGTTTACAGTCTAAAAAGATCCCACCTCAACTGGGGATCGAACCATGGACCACTGAGCTAGGAAGCCAGTGCACTAACCACTGTGTTGCCGTGGCTCCCAATTATGATATATAGTGTCTATAATACTCAATCGTTATGCACAGCTTATTGAATCATCACTCCTTATCTTTTTATATTTTATATATGGTACATGAAACTTTTCATGAAGTTTTTTTTTTAAAAATCCAGAACTACTAATAGAGTCAAGATTTTTGATTGGTCAGAGGGTAGGGTAATACAATTAACAACTCCTTGTAAGATCAGGCCATTTGAATTTGAAAGCCATCGCAAGTTGAGATCAGCGGGAAAAGCCTTGTGACCAAGCTTTTTGCCGTCTGGACATTAAAAGCAGTTAGAGAACCCATTTACTGCTAGTCAACTTTGTGCATGTTATTAATTCTTTACTTGAGGTAAGCGATATGCTTTTATTTGTATATTTCCTTAGCAAGTATCAGGCTCTAGGTGTATGCCGATACAGTGTATTTCGATACTGCTGCTTGGGAGATAGTTCAGGTTATGATGACCTAGGTAGGAATGCAGTCTTTTTCGGAGTGAAATGTGTTGCTATTGGCCTTACAAATGTTGTGCCATAGAGCCGTGGTAATAAAATTGATATTGCCATTTGGGAAGTGAAAATAAATGTGTTTGTAAGTTTGCCATACAATTTTGCGACTGTAAGTAGTGTAAGTCCAGGAGAAAATAAATTGGTAGTGGTTTCTGAAGTGACACCATGTTCAAATAACATGTGACACTACACATAGAATGTTTGAAAGAAGTCATTAACAAGTCACAAGAAGATATCTGTACACCCCTGCTGATTTTGTGGAAGACAAGCAATGCTAAAGAAATATTGGCTTTTATGCCATATGAAAAAAAGAATGAAAACACAGGACTGACAGTAGTCAAGAAAATATAGGGTTTGGTGCATATGGTCAGCACACATGGCTGACCCCAGGTAAGCTTACTATTGATAGTTGTGGAGATGTTATAGACAGGATATAAATGGGAGGAAACCTTCGTTCCTATTTCAGGGTTGTATTACCTGTAACCAAAGTGTTGAAGACAAACCTGGAGAAGACAGAATTTGTGGCAGTAAAGGCTCATCATATACCTTGAGATACATGCCAGTTCTTCATCCACAAGCAGCACCATTTGAGTGACAATTTACAGAGTCTGGAGCCTACAGCATCAGACAGGCTTACAGATAAGTGCCACCACACAGGCACATGACAGTTCTACTCAATTTTAACCACCACAACAAAAGACTTTCCTGGGGGATGATTAAAACAACAAACCCTCCAATATTGACTATTGTACTATCAAGCAGTGAACATCAGACAGTGGGGTACCCATTCTAGTGACACTTTCATTTTTGTTACACTTCATGGACAGTGTTCCATCGTATTTATTTAAAACCTGTAAATAAATATTTTATGATTTTGAATAGTCCTGTTCCAAAAGATTGAGGTTCAGGACAATAAATTGTATATTGATACCCTGTAGCGAAATCTGTGAGATCATCGCTAAATTTCAGTAAGATTTTAGTCCTATGATAATAAATAAACCCGCCCTCAGGTGTCTGACTATTGGCATCTTCAACGCCAGTAGAGCGCTGCCTTTTGTGCAGTGGAAATGCTTAAAAAATGACCCGCCGTAAAATCTAACAAGCCTTTTAGTTTCGGTTTCGAGACGTACAATTAACAATTTAACATCTTGCCCGATCTGCTGCACGAAACTGAGGCAAGACTTATAATTAACGATCTGCCAGAAGTGTGACACAAAACTAACGTTCTGAATTAACGTAATATGTTAACTTTAACGCTATAATTAGTAGTAACTCGGACATTTTCAAGTAGTAAGAACGAAAAAATTGTAATAATTAACCCCAACACTACCAACGTTTTGAAAAAAAAACCCTCTTCGCTCTGAACGCGGTTCCTTTACTATATACACACTGTGGGCAAAGCCAGCAGATACAAACACACAGACAGTTTAAATTCTCGCCGCGTAGTGTATTTCTGACATCATTCAAACTAGTTGGTTTATTTGAATAATGAAAAAAAAATGATAGAGAATGAGGGGGGAAGATGGCCGACTTGTGTAAAAGTTATATTTGACGATTAACAGTGACAAAACTGAAAATCTAAACCATAATGAAACTGACCATAAAAATCATATATTAGGATAGCTTAGTGTCTCCTGAGAAATAATATGTTTTAAAATATATGGTAGTCCAATTATTAGCGAAGTTATTGAGATAATACTACAGTATATGTCTACGCACGCTAGGACGGACAGACTGTTGTTCTTGCTCGTTAGACATAACGTTATTGGGGACGCAAGTTTAAAAAAGAGGCATTGGAGTGATTCAAATCCGATTGGGTGGTATAAGAGTACAGGAGTAACGGGGGGAGGTAGGAAAATGTTAACCAAAACTAAACATCTTTTTGTATTGGCATAACTAACGCAGACTGACCAATGGACTACGAGACACATAGTTTGTTTGGAATTTTGTTTTTGTTTTTTCAAAATTAAATTCAAAATTTGGTAGTTGCCTGATTTCATTGGCCAGCTCTAATAGGTATTGGCCAAAGGCTTAGGGGTCTCGTGGCCATTTGACAAGAAATTTTTATATCAACAAGTACGTTTAGAGCAGATGTGATAAATTGTAAAAATAAATACTAAATTCACAGTCTGGACAGGGCAGAGAAAACTGAGGCCATATCTTTTGCCAGTCAACGTTCTTTGTGACATATTTCTTTGAATTTATGGTAAGAATGCTTTATGTATTAATATGCTTGATTAAAACTGCAAAAGTTAGATACTGCTATTGGGAAAAGTGAAGGACATGCCGGGAGCAAACATTATTGAGTCCTCACATTGAACTGTATTTGACTATTGCATATTGTTATGATTATGTATTGATATTATTGTATTAGAAGATGTTAGTAAGCCTCAGTGTTCCATGAACACTCTTCAACATGCCTAGAGCGTTTATAATTAAGAAAAAAAAAAAGAAAAATCATACAAAAAGAAGATGTGGTTACTCCACGTTATTGTATTGAAGAAAACTATGGAAAAGTACAGTGGCGTATCTGCCATAGGGACCTGAGGTGTGGTCACAGCAAGGTGTGAGTCATATAAATTAGGGGCTGGTGCACCTGTATGCACACGAGGCTGACCCCATACCATCATGTGTACATTAGTGATAAGAAATTGTGATCAGATGTGAAAAGGCCAGGGTGTCTTTTATTGCAGGGTTTTTATTTCCTGTTATCAGCCGGTGACAGGAAACCTGATGAGTGATTGTAAAGACAAAAGTCTCCTTTCAAAAGTTTATGCTGTCAGCAGATAGCCAGAAGGAGCTTGTGTGTGCTGATCTATATATTCTCTGCAGCGACATACTGACTTGTTATCTTTATACCAAGAATCCCAGGTGATGTGTTAGCATCTGGGACATCTGACACTTCATTCAAATAAACATTGTTATTTCCAAGAATAAACAGAATTATATGGGGCGTGATGAAACAACAGCTCCTCCTAACAAATGACTAACACTAGTAGCTATTAAAGTTTTAGTCTGTGAATACACCTACAGGAATAATATAGTGACATTATACTTATCGGACAAAGAGTCCAGACATTTTAGTTAATCAGTATATGTAAAATATATTTTCCTCATTTTCAAAGACCTGTCCAAAAGAGATGGCAGGACAGGCAGATTAAATTGTACAAAGAAAAGAATTCAATTTAAAAGAAAACTTTAACCACAGTCTTATTCATTTCCTTATAGTGAGTTAAAGTGTATTGTGTTGATGTACCACCATTTTCATTTCACCCCTAGACACTAGTCACATCAGACACCAGCCACTAGAATAAAAATACAGACCGTGTGAGATCTAGGGAGGTAGCGTTAGGTTCCCTGATAATACATCATCATCATCATCTTTTAGAGTCAGGGGCCTACATTTGTTTGACCTCACACGGTTGGCACAGACACAGCTTTCTTTCTTTTTAGGTAACATCTTAACCTCCCCAGCAAAATTACACTTGCTACATACCCCTATATATATACCAAAACGTACCCACCAGTCTTACTTATTTCCATTTTGTTGAATTACAGTTCTGTTTGTATTTGTTCATTCCTCACATTAAATACCTACATACCCTAGACACTTGCCATATACATAACACTACAGAAATAAATAATACACAGGGTGAGATCTCAAGAGGTAGCGGATAGGGACCCCTGAGAAATACTTCATCATCTTTCTGATTCAGGGTACTTACATAGCTTGACCTCACCTTGTTAACCTTTTAATTTAATACCATCAAAACCTCTTATCACACTGATAAGCTGTTGAAAGATCCAACACGAACATGTCAGATAAATAAAGAACCAAAAATTCCATGCATTAAAAAGCTTATTAGACTACAACAAGGAATATGATATTTTATGATAGAGGAACCCCACTGTGAAGCATGTCTTGAGAGAAATACCATAGCTCATTATGTGCTAACATGCAAGAAATATGAACAGCAAAGAAAACCACTTAAAGAATATTTGAAAGCACAACACTCATTATCACTAGAAAATGAGCGAAAAGTTAACCTACCCAGGGAACTACAAAACATAATAAAATGTTATATTACCAGAACAAAAATTAACATATAAGTACCAGAGCAAAGGAGAAAGTGTAAAGTAAAAACAAAATACATAAATAAAATATTCACTACAAGAGTAAGATAAATTTCAAAACATTACAAAGCAGAGTATTCCAAATATAATTACAAGAGTTAATATCAAGGGCAATAGATAAGGAGGTGACATACAATAAATCAGAGCCCAAACATCACAAGGCTCAACAAGGTAAAGGGAGATATACTCAAAAAACAGGGAATAGATACACCAACAGATCTTAGAAAACGCAACACCAAACGCCAGAGTGAATTCACAGTCTGGAAAAACAACAAATGTAAGGTACTATATGGAAAAATGAACACTATATACCCAAATTATAACCCATATGGGGTTGAACCGGGTATCCCAAGCACAAATCAAAATTCAGTGGTTTTTGTAAGGTCCTAAAATCAACAACAACGTATACCCGTGAAAACAATGACGAAAGAAGAATTAAAACTCACACCTTAATTTCAGCATCTGCAGTACATTTAGAAGACTGAAAAGTTAATATAGGAAAATATATCGTTATTTGATTATTTACTTAATTTTTTAAAGACAAAGTATTCCGTTCAACCCTTGATGGGTTATAATTAGGATATATAGTGTAGTAAATTCAAAATAATAAAATCTGATTTCTGATATCTAAATAACTTTACAACACTGTGACACTCACACACATATAACACTCTATAAGACTATCTTAAATGAGTCAAGTGTTAAAGTTTAAAAATAGATGTATTAATTCCTTTCAATAATAGATATCCTGATTCAACTACACAGTGAACCAGGAATCACAATCAAATGTAATTACAAGTTGTATGTATACAATTTATCGATATGATCTTTGTATTGACATATTTTATTATTATTATTCTATGTGTGTAAGTTGTGAAGTAGTACTATGAGGTAATACTGGCTTTTTCAAGCTAGGTTGTTGTTTGTCATCATGACTTCAAGTGTTTGCTTAGGGTGGAAATCGTATTGGGAAAAGTTCACAGTTCCTGTCATTTGAAACAATTTATTGTCCCTCTTTAATTAATCTACTGTCAATTTTTGAGGGGGGGGCACATAGGATTGAGCTGCTCTGGCCACAGAATCTTATCTTCTGTGATGGCGGCAGGAAACAGTCTCCTCTGCTCGCTTGCTTCACTATGTTCTTGAGACACCTCACTGGTCGCTATCTGGATCAAGGGGTATGCTATCAGCCTCTGGATTCAGCAAAACTCAGACCAGGTGCTGCTTCAATAAGTTAGGACCACGGTCCCTGAAACAAGAAGGTTGTACCTCCTACTTCAGAACCAATTTATAATCTGTTTCCACACTGAAACACAATACATAACAAACACTGAGTTCAGAGCGGTAGGCCAACTGCTAGCTTCATCTGAAACAATTTACACCAGTATTCTTCTCCCCTAATGGTTACTACGCCTCTGCAATTCCAGCATTAGTTCCTTCTAGTCAATAAGATAGGTGTCAGTGTACTATTTGGCGATCCCATGCAGATATACTTCTCTCCGACAAGTTTTGTTCAGGTTGGAGCAGTATCTAGGCTTTGCCTCATGTTTGCTACTGAACCACACACATATACAGACATAAATTATCAATTCACATTCAATTTTCATCAAAAAGATATCAAATATGTCAATCTTACCACAATTCATGAAAATAATAAACAAATACGTTGACTGGCGATGAATTATGGCACAAATTCCGATCTGCCTCTGTCCCAGGCTTTTATTTAGAAAAATATGAGCTGGATCTCAACGCATTGTTTCTTAGTAAGTTTATTCTAAAATGTGGCACTGAACAGACGCTCCTAATTGACTATATCAGCGGGTCTAGCCAATAGGACCATGTTTACACAAGCTTTTGAAAAAATTTTCCTTTCCTACGTTTCCCCTAACAACCAAAAATAGTATTTGCAGTCCGACTAATCATGTTTCGTCTTACATATCATTCCCGCCAATCAAATCGGATTTAACATGTTGGCCTATTTCCCGTAAAATGGTGGTTTCAAAACATGCCACTGTGCGATTATGATTTGGTGCTGTCAGACATCCTCACTATTTTCTTTTGGCTATAAATTGTTAATTCCTAGACTATTTGCGTAACACTTAACATATTCTTTGTCAGCAAGTCCTAAGGAACCCAAATATGTAAATTTAATGGAGCTAAGTGGCTGCGTTCAAAATATGCATTTTCTTCTACCTCCCGTTCACTTCGATACGATGTGGTGTCTCGGTACTGTCAGGCTTTCAGACATAAAACAGTATAATGTCATGTTTACTAATAAGCATTAAACAGGTTTTTAAACCTAACCCTCGTATTTGTAGTGTTTTTTATCACTGACTATTTGAAAAAAAAAGTTAGTGCTTCATGCCTTACGCTTGGGGGTGGCATTAATTTTATATCGCGAGACGCGTGTTAGTGTTGCATACGTTCCTCCGTTCAGCCCTCTCTCTCTCTATCCTAAGTTCATCTGTCTTTTCATTACGCAGTGTATAAAATGAAATTAATGCTAGTATTAATCTAGGTCATTATTCAGCTTGCGTATCTCAAGGTTTTCTAAGAAATACAGTACACGTTTTATTGTTAGAAAGGCGTGTATGCTGCTATAGGCTTTACTATCAAACGTGAAAGCGTTTCAATATGCAGACGAAGTAGAAAAAGGGGGATCTCGAGTACAGTCATTGTGACAGCACTGTTCTTTACCATTCTTCTTTCCCTTTTATTGAATTTATGTGTTAGGCTTTACATTTACCTTTTAATTTATATATGTGGATTTAGAATGTTTCACGACACCCCTCCACACAGTCCAAATAGAGTAAATCAAAACTGTAAAACTGTGTGAATGTATGTGTGTGTGTGCCCTCACCTTTAAAAAAAAAAAAAATAATAAAAATGAAAAACAAATACAAACAAAAAAGAACAAGAAAAAAAGTAAAGTCTCTCATAACTGCCATGTTATTAACAAAGTGAAAAGGGGTGAGAAAGCCCAGGGGTGTCATGGATGACACTCAATCCACCAATTATTTGTCATCATCCACATGAGCACCTCATCAGACTACCACTTATCCTAACACCATCATTGATCCTTATTTATTAATTTTAGTTCTTGTTACATACTTGTTATATACTGATAATTATGGTGGATGTTTTTATGGTGAAGAAGGTGAGTGTGCTTTGGGACAGTCACTCACATTACAAGGTTACGCATCAGAAGCATCATAGAAGGGTGTAACGGCAAATGATATTTTAACCATGGTTTATTACAATTATAACATCACGTAGATCTAGACGAATACAGTTACATCGAAACATGAATCTTCATAATGCAGTTAACATACGGCCCATACACATCCTGGCCTACAAAATCTCTACTCCTCACATCAGTGCACAAATACTGCATCTACGGCAGATATATAATAATCAAGGCCTACAAAATCTCTATACTTCACATCAGTGCACAAATACTGCATCTACGGCAGATATATAATAATCAAGGCCTACAAAATCTCTATACTTCACATCAGTGCACAAATACTGCATCTACGGCAGATATATAATAATCAAGGCCTACCAAATCTCTATACTTCACATCAGTGTACAAATACTGCATCTACGGCAGATATATAATAATCAAGGCCTACCAAATCTCTATACTTCACATCAGTGTACAAATACTGCATCTACGGCAGATATATAATAATCAAGGCCTACAAAATCTCTATAGCCCTGCGCAGGCATACATTATCCAAAAAACACCTTAGGGCTGACCACCTCAGTCAAAAACCCTGCACACACTGAACCCACGGGAACACACCCCGTTCACACAGTCACGAGAATCTACTGTTCTCTTAACACTGCTCTCAAAAATCCCTGCGGACACCAGCCGCGAGAGCTATTCACACATCACTTAAAACCAGTACAGAAACAGTTCATTATGACCAGAGTTCACCTGCTATCTGACATACTGTCTTCCACGAAACCAAGAGGAGATATCTTTAAACAAATCCATACCAATCTGTAAGCAAGTACTCTAACCCAAAATTAACTCTACTCAACACGTATTTCCCAAGATCATTTCCCTTTCATCACATCTGCACTCATCAATACTGTTTTACTATATTGTGCAATTCTCTGGGTCTATCTATTCTCAACACCTGTTCCCCAGTTATGGATGAATTGCAAGCCTGTAAATAATCTTATATTGGTTCTCTCTGTTTTTCATACTTTCTACATTTAAGTAGGAAATTCTCTATTTATTTTTTTTTCTAGGCACTCTGCATAATAAGGTTCTTCTATTCTAAAATAGCCCATTCCTAGTTGCAGTCTAAGAAGTTTCTTATTGCTAGAAATTTTTAGTTCTCTAGATAATTGACACGTTCTTGTTGGAGCCTTGAACGATTTATATGCATATCGGCTTCCATCCCACTCTACTATACATTCGTCAGTTATTATTCTTTTAATTAAGCTTTTGATCTTTGTTTTACTCATGCCCACATTTCAATCAATCAATCAATCAATCAATACCCTTTAGCCCCCCAAGAAGCATAGGCCTTCAACAAACACATGCCAAGTCTTCCTGCACACTTATTTGGTGTCTATTATTTCTACTTTTCTTAACTTCTTTTATCCACCTTTTAATTTCCCTCTATGCCAGTATGTGAAGGTATCCAAGCTATTAGAATGGAACATCCTCTGGAGTATAGGTAGGTATTTACCAGTAATATCTCTTCTGATATATCTGGTCTACTGCATTCTCATGAGTGTCTTATAGCTTGAAAAACAGAAAATGAATCTGTTAATACTGTCAATTTATGAGGAGGGTTGCAATAGAAGATTTCCAGAGCTTTCAGAATTTCTATCTAATTTAATCTTGTGCTGCATTCCTAGGTATCGTGTGGTTTGGACTGTACTATTTTTTTGCCCCTGTAAGTTTATGTCAATTATCTTATTTTTAACAATATTACATTTACTGAAGATCATTCCTACTGTCCTATTCGCATATGAGTGAAATCCCCATTTATTCACCCATTTATATACTCGATTTATTTGTTTTTGAAGATTATTATATAATTTTGTTAGATTTTCCCCAGATCTCCATGTAACAATTATTCAGTTCGTTTCTGTATTAGGAAGTGAGAAGAAAAATGCAGACAGTACCAAAGTAGAAGAAGAATGTACAAATGATGTATGCAAAGAAAGATCATCTAGACAATTTTATATGAGACAACTCTAATGTTTAATAATAATAATAATAATAAATTCTTTAAGCACCAAACACGGCGCATAAGGCAGAAACCAGTGCTCTCCAGGTTGTTCGTTGTGACGCCACTCCTCTTAGCTCTTGCACATTATTTAGGCCCAACGTTCTTCCTTCTCTTATTATTGTTCTTCTGTTTCTTTTGGTCTTCCTTTTTTCCTCTTACCCTCAGGAACCCAAGTGAGCGCCTGTAGTGGTATTCTGTTGTTTTGCATTCGTAGGACATGACCGATATATGACCATCGTCTTTTCCTTATATAGTCGGAGACATATTTCTGCCTAGAGTCTTCTCTTATTTGTCGATTAGTCTTGAATTCTTTCCAACTGATGTTCATGAGTTTTCTAAGACATTTGTTCTCGAATGTATTCAGCTTGTTCTCCAATGATTTTGTTATTTTCCAACTCTCACAGCCTTATGTTAACACTGAGATAACATTTGAATTAAACAGACGAAGCTTGGTATGTATATTCAATGATCGTAATTTCCAAATGTTAGATAATCTATTGAAGGCGCTAGCTGCCAAAGCAATTCTAGTATGGATTTCTCTTGTTGTGTCACCATCCTGAGTCATTTTACTTCCTAAATAATTGAAACTTTCAACTTTCTGTAGTTTTTCCCTGTTCAAGATGATATCAAAGGTCTCGTTAGAAAAGTTCATAGCTTTAGTTTTAGAGGCATTTATTTGGAGACCTATTTTAACCGAGAGATGACACAAATTATTTATTGCTTTCTTGGGATTGTCTTGGTGTTGAACTTAAGAATGCTACATCATCTGCGAAATCCAGGTCCCCCAGGAATTTTCCATTTGTCCATTTTATACCCAATTGTTCATTGTGGGTATAGTTTCTCATAACCCAATCAATAGCTATTCCAAAAAGTAGTGGTGACATAATACAGCCTTGTTTAACCCCTGTTTCTACTGTAAACCATTCTGTATTCCCTTTATTTGTTCTAACACAACATCTTGCATTGTCATATAGCGCTTTGATTATATTCACATATTTTGTTGGAAAACCATAGATTGTAAGTATCTTCCACAATGATGGGCGGTGTAGACTATCAAAGGCTTTTTGAAAATCTATGAAGGTGATAATAAGTGGCGATTGCCTTTCCACTGATTCTTCTATAATTGTTCTTAGTGTGAATATTTGATCAATACATGATCGTTTCGGCCTGAAAACCGCTTGTTCTTCTCTGATCTTTTCGTCAGCATGCAATTTAAGTCTTTCTAACATCATGCAACATAATAATTTTCCAGGTACTGATAATGGAGATATACCACGCCAGTTATTACAGTCTGATAGATCACCTTTCTTCGGTAACTTTACAATAATACTGTCTTTCCATTGTTGTGGTGGTTGTTCTTCTCTCCATACTTCATTTATAATATCTAAAATTCTCAAGAGGTTGTTGTCATTAACTGCTTTAATCATTTCCCCTGAAATTTCGTCAACTCCAGCAGCTTTAAAATTTTTAAATCTTTTAACGGCTTGTTTGATCTCGTCCAGCGTGAATTCATCGCAAGTTATTGGCAAGGTTTAATAAAGACTAATTAATAAAATAATTTTCAGTAAATAAAAATGTTTCCCCCCTTTAATCCAATGATCCGAAATTTAGATTTAGTAGTATAAGGATTGTTGTGTTTAATTGCTGAAACCGAAAATTACTGGTAATATTTTCATTAAAAGTTTCATTGTATAGATTTTTTGCAAGGGTAAGTAACTCTTATAAATGTTTCCTTTCCCTAATTCTTCGATAAATTTCGCATGAACATTCAAACCGCAAACATCGAAGGAGTACTTAGTGAAAAGAACCTGACGTAAACAATGAACGCACCATCAACGTTCGAATCATTTCTTTTGTTTGAAGGAGAAAAGAAGTAAGGTTGTCCTTGTTTATTTTACTTGTTCCCACCAACTGGTAAAACGTATCATGAGGCTCAGCAGGCACAACTATAAGCACTAAAATTTTATGTTCATTACCTATTATCGATAACGTAGAAGCAGTTGAGCAACAATAAATAATTTCAAATGTTTGTTACTATTTTGTCGTTCTGCTATTGACATCGTTGTCACTTTAGTATTGTTCCAGATAGATGTTTGCAATCTTTCAATTCGTTTGCGTACAATTTATGTATCTTTCCTTTTCATCAAAAATGGTTTTCTTTTGTTGTTAACGAACTTTTTGGTTGTCGCTTCCAAATAAGTCGCCCACGTCGTTTGGGTTATGGGGTTGAAATGAACAGTGATGTTCCATGCAACCTTATGAAAGAATTTAGAGATGCAGTAATAAGAGGTAAGGGTTAGGTTTGAGAATTCCAAACTTTAACCCTAACAACGTGGGCGACTTATCTGAATGGCTTGGAGAACACGGCCCACTGTTGTTTATTTCAGCCGGTTAGGTTTAGGATTCCTATAGGCTACCATACACCTTATTACTGCGTCTCTAAATTCTATTTTAAGGCCATATCTTTGTGTTTTTATGTAGAATGTTTCCATGTAAATAGTCACTTCGACTCGTTTATATTTTTTCATGTAATATAAATTTAAATACACCGGATTTTTGTCACACTTTAAAGGGTAGTGGAACAGCTGTGTGTAGTAGATTTTTGCTCGAAGGTAGGTTTGATTTCTAATGGTGTCCCAAGTGCAACAGAAGTAGAAATTAGAATAACTGGAAGGAAGGGGATTGATGGGAATATATGGATTTGCAGATGTAGGGGATTGGATGTGCATACTATTAAATGATCTGTGACAAACGGATCTTGGTTTGAGGAAACTGGGTATTTGAAATTATGGTGATAACATACAAGGGGGTGAAAAGGGTTACTTTTTAATCTGTTGAATTAATCCTGGTAAGTGGTGATTTTTTAAAATGTTTCTTGCCGCCAAGGGCTGCTTTAAATTCTCTACAGGTCTAAATTTCTAAATTTTTCTGCAAAAAAAAAAAAGGGGGGGGGGGGGGGGGGGGGGGGGTTTGCAGCTTTGTTTCGAAAACCAGATTTTTTTTGGTTTTCAAATATCCCAATTGTTCAAAAAGTAGCCCAAAATAGCCCGTCACCCAGTACGCATTAAAAATAACCCAAAGTTGCCCAAAATAAAAAAAATCACCCATATTGTGATCAAAAGTTGCCCAAAGAAACTTAAGATTCTCAGAATATTTTGGTTTTTGGGTGTTAGGATAAAAGATTATAGACCTTTAATATGATCATGTTTAATATTTTCGCTGCTACTGATAATAACATTATTATACTTCTGGCAGTTATGTAATTTGTGCACTCTTGCAGATCTCCCTTCTTTCACAACTGGACTTCCTATCCTTTCTTCCAATGTGCTGGTATTTTATCTCTCCCCCAGACTTTCCTTTAGTTGGATTGTTGAGGAAACGTATTCTTCATGTCCGCATGAATATGTTTTCAGGAAGACAATTGGAAAATCACAGGACAAAGTATTTGTTCTTGCATTAGTTAATACTAGCATGTTCTCATATTTAGGCTTTGTAATTTTGTGAATTTACTCTTGCTCTTTCTTAATTTTGTCTTTACAAATTCATACTGTATATTTTGAAGATGAGCACCTATGTTTTTTTTTTTGGGGGGGGGGTATATGATATGTTCACTGCACCAAGCACCTCATTCAGGGTATCTAAATAGAATTATGGGTAATATCGGAATGACATTCGCTGAACGCTCAGCACAGAATATTCACTTGCAGTTATTTCCCTTCCTGCGTTTAGAAGAGTTTCCTGGACATGTATCGTAGTGTGCAAGTATCGATTATAATTATGAACTGTCATACTATGTGGGGTGCAAAAACGCAGAGATAATTATGAACAAAATTTGGAGAAAAATTATTGTTTTTTAAAGCTTGATGCTGATGGCATAACAAGAAATGTTTCTGCCCCAGAGGTCAATATGCCGAGCAGAAGCGTTTTAACTCTTAGTATACGAGCGGCCTTCTAGAGAGGCCGATGATCGATCCCCGTCAATAGCGAAAATTTATAGCTGAATGCATGTTTCAAACCACTGATCAATTTAGTTACATGCATGATGTAGGGGGTTTCATTTCTTCACATTTTGATATATAACACTTATGTTATCTTTATAAATAAATTACTTATTGCAAAATCTGTAATGGTAGTCATGAAAGGCAGCTCGTATACTAAAAGTTAACTTTATTGAATCCTCCGGTTGATGTGATGACCCCGAGCCGAGGGTTACAGTATAGCTGTAAATGCCCGGTACAGGAAATTTTAATGGGAGATAACTCTGAAATACCCATATTCTGTGCTGAGCGTTCAGCGAACTTCATTCCGATATTACCAAATTATAAATGAGGTTATCATCATCATCACGTAAAACTGCTATAGAAATCACCACTGTAAAAGCACTTGAGATGCTTTAGTGGAACCTTCCTGCGGTGGAGCCAACAACAGTAGTGACCCTACGCTTCTTATGAGACCATAAAAATAACGATGGGAAGAAAAAATGGTTTTGATGAACAGATTTCTTTGTTTTAACTAATGATCCAGCATTATTGTTAAACATTTGAACTAGTGATCCAGTGTTATGGTTAAACATTTGAACTAATGATCCAGTGTTATGGTTAAAAATTTGAACTAATGATCCAGTGTTATTGTTAAACATTTGAACTAGTGATCCAGTGTTATGGTTAAACATTTGAACTAATGATCCAGTGTTATGGTTAAACATTTGAACTAATGATCCAGTGTTATGGTTAAACATTTGAACTAATGATCCAGTGTTTTGGTTACAAATTTGAACTAATGATCCAATGTTTTGGTTACAAATTAGAACTAGTGATCCAAGGTTGTGGTCTAGTGACCCATCATTGTGATTAAGAATTTGAACTAGTGACCCATCATTGTGATTAAGAATTTGAACTAGTGGCCCATCATTGTGATAAAGAATCTTTACTAGTGACCCATCATTGTGATTAAGAATTCGAACTAGTGACCCATCATTGTGATTAAGAATTCGAACTAGTGACCCATCATTGTGATTAAGAATTTGAACTAGTGACCCATCATTGTGATTAAGAATTTGAATTAGTGATCCATCATTGTGATTAAGAATTTGAACTAGTGACCCATCATTGTGATTAAGAATTTGAATTAGTGATCCATCATTGTGATTAAGAATTTGAACTAGTGACCCATCATTGTGATTAAGAATTTGAACTAGTGACCCATCATTGTGATTAAGAATTTGAACTGCTGATTGTGATTAAGAATTTGTTGACCTGGTAATCTGTGTATATTTTATTTTTGATCTGGTGATCCCCTGTTGTAGTTAAGAATATACTTTTCTCATGTTTCAGAATCACAATAGAGAAAGACTCCAAAGTTCCCAATGCAGCAATTTTTACAGTAAACAAGGAAGATCACACACTTGGAAACTTGATTACTACGTGAGTATATTTAATATCCTGGTGCCTGTCAGGAGATATGGATAGAATAGGACAACCACTCTTGGTGGACATGTTGTAAAAAGTGACTAAGGCAAGGTACATGGGGCTTACTAGCAACCTCATAATGTTACAGTGCTACATAAACCACCACAGGAAGAACACATAAATTGAATTGATTGAAGGCTAGCAGGACCTATGTCCCAGTCTTGACGTATGGATGCGAGTCATGGGCAATGACTACAACCCACAAAAGCCAGATCCAAACCTTAAAAATGAGGTATCTGAGGAAGGTGGTTGAAGTAACAAGAAGAGACATGGTCCACAACCAGACGATACGTCAAGGCCTAAAATCCAACCCCCTGCAGACCCAAGTAGAACAGTCCCACTAAGATGGTTTGGCCATGTCTGCAGAATGGGAGAAGATCGGCTACCACAACAAGCATGGGAAACAAAGAGCCAGGGATCCAGACCCCCAGAACGACCCAGAGTCCACTGGGAGGACAACGTTAGACAATCTTTGAAGGACTGAGGACTAGAATGGAACCAGGCCAAGAGGAAGACAGCCAATAGGATAGTCTGGCGCTCTCTCTTCCAAACCTCTACACCTCACGGTAGAAGGGGAACGACTAAGTAAGTAAGAAGGCTAGCAGGGGTCAGGAGAAGTCTGTCGAGCAAATGAAAGTACATGGAGGGCAAAAAGAAGATTGATGAGCAGTTTAGAAACAGAAATGTACAAATAAAATTTGAACAAATAGTACAGCTTGGTCACAAACAAAAGAGAATTCAAGGGAATTATGTTTGCAGCAATCTTAAATACTTGGACGGCAGCAGAAGATGATTCTGGTGGGATCATTTGTCATGATTTTACAATACTGAAACTTGAGCATTTATATTCATGACAAGTAACCAGTAATGTACATGTTCAATCTTATCCATGGCTCTTGGTTTCCCATATTTGTCGTGGTAGCCAATCTTCTTCCATTCTGCAGATATGGCCAAACCATTGTCGTAAAACGTGTGTGTAAACCCACTTCGTTGTTAATACACATTGTCGAGATACAACTATGCCCCAGCCAATCAACGAGCAACGTTCACCAGTCTCTGAGCCAGAATAAAATTCGGCATAAGCCCTATTTTTCGGGTCTCGATCGCGGCCATCTTGTCTCCCAATATGGCGGCAGACAGAATAAAATTAGGCATAAGCCCTGTTTTTCGGGACTCGATCTCGGTCATGGCCAGTACGAAACCGCTGGCTATTAAAAAGGCTAAAACGCCGGGAACCAATCAAAAACGGTTCCTTACGCAGTAAAAGTTACCTGCATCTACCTATATATATCGAGCGTGTTTTATTTTAAAAAAATCACACACACAAACACGAGGCCAGCACGACTGACTCTGACAAGAGAAAGCTGTCAACCTTTGATTTATTGCTTAACTGTGTAGCGAAAGGTTTTCCTAGTATGATAGTAGTGGTAGAGCAGAAGTAGAATCTCTCTCCAGAAAGTATGAAGTTCCAGTGCCCGAGAAGTACACTAGTATCACAAGTGAGTTACAGCTGTGAATACTCTGAGCTGGACAATAGATTTAGGCTTCAGAAGTATAAGATGCTACTTCGCTATCGTAACCCTATGTGATATTATAATTAAATTAGAAAAAGTAACTCAAAATTTAACAGTTAAAAATTTAACAAGTCAAATGAGTACAATTATCCAATTTATTATGTACATCTATATATTCTTGTAATGATAAATGGGTGTTGGAAGATGGTAAAATGTATGATTATTTACAGTTACAAATTAAAATAACTAATAGAAAAAGTCTTGGATTTATCTTCCACTGAATTTATAAAACAAGTTTGTCACATTATCTCTTGCCATCTAGTTTTCATCATTAGAAAGTCGTTTTAGAACTGCTCACAGGATTTGTTGGATGGAAATATATAAACTCAACTTTATCCACGTCTGCTCGAGGTTCCTCCGACACACACTGGAGTACGGAAGACTTTCCTTCAGCCCGCCCTATAACTACGGGGGACTAAGGTGTTGAAGTTTGGTTGACCTCTAGGCTTCAGTGAGCTGGATCAACTTCTTCAAGTCTTTAGTTTCTCGATCAGGAATGATCATAAACATTGATCATAAAAACCTGGAACAAGAAGTAATAGGTGGCCATTGTTCTAACAATCTCACCACCCTCTGCTGTTCATGATGCGACCATGTCTTCAGTGTTTGTATGTAAATGAATGAATCATGGTAGTATATTACAGAGATAGCATGATAAGATAATGTATAAGGTGCAGAATTAACAATATACATGAATAAATCACATGTTATGATACATGGGTACGATATAACCTTTGCCTTCCACTTATGGATGTCAAGTCACTTATGTACTTGCTGGTATGTCGTAAGCTTCCAGGCAAGAATTAGCCATAATATATTTGGCTAACCAATTAATGGTTATGCTTCCTGACAATGCCGGTGAAGGTTATCTCTGGTTAGCGTCATTCCCTTTTTTTTATTATATCTGCTACAATCAATCAGAAATAAAATCTGAAATAAAATGATATTAGTAATACATATATTTTTAATAAACTTACATACCCTCTTAGGATTAATAAGCTCACGGTGAGACTGTATTGGCTTAACTTAATCTGCCCTGCATGCAGCGTGAAAATAGAACTTTTCTTGCAGAGGCTGTCCTCCAGTTTCTCACTCTGGCTTCTGGATTTGGTGTGTGATTTACAATGCGCCGCTCTGTCCTTATATTTCAGTCTCTCGCGCGTACGAGAAAGCAGCTCCCAAATTCCCCAAAAGATTTTAGTTTCATCTCCTGTTTTGAAGCTATTTGAAACAATCTGTGCTTTTCCTGTACTCGTTTTTCTCTTCTGTCACTCACACACACTTATCTCCTTCCTTCCTTCCTATATATCATTTCCTTTTCCCCATATGGGGCTTTCATTACATATAAGTTTTATACAATTCCGTTGAGGCTTGTTAGTGTAATAAATTTTTAAAGATTATTAGCTAACTTTTAGCCGATGTGATGAAGGTGAAAAATATTTATTATCTTTAAAACTATTGATATTTGAATAATATCCTTTTGGATATAATTCCTAGCCTATCTCCTTTGTTGAGTTATATTTATTTAATATTATTCCAACCATGCGTTCTCCTGTAGTGAATAATTTAATGTCCAGTAAATGCAAACTTTTAAAGTCGGCCATACATTCCTATATAGCTATTTCCTCATTCTTCAGTAATACTGTATGGCTTTTAACCGTAAGTCACATTTCCGCTGTCTACCAACTTCAAAGAAAGACCGCAGCGCTGACCTTGCGCTGGTGTGTGTGTGGGTGTCGCGTGGGCGTGTCGCGCTACAACCAAGCAAGTGTTTACCAAATCTCGCTACAGAGCCCTCTTCTTTAAAACAGTGCCTGCACGGTTAACTTTTTGGTAACACATGCTGCAGTTCCTCCTTAATTTTCTGTTTCTCTATATCTCCTTTGATAGGATGCCTACTTAAAAAAATCGGGTCCAAGATTGTCCCGTCCTGGTATGTATCTCACATTGAACGAATATGGAGATAACAGTAAACTCCACCTTAAAAGTCGTGAATTTAATTTTTTAGACACTGCTAAAAACATCAAAGGCTGGTGATCACTTTCCACAATGAAGTGTTTCCCGTAAAGAAAAGGGGCGAATTTGTTGATCGACCAGACCAAAGCGAGGCATTCACGTTCAACGGTAGAATAAATTTCTCTCAGCTGTATTTAACTTTCTACTGGCAAAAGCTACTGGTAATAGCATATGTGGCGGTGTGTCTTCTGCCCGCTGTAGTAATGTTGCTCCGATGCCTACATTGCTAGCATCCGTTTTTTAGTACGAATTCTTGTGTGAGATCGGGAAGGGCAAGGATAGGTTTATTTGTCAGCTTATTTTTCAACTCTGTATAAGCCTGTTCACACTCCACAGTCCATTGTATTTTATCCGGCTGACCTTTTTTGGTTAAGTCGGTTAATGGCGCGCACAATGAGTTAAAATGGGGTATATATTTCTGATAAAACCCGCACAGTGACACAAAGGATCTTACATCCTTCTTAGTTTGTGGTCTTGGTGCTTTTCTCATTTTCTCTACATTCTTTGGGTCCGGAGACATTTGCCCTGTAGAGATAGTGTGACCTAAAAATTCCAATGTCTCACATCCAATATGACACTTAGTTGGGCGTGCTGTCAATCCCGTTTCTCTTAATCTACCTAACAACATGGAGAGTGCTACTACGTGTTCCTCGAATGTAGTGGTAGCAATCAGAATATCATCCATGAAGTTGGTGATATGAGGATTTTGTAATGGTTCCAACAATTTCCTCATCATTCTGTTGAAGATACTTGGAGCATTCTTTAAACCAAATGGGAGTACATTGAACTCGTAATGTCCATCCGGTGTACTAAAGGCTAACAGTTTCCTAACTTCTGGTTTCACTGGTATTTGGTAGTATCCCTTGCTTAGATCTACTTTTGAAAAATACCGAGCCTTACTCAATGTAGCAAACAACTGATTGGTGTCAGGTAATGGGGCTACCTGAGATTCAGTGATAGCATTTAGTTTCCTATAATCAATGCATAACCTGTGTTCACCACTAGGCTTCCTTAATAGCACCACACTTGAGCTGTAGGGAGATTCAGACTTTGAAATAATTTTCTCTTTTAAGAGATAATCAATCTCATCCTTGAGTGCCTGTCCTTTAGCATAAGGTATAGGGTATGTCCGCATACAAACTGGTGTAGGGTCAGTAATCGTCATGTCATACTCTAACAGATTAGTACACCCCGGCTTATCTGTGAGTACATCAGCATGGATTTCTAACACCTCCTGAACCTTTTTCCTCTGCTCAAGAGTTAAATGTTCACTCACATTAACCTGAGCATAGCTTTCCGTAGTTGATAGGGGGTATTCCATGGAGGAAATTGGTTCATCCTGCATTTCTGTTGCAATGGCCAGGGTCATGATATGGGCAACTTCTGATGCTTCCCTGTCATAATACTTTTTAAGAAGGTTGACATGATACACCTTCTCCTTTCCTTTCTTGTCAATCTTATAGTTGGTCCGGGAAAGTTTTTCCAATATGACGTAGGGTCCCTGCCATCCAATTTGCAATTTATTATTGCTGCTGGGCAACAGTAACAGAACCTTTTCTCCCACCTCAAGTTCCCTATCTTTTGCTGTTTTATTGTAGTAAGCAGCCTGCTTCCTCCTGGCCTGTCTCAAGTTATCATTTGCCAGTTTCCAACTTGTTTTCAATCGAGATGTCAACTCGTTGACGTATTGGTATGAAGAAGTCACGGTTTCTTCTGCTTTTTCATCAGTCCATGTCCGCAACAATGCTTCCAGTGGTCCTTTGATTGGTCGTCCAAACAACAATGTAGCTGGAGCCAATCCTGTGGAGTTATGTGGGACGTCCCTTGAGGCAAATAGTTCTGAGGGTACGTTTGTGTCCCGAGTTTCAGGATTATCACTAGCCAACTTTCTAAGGATTGAAATGAGCGTGCCATTGAACCGCTCTACTTGACCATTCCCTTGGGCGTGGTACGGGCTACAGTGATAATGTCTAGCTTGAAATAACCTGAATACTTCTTGTGTTAGCTTTCCCCTAAACTGAGAACCATTGTCAGTCAATATTTGATGTGGGAAACCTAATCGGGTGAATATTGTTAACAGTGCCTCTGCCACATGTTTCGAATCTATCGATGACATTGCTACTGCCTCTCCCCACATAG
Organism: Oreohelix idahoensis; assembly: GCA_024509875.1. Lineage (NCBI taxonomy): Eukaryota > Metazoa > Mollusca > Gastropoda > Stylommatophora > Oreohelicidae > Oreohelix > Oreohelix idahoensis. The sequence continues at coordinate 1,149,175 of JAMPIV010020530.1, forward strand.
AGCAAGTATCGACCAAGGTTAAGATATATGCATTTCTCTTCTTGGTCCTACTGAGGGGTCCAACAATATCCACGGCAACACGTTCGAAGGGCGTTCCCATGATGATGGGCATTTCTCCCAGTGTTGCTGGTGCAGTCCTATGTTTAGGAGCTACTCTTTGGCATTCTGGACAGGATCTCACATACCTCTTTATGTCCTCTGTGATCCCTGGCCAAGAGTAGTGACAGGCTATCCGTTGTCCAGTGGCCCCTATTCCCATATGTCCACTGAAGGGTATAGCATGTCCTAGCTTCATAACCTGCTCCCTGTATGATTTTGGCACTACAAGCTGTCCATGTCCTTTTGGTCCTGTTCCAGCTTTTCTATATAGTAGGCCTTTTTTCATATATAAGTCTCCTTTCTCTGGAGGGTTATGGCTTTTAGGTAATTTGCCAAAGCAAGGCTTCAATGTACTGTCAGCAGTTTGAGCCTTTCTCATCTCTTCTGGATGAGTATTGATGATAGTGTCCTCCTCTTTCTTAGAGCTTGCCCTGGTCTGGACTGTTGCCATCACTATGGGTCTTATAGGTTCTCCTAGAAAGACATATCTACATCCCAGTATTAATGGGTAGATAGGGTTGTCCATCACTGCTGCTTTGATCTCTCCTTCCACATAGCGAGATCTTATGTTGATTCGGGCTATATGGGCAGTGTCATGGTTCCTGCTCCCTTGACTGGTCCTCTGATTTCCACTGTTTCTGTGGTTATCTGTTTTACACGGACTCACCAGAGAAGAGCACACTACTGAGTCAAAGTCCAAGCCTGTATCATATAAGCACAGTACTTGGGTGCCATTCAAGGTCACTTCCTCACAGACAGGGGGTTGATGGAGGTCATTCTGACTATCTGCCAGGTCCTTCCTTCCCTTGTTCTCTGTTGTAAGGCATGCAGCGTGATGAGGAGGGTTTTTCCGTCTGCATTCCGCAGTATTGTGGTTACTCATTTGGCAAGATTTACACCACTTTCCTTCCTTTCTTGGAGGTTTCTTTTCTGATCCTAGAGGGTTTTTGTCTTTATAATCAGTTCTGTGTTTGTTCTTGTTGGAATTGTCCCTGTGTTCATAGTTGGTAAAGTTTTGTGAAGGTTTGAAGTTCTCACCCTGCTTCTTCTTATTTCCTGATACTTCTGACTGAGCTGCTTGATATCTTTCAGCCATGGTTAAAATATCTTCCAATCTCTCAGCTCCTTGTTCCATAAGAAATTTTCTCATTTCTTGAGGCATGGATTCTCTCAGTTGCTCCATCATGACCATTTCTTTTATATCTTGACACTTTCCTAAGCTAATCCATTTTGTCAGATAAGTTTCCAATCTGGCAGAAAACTGGTGATAGTTTTCTCCTGGAAGTAGCTTAGCAGTTCGGAATCTCTTTCTATAAGATTCAGAATTCTTTTCGTACCTGACCAGTAAAGCTTGTTTTAAGATTTCATAATCTTCCTGGTCTTCTTTTGAGAGTTTTAAATAAACATCGTATGAAACTCCCCTCAACCCCTGAGATAGCTTAAGGCTCCATTTTTCCTTTTCCAATCCATAGGTAGAGGCCAGTCTCTCATATCTATCCAGGTACGACTCAATGGCGTCCTCTTTTTCAATAAATGGATCCAGGTGGAAACTCATGGCTCCATTTGCCGCGCTATGGTTGGAGCTACTCTCAGAGTGAGGTGAGCTAGCACCATGATTGCTAGCTGCTCCCTGGAGTTCAAGTTCCTTTTAAACTTAAACTCATGCGCTCTTTGTAACCTTTCTTTCTTCAGCTTCCAAAATTAGTCTCTTTTCTTCTCTTTCCAGTCTTTTGGGCTTCTCTTTCTGCCTCTTATTTCTTAGCTTCAGTCTCTACTTCCATTCTTTTGGCCTCTCTTTCTGCCTCTAATTTCTTAGCTTCAGCCTCAACTTCCATTCTTTTGGTCTCTCTTTCTGCCTCTAATTTCTTAGCTTCAGCCTCAACTTCCATTCTTTTGGTCTCTCTATCTAAATATTTATCCACTTCAGTTGTGATATATCGAATTAGAGCATCTCCTGTCATACCCAAGTCTTTTCCTTCCTGCATAATCGCAGCTCTAAACTTCACCAATTCAGCCATGATGCTTACTTACCAGAGGGTATATAATTTTATCTTCACTAACAAACTAACTTAATTAAAATCAATTAATTACTTTGAACAAGACAAATCCTTAAAACCTTGTGAGCGTTTCCTATTTACTTCGTACTCAATGGTACTACTATTACAAACAAATTTCTAAGTTTTTAGAATTTTTTCCAAAAAAAAATTTATTTTTACAAACTATTTGTGGCTCAAGATAGAAGAATACATAGATAGTGGCCCAGGATACAAAATAATATCCCGCGAAAGAGCCCCCAATGTAGCGAAAGGTTTTCCTAGTATGATAGTAGTGGTAGAGCAGAAGTAGAATCTCTCTCCAGAAAGTATGAAGTTCCAGTGCCCGAGAAGTACACTAGTATCACAAGTGAGTTACAGCTGTGAATACTCTGAGCTGGACAATAGATTTAGGCTTCAGAAGTATAAGATGCTACTTCGCTATCGTAACCCTATGTGATATTATAATTAAATTAGAAAAGTAACTCAAAATTTAACAGTTAAAAATTTAACAAGTCAAATGAGTACAATTATCCAATTTATTATGTACATCTATATATTCTTGTAATGATAAATGGGTGTTGGAAGATGGTAAAATGTATGATTATTTACAGTTACAAATTAAAATAACTAATAGAAAAAGTCTTGGATTTATCTTCCACTGAATTTATAAAACAAGTTTGTCACATTATCTCTTGCCATCTAGTTTTCATCATTAGAAAGTCGTTTTAGAACTGCTCACAGGATTTGTTGGATGGAATCATATACACTCAACTTTATCCACGTCTGCTCGAGGTTCCTCCGACACACTGGAGTACGGAAGACTTTCCTTCAGCCCGCCCTATAACTACAGGGGGTCTAAGGTGTTGAAGTTTGGTTGACCTCTAGGCTTCAGTGAGCTGGATCAACTTCTTCAAGTCTTTAGTTTCTCGATCAGGAATGATCATAAACATTGATTATAAAAACCTGGAACAAGAAGTAATAGGTGGCCATTGTTCTAACAATCTCACCACCCTCTGCTGTTCATGATGCGACCATGTCTTCAGTGTTTGTATGTAAATGAATGAATCATGGTAGTATATTACAGAGATAGCATGATAAGATAATGTAATAAGGTGCAGAATTAACAAATATACATGAAATAAATCACATGTTATGATACCTGGATACGATATAACCTTTGCCTTCCACTTATGGATGTCAAGTCACTTATGTACTTGCTGGTATGTCGTAAGCTTCCAGGCAAGGGGGAATTAGCCATAATATATTTGGCTAACCAATTAATGGTTATGCTTCCTGACAATGCCAGTGAAGGTTATCTCTGGTTAGCGTCATTCCCTTTTTTATTATATCTGCTACAATCAATCAGAAATAACATCTGCAATAAAATGATATTAGTAATACCTCTATTTTTAATAAACTTACATACCCTCTTAGGATTAATAAGCTCACGGTGAGACTGTATTGGCTTAACTTAATCTGCCCTGCATGCAGCGTGAAAATAGAACTTTTCTTGCAGAGGCTGTCCTCCAGTTTCTCACTCTGGCTTCTGGATTTGGTGTGTGATTTACAATGCGCCGCTCTGTCCTTATATTTCAGTCTCTCGCGCGTACGAGAAAGCAGCTCCCAAATTCCCCAAAAGATTTTAGTTTCATCTCCTGTTTTGAAGCTATTTGAAACAATCTGTGCTTTTCCTGTACTCGTTTTTCTCTTCTGTCACTCACACACTTATCTCCTTCCTTCCTTCCTATATATCATTTCCTTTTTCCCATATGGGGCTTTCATTACATATAAGTTTTATACAATTCCGTTGAGGCTTGTTAGTGTAATAAATTTTTAAAGATTATTAGCTAACTTTTAGCCGATGTGATGAAGGTGAAAAATATTAATTATCTTTAAAACTATTGATATTTGAATAATATCCTTTTGGATATAATTCCTAGCCTATCTCCTTTGTTGAGTTATATTTATTTAATATTATTCCAACCATGCGTTCTCCTGTAGTGAATAATTTAATGTCCAGTAAATGCAAACTTTTAAAGTCGGCCATACATTCCTATATAGCTATTTCCTCATTCTTCAGTAATACTGTATGGCTTTTAACCGTAAGTCACATTTCCGCTGTCTACCAACTTCAAAGAAAGACCGCAGCGCTGACCTTGCGCTGGTGTGTGTGGGTGTCGCGTTGGCGTGTCGCGCTACAACCAAGCAAGTGTTAACCAAATCTCGCTACAAACTGCGTGACGGGAACTCTTGCTTTCACTAAAGTCGACTGGCCTGTTTAATCACTTTAGAGGGTTTTATTCTGTGTATATCCAACCGCGAGGTCGTATGTCCAGTCAATCCAGCTGCCTGGGAACTTCGCAGGAGCCACAGTGATTGCACAGGAGCTACATCGTCTTTAGTCACCCCACCTCAGTCTTGGGTGGGCTAACAAAACAATCATCAGCGGGCTGTTGTGTGCAAGAAATTTAAGGACAGCAAAACTAGTTTCAAAAGAGATGAGTACAAATTAGTACCATTTTCCGAGTCGGCAATTGTGAACATTTACGGTCACCCCGGGCTGAGAAAAAACTGATGTTAGCGTAGCAAGATAGATAGAGAGAGATTAAAGCATAGCTGTTAAAACTTTGTTATACTTAATTAACAGCTTTCACTAGTGATATAAAATTTGTTTTTTCCTATTAAAATTGGAAAAATAATATTTAATATTATTATAATCATATTTATCTTATAAATTTATAATTACGAGTGAAAATGGCCTCGTAATTCTGTTTTCATTTACATGTTAATCTGATAGGCAAGTTTGAAAACTTGATACTTTAATTCACATTGAATATGACTTTAGCCCACAAGTTCTGAAAACTTCCTAAAAACATTTATTTTAAAGTGACTATATGTAGGACATCTACACCGTTATTTGTTTACGTCAGTTATTTAGAATGTCCATCTTCTCTTATAAAAGGAGAGTGTATCACCCGCAACTCGGTAAAAATGTTTTACTAGTTCTCCTACGAAACTTTTTCAATCTAAAGCAATACACTGGCGTATGGTGCGTTTCAAGGGTCTCAGTTCTATACGCTCAAGTTGCATGTCCTGCGAAATGGATTCTTAATTTCAAGTAGGTTCCAAACAGATGGTTAAAGTCATATAAGGTGTCAAGATCGGTGACTGTAAGGGGGGATGTGAATACATAATGTCCAAGCCTAATCCTGGCTACAGAATTGTTGCAATTGAATCAATGGTAAGCGGTTTAGCACGCATCTGTCGCGGCGTGGCGATTTGTATCGTTGCAACAGTAGTGCATTTTCTCTGACTCTCGTGTTAAAATGGTCTAAAGCATTCACTCCCCGTGATCCTTATTAAAAGTAGAGATCCTCTAAGCTTTTTTAAGTTCAATTTAGTTCTCCAAATGTTAAAGGTCCGGACATTTAAAAAACTCCGTGTATGAATTAGTCCTGTCACTCACGAGAAAAGTCGACAAAAGTTGTCCATCAAACGACACTGTGGAAAAGTTCACATCCCTCTCAAAACACGAAAATGAAGTCAGACATATTCCTTTCCCTAGCAGATGGTCAGTCTATGACTTTGAATCAGAAGTAGATCTTCATCTTCGTCAGGCGGATGTTGTGTCGTCATGATGGCCACTATTTCTCCAACATTGTCTGACATCGGATTCACTCTTTGGATTACATTAATAAAATACTTTGAACTCACCAAAGTCTCATCATATAACTCTGTCACAATGCCCTTCGATGTAAACTCTTTCTCCATTCATGCTCCTCGGGAACTCAAAGAAGATAATGTGTCCGCGGAGCTTATTCATTTGAGGACTAATGGAGGCCAAACACGGGTAAACGATGGCCTGGATTACGCCACAGTGGTTGCCAGATGAATCAACACAGGCCGTACAAAATTTTTAGACCGTGCAGGAGGATACACATGACCATCCGTGTCTGCCCGTATCTGGGTTACCAATGAGTGTCTATAATAATCGGTCCGCCGAACAAATTGTAACGGCGACTACAATTGATCGCTATATTAAATAATTTCATTGAAGTTCAGGATGACCTTGGGGTATATTCGCAATGTGAATTTTATCTGCTTTTCTAGTGAGCCATATTGATTGATCAAAAATTATACTTAGCAGAAAAAATTACGAAGAAAGGCATTACTTTTTGAAACGTCCCTCGAATATTTGTACAATTCATATGTAAACTTACAGTATCGACAATATGCATTGCATTCCATCTTATTCAAAGATGGGAATCCAAGCCCGTTTTGTCAGCAGATTACAGCGTGAGGTATGTGACTAGTGGTAATATTACTAAATTCACGAAATAATGGAATAGGCAGGAAATTGTATTTGAACGTAAAACTTGAAGGTTCTCAATTGCCTTATAGGAAATTCGCTTTAAGGGATAATCAACACATCTGATGTATTCACGTCAACTTTGTTTGATTAACTATCATCCAATGTTTAGTTTACACCACGACGTTGGGGTGTATCATTTTCATAGACAAACACCCACATGTCTACTATCTATCAACTAATAAAGTTCTTGTTGGAGTATTCTAGACTGTCAATATCCACAGTCTCCGCTATGGAGGTCAACCAAAACCCCCCAATCTTTGTAGGATGAGGACTAGAATGGAAACCAGTAGGAGGGACTAAGCTCATATGGGCATAGTACTGGGTCTCTCTTCAGAACTCATATACGGTAGAAGTCAAGCAAGTAAATAATTCTGGATCATCTACAAGTTTTTATGGTCAGTCAGTATTCTGAATATAATTCAGATCTCTAGAGATCTTACTAAATAATAAAAGGTATAATCTCACTGATAGTCGACTGAATAAACAATCGCAACGATCTGAGTGGTTCACACCTGGGAGTAATCGACAGGGGATCACTGAGGCTTTTCAGCTGAAGTCGCTAGTGACATATGTAATGGTTGCGAAGGACCTACATGTTTCTTCTTGACCCTTACTTCAAGACTCCAATCCTTGGAGCCTCGTGGATACACCTCATTTACTGTGGAATGCAGCTCGGTTTTTGGGGGTTGTAGTCTAGTGTAGATGAGGAAATTAAATTGAATCGTGTCAAAAAATACTTTTATGAGTTGGCTTACAACTATATTTAGCAAATGCTTTAATCAAACTAGCTAGTAAGACTTAATGGTCCATGCTTTTGTGACCTGTCAGTTATTGTGTTCTAATCGATTTGCTTTGATGAAAATGTTGCTTCCAGTCATCATCTTGTTCAAGGTTCACTTGATCAACTTCACTTATATTTATTCTTTTAGTTTCTGGTTATATAAATGGATTAAATCTACTAGACCGGGTTCTGTCTTCTTTTGTTTTATTTGCATGTTTTTATGTTCACCTGTTTAATTCTGATATCAGCTCCTCATGTCTTCATAGACCACTGTCCATGTCATGGACATTGACCAGGTTGTGCTATTCTCAATAATATTAATCACTTGCATATATGTTCAGAACTGCCGTGTCATGATATCGGTACATAACTTAATCCACAGTTTAATATATGATACTCAAAGCCATTGTCCACTCAGCCCCCCGTCTGTCAGTGGACAATTGTACAGTTTTGTTTTCATAGAATCCCTAGCCATGCTGTACGTCAAGCTAACTGTCAAGATTGACATTGACAGTTTTATTCTGCGATGTAAAATAGCTCAGTTTTGTCTAAACCGCCTAGTTCATTGCAGACATTGACACAAGTTTATTCCTGAATATGCAAATTGTCATGAATACTGTTGTCTGTCTTAAAGTGTCACTGACTATTGATACTCTCTGTTTAATGTTGTATACTATATATAACATTATACTTCAAAATCGTGCATCGTGTCAATGACATTGAAAGTCTTTAATTATCACACAACCAAACAAGATTGTTAGCCCTCATAACAACTAGATGTTCATGACATTGATAGATGGGTATTCTGATTATGACAAGCCATCTACGATGTGGTCAGCGTGCTTCGCCAATGACAATCTGTTCTCAGTTTGAAATTCACATTGTCGCATATAGCCTCCCATGTCCATGCTGGCGACTGTGTCGATGAGGACATTGACGTGTTTTGTTAATCAGGCTCTTCATGTACATCATTGTGTTTTTCCCATGACAATAAAGACGTCCTTCTAACAGGTACACAATCTAAAGAATATTTCTCTATTTCCATACTCAGCAAGTTTTATGCATTGTTTCCTTCATTCTTTGAATAATGAACATGCCATACCACTTTTCTTATGTCCCATTTTTTGTCATCTTGGATTCATTACAATGGAAATGAGAACCTCCAAATTGAGATCATTAAATCAGACCTGTAGTGAGTACTTTAAGACCAGTCATTTTCTCTGTAAGTGAGGCGATTTACATAATGTTTGTTCTTCCTACGAACGTGACGACAGCTGCTTCAGAAGGATCCTACCAGGTTCTGTTTGCTGGTATACAAAGGTATTGGTCCACGATCACGATTGGATGGCACAAAGTTTGTGCTGCATGTATCCAGACCACACTACATTGACTACTCTTTTACACTTGCAATGAGAAGATGCCATCATACGTTTCAAATGCCATTTACTATCCTCATCCTCAGAGATATCACTCCTAGAGGAGAGGTTTAATGGTTAGTTTACCATGTTTTATTGTTTAGAACTGTGTGATCCTAGATAATGAATTTCACCTGAATTATTTTGTGTTTAAGAAAGGAGAGATTTAGAAATGAGGCTGAAGACCCATATAGTAGTAATTTGCATACTCGTGACCGATTGCAAGAAAAAAAAATTGGCAGTTTTGTACACCTGTTATAATACTGCTTAGATTAGAAACCTTGGAAGTATATCCCCCTATCCCACCTAGCATGCTATGTTTGCAGTCTAGAAAGCTGGAAGATCATATTTTTATTTTAAAGATGGCAGAAATGGGACCTGCTACTACAGATATACTCATAAAACACATAAAATCTCACAGGTTGAACAGATTACATGTGTGTAGAGAGAACAGCAGCAGGATGAATTCTCTCAGCTCTCACACTCAGTTATCAATACTGTCCTGTGACTTTGAAGATAGACTCATCATGAGGGACGCCTCGCTTTATAATCTCTTCATGGACAAAACAGTGATTACAACAATGATTGTACGACAAGACCCATTGAGGACACCTTGTATAAACTAGACATCAGGTACTCACAGCAAGTTTTAGAAGGACCTGAAGACCCTGTATTAAAAAGAAGAAAAGTTATCAGTTTTTGAGGAAAATTACCTCAGAGGAAGTGATCGATGTAGGCAGGTATAACTCATATGGGTAGGACTTACCCGGTGGGAACACCTTGTCCCTTTGCTTCTGCACCACCCAAGTAAATATACTTATAAACACTTCCTTGTCCTATATACATGGATTCGTTATGGGATCTTGCTGTTACCTCCCACTCCAAAGTGTTGACCTTACATTTTACGTAGACTCCAGATTCTGCTGTACACTCAAGATTTGCCTGCGAGCAGCAGTGGTGGATTTGTTAAACAGATCCGATATCCCCCTTACATGTGTTCAATGCTGTGGTATAAGACAGTATCCTCTGGCCCATCTATCTTTTCTTCTTCTTCTGTCTTTGAGCCTCTTCAGCGTCGCCAACTAATACCATCAAAGCAGTCATGTGGCCATACACGCACTAGTGTAGCGTCTTGTAGTGGCAATCAATCAAATGTGGATATACACATTTGCTCGGTGGCGGCGGCCATCACTTCACTTAGACACTTCAAGCTCAAACTGGTCCATTTTGTTTTGACGCAACTACTAAATTATGTTGGTCTGACTAGGTAAGAACATTAACGTTGATTCGCTTATACGCGTTCATACAAGATATTGTCACTACCGAGCCAAATACCAGCAGCTTTTCTGCAAGATTAGTATGGGCAAATCTAGCAGGAAAAGTGCTGCTTATGTATACCATACGCTGTGTCGTAGCATACTATATGTGAATGACGATGACACTACGCATGTAATTTCAAATCCACTGATCTATATATCGAGGCACACTATAATTCTATCATCACTCAATGTTTCCATTTTTGCATTCCTGGGTGTGAGAGATGGAAAGCCAGCGCTCTTGGCTATAAGTCTGCAAACTCCATAAACAATTCATCACATGCTATATGCAGTAGTGTGTAGGTAATTTTATTTTTACATGTTTGACTGTTTCCTAGCCACATGTGGATACAAACTCTCTTATTCTCAGGTCGTCTTGTACTCGGACATTGCACAGAGGGGTGCAATTAGTTCGCTTTCTTTCTTCTGTCTCTCTGATGAGGGGACCACTCCGGCACACCGGGTTATTACACGGGGGAGCCCTTACACAAATTTGCGTGAACAGAAAATTTGTAGGAATAGGTGATCTCTCCATAAATTTGCTGAAGTACTAGAAGGTTTACTATTTATTATATCACCAACTTGGCGTTTTGACTGGTATCCACATAATTGAACTATTAGCTAGGTCACAGATCTTCAAAGCGCGCCATACTTGTGCTACCAGACAAATCAAGAAATATAGTTATGGGTTCACTGATCCATAAATAAGATGCTTGTGTAGCCACCAAAGACTGAGGAGTTGGTGAAATGCGTTTATGTAAAGAAGACGCACTGTCACTATAAATTACAACGTTTTGGATTGGAGATACGTCGAACACCAGCAGACCAAAATGCTCAGGTACCCATATTGCACATTGTAGCTAGCATTTAGAGATGGAGGAATAGAATGTGCAGCAGAGTTAATTAAGGGATAGACTCCACACATTGAGGTAAGTCTCCACACACGCATGCTAAAGAGCGATAGCATTACAAAGGTAACTAATCTTTGTCTGGAAATCCTCATCCAGCGGTTAAGACAGACAGATTGAGAGCGAACACACGTCTACACTACACTATTCAGAAGAGCAGATACGCGGCAAAGACTCCAACATGTAAACGGCGCATAAAAAAGGTGAAAGAGTCATTTTTCCAGCTCAGTGACTCAAGAGATTTAGCGATATGACTTAGGCTTAAAAAGAATAAAAAGGACACTACGGATGCAAGACTGCGGGCACAGAAATAGGCAAGTCACTGAAGACACAGACTCAAATTCACATCTCTTTGTGTCTGATGTCTTCTCGATGTTCGCTATCAGACGTCATGTTCAAGGTATGTTCTAGTAAGAAAGCTCTCGTGGTCGTCAGCCATAGAAGGTTTTAGTAAGCTGTAGCTTCTTTCCAGGAAATGGATACTCTGTGCAAGTGGCTCTAATTTTGCATAACCGTCTCGGTTTCAATCTGGTGTAATGCGGTGTGGACTCTCAGTTATCGAAGAGTCATGAGGGGTGGGGCCATGAATCCTCCTCATCACCTGGCATAGAATAACTCCATGGCCAAATGGAGTGTAAACATTAATCGCTCTCTAGATACTTTAAATAGCATGAACTGTCTCATCACTCATACAAAGTGAAGAATCATCGCGTACATGGCACTGTTTTAGTTAAGAACTGAAACACCGCAGTGCATACCAATAGTATCAACAGGGGCATAATTTTTGCGCGTGATCGATTTGCCGTCCTTTAGTTACTTGAAACTGTACACCACGCAGTATCTACCTTGCTAAACGAGTGTCTGAAGCATGAGTGTGTGTGTACCTCAATAGTACTCGCGATTCCCTTCACTTCTTTTGATTCTGTCACTCCGTTCCGGCTTGGGAGACCCTGCCTGGTAGATAATGATTACTGCCACGCAGCTATCAAGCTCACACCCCCCCTTGGGCCGTCCACCAGGGGGACACACACACAGCTCTCTTGATCTCACACAGACACTAGAAGTTGTAAGGCAGACTCATAATACCCACAAGGTAACAGGACTGAGACAGGACGGGGGGGGTGGGCGGGGAGCGGGGGGGGCAGAGGGATGCGAATCGCCCTCTTGACCACAGTATCACTAACAAGATCAGATAGGACTTCGAAAATCGCTAAGGAAATGACTCTTGGACACTAGATATAATACACAGGAAAACCAACTTGCAATCCGACTAGTAGGATAAAACATTACACTTGAACACAGAGATTAAATGATTAGCAAGGCGACCGCGTGGTACCTCACGTAAAGGGTTATTTAGAAGTTCACCTTGTCCTCGATAACTAGGACTTTTTATCCAACACACCAACCCCCACCCAACCACCAACTCAAACTAACAACCTCATAATCCTTGTTGGTTTTTTTTTTTTTTTTCAGGATGCCAGGCTCAGTTTCGAGACAGTGAGACAGGAATGGAATCACACCTGTTTATATACTCAAGGGGGACCTCATTTCTGTGATCATTGTTGTCTTTCGAAATCGCTATAAATGTACTGGATAATATGTTAGTCATTAGTCATATCTCTACAGTCTTTCACTATCAATTTAGAGGCAACAGGAGCTAATTCACTTGTGTAAAAAATAAAAATACGTGTCCGGATACACGTGTCACAACATGTTAAGCTCAAGCATTATCTCCTTACAGCAATTGTTTGATGTTGATCAACACGGAGGAACGAGAAAAACTGGAGACCTGATTATCGAAGACGGGGGTTGTCGAAGGACACTGAAGCTTGATGGCAAAGGACAATGATGGTCTTGGCAGAGTAGAAGGTCTTCGTTGAAGGCCTATTGCTTCGCATGGGGAGCTGAAGGGTGAATGGTAAGGGATTTAATCATAATGAGGAGAACGAGGCATTTAAACATGAAGATTCATCTCTCAAGAGGAGAAGGAGCCATTAAACTAATGGAGCCTGGACAATTGTAATACTAATAGGATAGCAAGAATATGTAATAGGATATTTTATGACACTGTTAGAAGGTAAGTAAGGACTCTGCCCCTTTGTTCTTACTTAATTGATGGAAGCAATAATGTGCGCGCTCAGTTTGTGTCCGAATCCTTGAGATAGGATAGCCGCAATAATCTGGGCTCAGTTTGTGTGATGCAGATTGGAAGGAAGCAAAAATCGTCGCGCCTACCAGTTTGTTATGATCATTGAAGGATGCATAAATGTGGGCTCCAGGTTGTGTTTGCGCCTTTGATCATTGAAGGAAGTAAAATCGTATGGGTTCGCTTGCGTAGGCATCACCATGATGTCTTTGGGGAGCGCGGAGATTTTTAAGCTCGGACCTTCAAAATAGGTGAGCAGTGGCGCAGGAAGTCAGGAAGTGGTATGAAACATACTGTATGTCATGCATTTATCCATGCACATCTGGTTGTATCAGTGAGTGGAAAATGTATACATTGGAGCTGAAAGGGATGATAGCGGTAATACTATGTCTAGATGATACACAACAAAAAAGTGTAAGGACTGAGCCCCTGGAAGCTTGCATGAATGTGAGAATATGAAAAAAACGTGTGCTTGTAGTTATTTTTTCTTACTCACATAAGAAAATATACGTACTCCGTCTTCACCATCGATAAAGATATCACAAAACCTATTCTATCATTTATCATTCGTTGTATATTCTTCGCATCCAAGAAGTCTTGCAGCAAGTATTTTTAATATGGCATATTATATAAACTTCCCTTCTTGCTATTTGCTCAGTTATAAAATAAACTAGTAATAACTTGTCATCGCATCACGCGTAACACAACGAACTAGCCCACCAATTTTTGTTTTACCATCGCATTGGTACTCATCTCCTACCTTGTTTCCTTCTGGTCTCAATCACGCTAACTTGGAAAAAAGAACATCTGGGAAATGCAGATGTACACAACGCTCTTTTGCAATGAAAAAGTATGGGAGAGGCGGAGATTAGCCTCCTGCTTCCCGTAGTCGGGAATAGGGCATCCCACAATTTCTGCTTTTCTAAGCAACGCTAGCCTTGCGTCCTGTCGCTTTATTTGATCATTGAATAGGGATAGTAATAATCTGGGACTCAGTTTATTGGTTATTGAAAGGAAAGGAAAGTCAGAGTTTCTTTTGTATGTTGTCATTGTAAGGAAGGAATGTCAATGTTTCTGTGTATGCTTGTCATTGAAGGATCGGCTAATGTCAAGTTGATCTGTTGATATGTTGTCTTTGAAGGAAGGAATGTCAAAATTTTTTCTTGTATATGTATGTCAGTGAAGGCAAGGTTTTGTCATTATCTCTTCATATGATGGTTATTAGAAGGACAGTTTTTTGTATGTTGCTTATTGTAGAAGTATAGAAATTCCTAGTTCCTATGTATAAGTCTATTATTTGAAACACATATAAACATTTCTTATGACATGAACCTCTTATGGTGTGGGTTCGGTAAAATATATTGCAATTGAATAATCTATTGATGCTTGATTTTTGTCCGGTTCCACAATTGGGGAATATTTTAATATTTGGTGTATCTTGACTGTTAATTTAACTGAAAAACTGTGGTCCGCGTAGGTGGTGGGACTCTCCAACAGGACAAACACGCAAGCTGTTGCTGATCTAATGTCTGCATGATGGTTATAGTGTTATAACTGTTTAGGCATTAATATTAACACACACGTTTGGAATAGTATTGGACAATTCATAAACATCTATCGGACCACTGCACCCACCTTGCATTCCTGCTGATAAGAGGGTTTGTACAGTAAAAAGGTAAAGGAAACCCGTTACACGACCATTGAGGCATATTTTGGGAATTATGGTGTTATAGGCCCATATTTTATTTGACCGTCGGCACACTAGGGGGTGATGTGGGTCGGCAATTCACGACCGGCCGCCGCATAAACCTTCCCTGAGTTGGGACTATGGTAACCCTTTTGGGGCTGGGTCGGGACCCTAGGGGGCAATACATAATAAAAAAAAAAACAAAAAATACAAATAAATAAAAAGCCGTCTTGTGGCACTAAAATAATTCACCACCACTCACACATCTGGGGATCGAACCATAGACCACTGGCGTTAGGTAAGTCCAGGTGCACTAACACCACTTATGCTACCGCGGGCTCTCGATTGGTTTTTACAGTACTTGCAGGAAAACAAAGGAAAATTGAGAGGCACGCTTTTCTTCATTGTTGTGAACATTCTCCGAGGTAAAAGGATTATAAAGGGTAGTTCTCATTTGACAGATAATGCTTGTTAGGGGAAGAGTGAAGTGTTAGAGGATCCCTCACTATACTAGGTATTGCATTTTATGGAGATGGGCTGGTGAACAGTAAACCTTCCTTGGCATGCCTTGACCAAGGAGAGCACCAGGGGTACCCATTTGCAGCTGGGTAGACCTCTTATCATTTTGATCCCAGAAATCTAGGCATCTTGGGCATCGAGAAAACAATCTCTCATATAACCGCTTAGCCAATCGGACACTCTGTGTAAAAATTCATATTGGAAAGTCCAATTTGGTATTTTGATTAACTGGAGAAATATTATTTGTTATACTATATGGATAAATTTGTGGCAAAGGATAAACTGTTGTGTTTAAAAACTTGTTGGTTATGTGAAATTGATGTTTAAATTTGATTTATATATTTGCACCATGTAATACCATTCAGATGAAACTTCATCCCCCCCAATCGCTTTCTTGATTTGAATGTTATTAAACTTCGTTATGTTTGTTATTTTTGTATATAACTTCTCATGTTTGTTGATTTGCATGTATTTAAACTTCCTTATGTTTTATTTATTGTTGTTATTAAACTTCAGTGTGGCTTGTGATTCTGTGTGCTATTTTTGATAATAGTAGATATGCCAGGATTGTTTTTTGCTAAGTATCTGGTTGAGGCTTGTGATCTGGTGGCTGTGTAAATATGTAGGTAAGCTAGAGAAGTGTTTTGGTACGGTATCTGTGAAGGCTTGTGATCTGTGCTGTGTTGAATAGTAGGACACTTAGCCAGAAGTGTTTTTGGTAGGTATCTTGTGAGGGCTTGTGATCTGTTGCTGTGTAATAGTAGATAGCCAGGATGGTTTTTGCTAAGTATCTTGTGAGGCCTTGTTGATATGTTATGTGTTATTAGTTAGATTGACATAAGTTTTTGACAAGTATCTGTGAGGCTTGTGATCTTGTGGCTGTGTTCATAGGTAGATTGACATAAGTTTTTGTACAAGTATCTGATGCTAGGCTTGCGTGATCTCGTGAGGCCCCGTGTATTAGTGAGATAGCAAAAGTGTTTTGGTACCGGTATCTGTGGGCTTCGCTTGTTGATTCTCGTGTGTTTTAATATTTTGTAGATTCAACCAGAATTATATCTTTGGTAGGTATCTGAGATTCACCCCCGTTGTGTTACTGAGGCACCGAAAGGGGAGCAAAGAACTTGATAACACTGTCCTACCTACCAAGCATGTCGTAAAAAAAAAGCGACTAAGGAGGGTTGGGCAATGGGGCCTGCGTTACACATCCATACCTGTAAAAAAGGGATTTTAAAACCACAAAAAAACTTCACCATCAACCAAATATGGACAAGTCAAATAAAGAAAATAAAACACAGCCATCCAAGACAGGGGAAGGTCCTCTCGCGGGGAGGCGTATGATGCAACACAGAGAAAGCCGAAAGGAGTCTGTGTTGCTGACTAACCTTCTTTCTTCTAGGAGAACTTCCAGATTTGGCACCTGGAATCTGTGGTCGAACATTAAAACGAAACACAAGGGAGTGAATTGGTGCTGACCTCAGGACACGAAGACGAACGTTCACACCACAGTGAAGGGGTAGCTCTTATGTTATCTAAAGAAGCACAGAAAGCACTCATTGAATGGGAAGCTGTGGGACCCAGAATAATAACAGCTTCTTTCAAAACAGCTAAAAAGAAAATTCATGTAAATGTCATCCAATGTTATGCACCAACTAATGACAAAGAAGAGTCTGTGAAAGAAGCATTTTATACTAAACTACAGGAAATTATGGATAAAGTAAAAAGAAGAGACATCACAATTTTGATGGGTGACATGAATGCAAAGATAGGTACAGTCAACACTGGATTTGAAGAAGTCATGGGAAAACATGGGCTAGGAGTAATGAATGAAAATGGAGAACTATTCGCAAACTTCTGTGCTTCAAATCAACTGGCTATAGGAGGAAGCACGTTTCCACATAAGAGAATACACAAGGCAACATGGATATCACCAGACCATAGAACAGAAAATCAGATTGATCATATATGCATAAACAAGAAGTTTAGATCATCATTGCAGGATGTAAAGGTATATAGAGGAGCAGATGTGGCATCAGATCACCATCTTCTGATAGCCAAAGTAAAAAAATGAAACTCAAGAGATATGCAACAATGCAAAATTATAGACAACAGTTTAATGTAGGACAGCTAAGAAATCAAGAAACAAGAGACAAATTTGCGGTCACAGTATCCAACAAATTCCAAGTGCTCCAACAGCTGGAAGATGTAGAGAATACAGAAGACTATTGGCAGCAGGTCAAAACAGTATGGAAGGAGACATGTGAAGAAATACTGGGGAAAAGGGAAAGACAACAAAAAGCATGGATAACAACAGAAACCATCAATAAGATAAAAGACAGAAAAAACAAGAAAGCAGAGTTAAACACAAGCAAAACTAGAAGCTCCAAAGCCAAGGCTCAAGAAGTGTACACAGAAGCAAACAAAGAAGTAAAAAGAAGTATCAAAAGAGACAAGAGGAAGTATATTGAGGAGTTGGCAAGAGAGGCAGAAGATGCTGCAGCCAAAGGAAATATGAGAGAACTGTATAGCAGCACAAGAAGCTAACAGGGAAATACAAGCAAACAAGTTGCCTCATAAAAGACAAGAATGGGAAACTGCTCAGCAATATACAAGAGCAAATGAAGAGGTGGACAGAATATTTTGGGGACCTTCTCAATAGACCAGCTCCACAAAACCCGCCGGACATCCAGCCAGCAGAAGAAGAGCTACAAATTAACGGTGAAAGACCAACGAAGGAAGAAATAAAGAAAGCCATAAAGCTTCTAAGAGAGGGAAAAGCGTCTGGACCTGATGGCATTCCAGCAGAGGCCATCAAAGCAGATATCGACACGGCTACAGAGATGTTATATAAATTACTTGGTAAAGTTTGGGAAAAGGAAGAGATACCAGCAGAATGGAAGGAAGGATATCTGGTTAAGTTGCCTAAGAAGGGAAATTTACAAGAGTGCACAAATTATAGAGGAATAATGTTACTATCAGTGCCAGGAAAAGTATTAAACAGGATTATCCTTGAGAGATTAAAAGAGTCCATAGACAAGAAACTGAGAGATGAACAAGCAGGTTTTCGACAAAACAGATCATGTACAGACCAGATAGCCACTTTGAGAATAATAGTTGAACAAAGTCTGGAATGGAATTCACCACTATACATCGGATTTGTGGACTACGAAAAGGCATTTTGACAGTGTAGACAGAGAATCACTTTGGAAATTGATGAGGCATTATGGAGTTCCCCTGAAGATCATTAATTTAATAAAGAAAAACATATGAAGACATGACATGCAGAGTTCTTCACGAAGGACAGCTTACAGAACCGTTTGGGATAAGAACAGGAGTGCGACAGGGATGCCTCTTGTCTCCATTTCTTTTCTTGCTGGCAATAGATTGGGTTATGAGATCATCGACAACACACAACAGAAATGGAATCCAGTGGACTCTGACTAAGCAGTTGGATGATCTGGATTTTGCTGATGACTTGGCTCTTCTGTCCCATAACCGTAATCAGATGCAGGACAAATTGAAAACACTCGATGAGAGGTCACAGCAATTGGGTCTGAAAAATACACAGGGAAAAAAGACAAAAATAATGAGAATAAATGCAGGTAATGATAACAGGGTTGAACTTGAAGAAGAACACCACCAATTCAAGATGTAGAATCATACACATATCTTGGCAGTAATATAGACAAAGTTGGAGGGACAGACAGCGATATCAAAATAAGAATACAAAAGGCAAGAGGTGCTTTCATTGCATTGGGAAATATATGGAGATCAAGAGAAATTGGATCCAACACGAAAATAAGAATCTTCAACTCAAATGTGAAGTCAGTCCTATTGTATGGCTCGGAGACATGGAGAACAACAAAGACAACAACCAAAAAGCTACAGACTTTCATAAATGGGTGCTTGCGTAGAATAGAGGGATTAAAATGGTATGACAAGGTTACCAACGTGGAACTGATGACAAGAACTAGACAAGTGCCAGTGGAACAAGAGATAAGAAGAAGACGATGGCGATGGATAGGACACACACTGAGGAAACCAAGATTAGTACATGGAGAAGAGAGATTGGAATCAGAGGGCTGAAAATGATGAGGGAGGAGAAATCGTGGAAAGAACTTGAGATCTGATGGCATAGGGAACAGGTGGACGCAAGGAATGTGTTTGTGTGAAGGTCTATGCTTCCTATTGGGCATTGAGAGTGAGGTGTTATGAATGCATGATGAATCTGAAGATTATTTCTTTTTTTTCTTCTGATATCATTTTCCCTGTTTTTTTTTTTTTTTCGCTTCTTGAGAAGCTTTTGTTGGTATGTTAGGCTCTATAGACACGCCTTCTTCTTTACCTATATTTTTACAAAAACTTAGTCTGTACTGTTGTAATAAACATTACGACCATCAGCCATTAATATCTTAAATAAGCTATTTAATTAAATTTCAAACATCATTTATTTTATTCTCCTTCATAATAAGTGTACATTATAAATCAACGCATCGTGCCAACCATCAACTTCTTCCTGGCCATGGTGAATAGACAACTCAGATTACATCTATAGGGGTTTACCCATTTTTCTTGGTTAGTCGAGTTATATAATCTTCTTATCAGCATTCACACCTGTGGGTTATATGCATATCATGTCTGTCTCTAGTTGCAGGTGGGGTCCTCCATCTTCTCACACACAACATATTGACTCTCCGGTGTTTTGGAATGTAGGTGACATTATATCCTTACTCGTATCTAGTCCAGGTTCTTCTATAATATTACCCCATGCGCCACATTCATTGTTGGATTGGCTCTGGGTTATTTGATGCATTTGTTTTATGTGACTCAGCACAATTGGGTATTAACTGGTCGTAACGCACACATCATCGTCCCTTCACCAATCGGTTGCATTTTCTCTTCGGCTTACACCCACCTCTGGTATTGTTTCATCGCCGTTTGTTCAAGATGTTTTTGTTGGTTACAGCTTATGCAGAATTGAAAGTAGTATAAAGTTGTCCATATTTTGGTTTTTTATTTTGCTTCACGTTTGGAATTTAGCGCGGTGAGACCTAACATAGGTAAATTCGGGCAGTGTATTCTAATAAAATTATTAATGGGTAATGAAAATTGTACTACTATGAAACCATCAGGAGGATACGCACACATATTATTACTTTATACAGATAATGACTGACAGAACAGAAAAAAGTAATGCTGAATTATAGTTGGATATCTGGACAGAAAGGAGAAAACAATGTCACGGGGGCATCGATAGCAAGCAAGAATTTTGGTGGTAAAGTTAGATATGTGTTGATAGAAATGGAGAGGAAGTAATCAGGCGCACTTACCACATAAGCACAGTATGGGTATTTGATGAGGAATTAGCGCAGAGAGTCCGGGCTGGGGGAAGGACACAGACTATTTGGACTCATATATCGTATGAAGTGACCCGCAAGGACTAGAAATGTAGTAATCGTTAGATCATTGCTGTTGGATTATATAGTTTATCTACATAAAATGCTGTATTAACCTATACTTTCTTTGGGCCTTGGCCCACTGGACTGACTATAGGCTCAATATACGTGACCCATCAAAATCAAGACCTGATGGCATCTTGTAGGACAGACAGGGACACCTGGGTCTTGCCGTCTGCACCTCCTCAGTCAGGCAAAGCTGTCGGTTCTATGTGGGACCCCAGATTCTAGGTATCAATACGCTTTTGAGAGATCTGCTCAGCTTATGCAGACAGTTCTCTCAGTACTAATAGGTGTATATTTTAGGTATCAACATACCTAACCGGGGTTAAACGTCGACTCTGTATCACCTCTACACTCGTTCTGTGGCACGGTGCCATAGTGGCGAGTTCTGGAGACTTAGTGTGCAGTGTATTCCTCATTGCAGAAGAATTTGTTGTATGGTTATTTGTGTCGCGCGTGACGTTACATAGTGTATTGTCGAGGAAAATGTGTTATTTTTTATTGTGTTGAGTGTACTGTGTATAGGCAGAAGACATGTGATCTATGTTATTGTGTTTGAAATACCAGCTATGTCGAGAATAATGGTGCTATGTTAGAAATGTGTTGGACAAAAAGTCCTATCGTCATACAAAAGGTTGGACATTGTAGATATGTGTTGACGTAGCAGTTTTGAGAGTAGAATTTCAGTGGCGTGAGTGGTTGGTGTGGAGTGACACCATTTTTTTTAAGGAAATTTTTTTATTCTTATACAATTCTGTGCTGTTGGAGATCACTATGTGTCGTTATTCGTTTACAACTCATCAGAACGTCCACATTCGGTTGTTTTGCAAAGAGATAAATGCCAGTGTAAGGTCAGTTAGTACCCCCCGGATATTTAGGTAATCTCCGTAGAAAGCCTTTTTTCTAACGAGATTACTAGTACTCGATTGTCGTCTCGGCCAATTATGCGGCTTTTCTCTGTTTTGCATATGTTGAGCAAACTTTTGGAAGTCTGATGTATGGCTTTAGACATATGTACAATAACATATCAATAACAAGGAACGTTAATACTGGTGTTTGGGCCTACTAAGTTCCTGAATTTTTTATTTTATTGTTTTTTTTTTTATAATAATTTTTATCCCACGGGAGAATAATTATAGAAAGGACTTACTAGTGAGCCAATAAACACAAATGGGTGTACATAATTTGTCTGCCGCCGACTACTTTGCTCCTTACACTCTCATCCCCTCCCCACGTGCACAATGTGACTAGAGGGCATATGTAGAATCAGATATGTAACAGAGTCATAAGGTCTCATGGTTGTGAGATATAATATTAGAAATGGTTGATAAAGGATTGTTCGTTATGTGATAAAGAAAAGTGGCGATTTAATTATCATTTATCATGAACGATTTGTTTGATATTAAAATTTGTTTTTGGTTGAATGTGAATGATAAATTACAGTTGTTAAACATAGTTAGGAGGCTGACTTTCTCGTCCAAGATCCAATCACTTAGGTAGTCTGCATATAAGACAGTAAATGTGTGATTTTGTTAAATATGTCTACTCTGTCGTTGTGATGCAGGACTAAAATGTATTGTGGCGATTAAGCACGGTTCTGTGACATGTCGATGGTGGTCGCGAAGTCTGGTAAATATGTGAGTGTAGGCACTTTTTGTGGCCGTAGTTATGTAAGTGTGTTTATTGAGCTGCGCTCAGCTCTTTATGGTATGCCAATCTGACAAGGTAAGTACCAGTATGCAAGTGTGAACGGCGCAAAATGATTAGCTGCTGGAGCAATTCATTTGCTATCAATCTTGGTTGTGACTAATCTCACACCCTTTCAGCCCTACTCCGTACATATGGGGGCAGTTAAGTCGCGCTCATTTTCCTGTGTTTCTTCTCATTTTTGAACATCTCTCGATCACTTTTAGATTATGGATATGTATAATATCCATGCCTTTTTCATTTGTATTCTTCACTCACTTTTGAGCCTCTTTTGATTGGGAACACTAGCGTAGTGAAGTCTCTTATACACGCAGCTCAACCTCCCCTGTGGTCAGTAATTTGCTAAGGGAATTTTGGCGTATCCTCTAATTATTTTTACTCCACTCACTCTGAAGCTTTTGTACGGATTTCGCAAGGTTTCAGCTGGAACAGCCTCGGGCAGATCAATACACTTTATCACATAATATCTGGGTATACTGGGACCATCCTTTCAATCACGGCTGGGTGGGGCCTTGGTTTATCCAATGGAGAGTTGATTAGAACCAAGATTTGTTTGTCTGGCGAAAAAAACATGATAACCCGATTGCATTGTTGGGCAGGGAACAAATGTTCGTCGATATAATATCGCTTTTTTTGTGTACATTGAGGTGATTTTTTTTTTTTTTTATATTTTATTTTTTTTATTTTTTTTCCTACGTGGATTTTTTTTTTTTGTTTTTTTCTTTTTTTGATATTTTTATTTAGTGATCGCTTTTGAGTGTCCTTTGGGTTAAACAGTAATCGTGGATTTATTACATTGTAGGTGACAATTTATGCAAATTTTTGAGTATATCGGAAATCAGTTTGCGTGAGACGTGTATGCACAAGACATTAGTTGTCACATATATGTAGTAATAGCGTGACTCCTTTGCAGGCACGAACCTTATTTTCAGGTCGGGATAATATTTTGAAATATCACACCCTATCTGCATGATTGGATCTTTCTGATTAGACTCATCAAACATCATTGGGAGGGAATATAGGCTGACTTTTTTCGCATGTTTTTATTTCTCTGTGATTTGCACGCTCGCCAAGGACAACATTGGACCTCGCCATAGTAAAAACTAGATTCATAATTCCTAATTGTTTATACTTACACTTCCTTACTTACTTAGTCATTCCTCTTCTACTGTGAGGTGTAGAGGTATGGAAGAGAGCACCAAACTATCCTATTGGCTGTCTTCCTCCTGGCCTGCTTCCATTCTAGTCCTCGGTCCTTCAAAGATTGTCTAATGTTGTCCTCACCAGCAGACTCTGGGTTGTCCTGGAGGTCTGGATCCCTGGCTCTTTGTTTCTCATGCTTGTCGTGGTAGCCGATCTTCTCCCATTCTGCAGACATGGCCAACCCATCTTGGTTGGGACTGTTCTACTTGGGTCTGCAGGGGGTGGGATTTTAGGCCTTGACGTATCGTCTGGTTGAGGACCATGTCTCTTCTTGTTACTTCAACCACCTTCCTCAGATACCTAATTTCTGAGGTTTGGATCTGGCTTTTGTGGGTTGTAGTCATTGCCCATGACTCGCATCCATATGTCAAGACTGGGACATAGGTGGAGCGATATACAGCCATCTTCGTTTTCTTACCAACCTCTCTCTTGCTGAGGAATCCTTGATTTATGGCCTGAAAAAGTCTCCCAGCTGCTGCTTTTCGAGTGGCCAACTCTTCTTTGATGCCTCCCTTTCGGTCTATAATAGCTCCGAGGTATTTAAAGTGGTCGACCTGCTCCAGGACCTGTTCTCCCAGCTTAATCAGATGTCTTCTTTCTTCTCGTGATCCTAATTGTTATCCAGACCTTTTATTGGAGAACCAGATAAGACTTATAAAGCACAGGAAATCTCTTTCAAATTTTAACAAGGAAAAACTGGGACTAGGAAACTGAAGAAACACGGAGTCAGAAGGGGCAATCTATGGTAAAATTAAAAGAAATCACAAACCACGTGTTTGTAAGAAAACGATTCGTCTCTTCTATTCATCTGTGCGACAAGTCTGTAGCCAGGATTGGCGTAAGCTTGTGATTTGAGACATTTAAACATATTTTTATTACTAACATGTGAAATCTGGCAAGTCACTAAATAGTGTTTACTATCTTCGACCATGTGGAATTGTGTTTGTGTGAAACTCACTATTGGATGTCCAAAGTCGCTTTGAGTGCTATGCAATACTAGCTCGTAATAGAATAGCGATGATGTTCCATTGAGCCCATCCACTGCACGGGCTGGTGGACTTGCGTTTATTGACTAGTTTCGTTAAATGAGAACTTAGAAAGCATATATAAGTATCCAGTTTTAGGTTCCCTATGGAGCATAAGGAGGGAAAGATGAAAGATAACTTTATGATGTCTAAAATTCTATCTGGAATAACTGGATACTTACATTTTCAATAGCAGTGTAATATGCCCTTAATAACACATATTACCCGACTTTAAGATAACAAATTTAATTAAGTTTGCCTCATGTATATACAGTGGACGAGAAGGGGCGTCTTAGAAGGAGCGATGTGGCTGGCAAGCCTTAAAACAAAGATTAGGCTCGTTATCGTCAGGTCATTTTTTGTATGTTTACCGTGTCAAGGATATCTTGGAGAGGAGATGTGGGCACTCGTCAAGCAAACTCTCAGTTGCCACACATGGAAAACTCTGCAGTCTATGATGGAAAGTCAAAATCAGTAATAATATGCCCGGATCGGGCCGATAGGCACCGGAATTCAGAACAACGACTTTACCAGGCGCTGTCTCATTTGCCCCTTGATGTGAGTGATTACACGTACTATGAATTGGTTGGTACCAAAACTACTGTTTTGTAAAATATTCTCTTCCCCCCGAGCCCCCCCCCCCCTGGTTTTGTTGTTGGTTTACATTGGAAATGTACGCACGCTGATATGCGTGTGGAAAAAGTTAAAGGATTACTATTACACATCGAACTTGTTACCTAATTGACTACGTGGGGGACATTATGGGCCTAGCAGAAAGTCGCTGCATGGACAGGATTAGTGTGACTCAAATTACGGATGATATGCTCTAAACACTTGTCCCTATACAAATTTGGTTTAGTGGAGATGAGTTCAAACATCTCGAGCTTGGAGTAAGGTTTTATTGTAAATAAAGTATAGATTGATAAAACTCTGTCTCATCAGTTGCACCCCAATAAATTGCTGGCTTATTTACCATAGTATTGGGCAGCACATCCAGAAGAACAGTGTCTCCATCAATACAGGTATATCTTCCCCCACTCCCCTCTGACTCAATGAGGATGAAGGCAAATTGATTAGACCATTTTATGAATGAATCTGGATTCTGAAACTACAATTAAGAATATTTCAAAGTGAAAGAATCTTTCTTCATAGTTGTTCATGGTTGATTGGAATGCTAAAAACGTTAGGGCCAAGTTGCTCATACGCCAAGGTCAGTGGGGCTGGCACACGTGTGGGAATTTGGGGGACAGGAGAAAAATCCAACGTTCGACTCCGAGGGACTAAGGCTACTAGAATTTTGCCTTAGCAACTATAAACTAACCCTTGGAAAATTCATACCACTATTTCCTCTTATAAGTTAATCAAGAAGAAGTCCATACGTATGGGCATGTGCTCCCGATCTAGAAAACTGAGATTATCATGGCCCAAATTGATTTTATTCTTGTATCCAAAGATTCAATGTCCCAGTATTAATAAAGCACCAAGAATGTAGGACTTTTCCTGGCACTGCACCGACCATCTGGTTGTGATCTCGGAGACATGGTATTGATGACGCTTCAAGCTTAACTCAAAAAGAACTACGTAATCATAAAAACATATGTTCTCAGTTAAGATTCACAATTTAGACAAACTTCTGAAAGATCCTGGAAAATCGCGGGAATCTTTGAGGCATACTGTTGGAGGAATGGGTTTTGCAGCTCTCAACTTTTTTGGAGGGATGATTTGATTTAACTCATTCACAGAGAACATGAAAGACTGTGCTCATTTGAATCAGCAACAGAAATACTTGGTAAAAGAAAGAAAATAAACAAACCATGGGTTACAGATGACATTCTGAAGTTATGTGATTACACGACGAGAAATGAAAAAGGTTAAGAAAGAGGGTTCCTGATACAGCAGCATGGCAATACTATATGGTGAATAAAAAATATTAGAAAGAAAATGAAACAGGCCAAAGAAAAATGGGTAGCTGATCATCGTGTGGAGTCCATTAATACGGGGGCTAATAAATGGTAACAGCAAGGCAGCTTTTGACACATTAAGTTAAGGACTATATCAAAAATCCCCAACAGCCCAGGGTAACTAAAAAACTGTCATAGATTGATTAGCAGCAATGGGGCTTTGCTTCAATGACGTAAAAAAACAGCTGTAATGAGAAGGTGGACAGAATATTGTAAAAGAATTATTATAACTGTACAAACTCTGACACTGACTTAGGGTATGGCATATTAGAAACAACATTAATGCTGCGAAAAACCAGGGAACTCGGAAATGTGGCATCATTAGCATTTACTTACGGGAAGCTAAGTAGTGGAAGAGGCTATATGTTTCGATGAAAGGAGGGAATGTCACCGGGTCTGTGGATAACTCTAAACATATCAAGTACAGAGCTCTTTGAAGTTATGGAGGGACCCAGATTATTTAAAAAATCATGACACACAATTTTGCCAGAAGATATGGGAGTATTCGTTAAAAAACATGGCCAATGCGAGAGTGGAACGCATAATCATTAGTATAACCGCTTCAAAGAAAGGAAATCTAACAAATGTGCAAGAAAAACAACTACAGATCACCATTAGCACTTATTTTAGTCTATCCAATAAACTTTGACGTTTTAAAAGGATTTTTACTTTTGAACAGAATTTCAAAACAGAATATCAGAAGAAAATAAGAATGTCAGAGCGTTTGGTCAGAGGAAAACAGGTCTGGCTTTAGACCCCAAAAAGAAGTACCTCAGGAAACAAATTCTTCAATGATTAGATTACTGATCGAAAAAAACTTCTCCAGCAAAATACACGATTTATACCATAAAACGCCTTATCATTATCGATTTCACGCTTAAAAAGCCCTCATTCGATCGAGTCTATATGGGCTGATACATGAATGGTGGGGCTTATGGCAAAAAATAATGAGAAAAATTTAATTTTGACCCTAATATTCCAGGACCATTCATTTAGATTATCCCCATTGACCAGCATCATACTATACAAGGACTCGCAAGGAAATATGCTGTTTTTGCAAGGCAATGGACATTGTAACAGAATTTTTCATAAAAAAACAATGTAGGAGTTCGACAGGGAGATTATCCTGTCTCCAGTGCTCTTTAAATAATTCTAGAATACATTTTATGCAAAGGAGGCTCTCTACAGGATTATAACTATGAAACTCAAAATCGATACAAACTAAAAACTGTTGACCTCGTTTGCAAATCTACGTTTTTGCTGATGATATCGATCTGACATAGCTGGAAAACTTTGTGGAATCAGAACTTTAAGGATACAACCTTAATAGATGGGAACCTTAAAGTATTGATCAAGAACGTACTGGATGGAAATTAATTAAAAATTCCATAAGTCGCTATGAACGTAGTGGTTACAAAACCGCTCTGGCGACGGGGTTTATACCAGGCATCAATACACGGGACGAATGGCATTGACTGAAGAATATTTACTTCGAAGCACGTGGATTTGGACTGGCAATTAATCGAGGACCCTGGCGAAAACATTTGAAGGAGTTCGCCAGGATGTATTCGTCGACCAGGGGCTTTACTGGCGGCTATCTGAGACGACCACAAAGCTGCAATGGGTACCTCCGAAATCAATTGGCGAATGTTAATTTGCCTGAATGGGCGAGGGACACCTGTTTCTGTACAAGAAATAAACGGGATACTCAAACGTAAAAATCAAATGTCAGGTTAGACATTAATAATAATACCTCGGAGGAAAATTTCACTCAGAGTATTAGCGGGCGTTACGAAAAAAACACCAAAAAATAAAGCAAGATATTTGGTAAATAGACTCCATAAGAAACATGTTCCCGACCAACATTATGTTAAATGGGCTAACGTTTAGAAGTTAAAACACCTTTAAACTATATCGGGTCCACTATTATGTAGTGATGGGGAGATCAGTAGTATAGAAATCTAGACAAGGACTTGAGATCCGGCCTCAGCTGCCATGACAAAGGGCTGAATGTGATCTGGGAAAAGTCAACATCAGTTTTCCTGTGAAGATCAAAATTATACAAATCACTCGTTATTATCTATTTCTCTTGTATGGGTTGTGAGGGCTGGACACTTCACTGCAGATATGGAGCGAAGGATTCAGGCTTTTCGAGCATTTAAATAAATGTTATAGAAGAATTTTGCGCATTTGCTATAAGAGGCACAAAAAACAAATGTCTATGTTAGAGAGAAGATAAACACCTATGACTGCCAGGCCAAGATCAATATACCCAACCCACACACTTTTGTCTCAATAGTGATAACGTTCGAAAAGCTTGCCTGGTATTGGGCATTGTAATCGATTTTTTTTTTCGTCATGACTCCCCTTTCGAAAAACGATCCTCCAGGGGTCTACCCAGTCGTAAGGTTAAACGGAGAAGAGGAAGGCAAAGAAAATCCTGGGCACTGATAACATCATAAAAGACATGGGCTGGGGGGGACACCACGGGGGGGTTTTCCACACTTGTACGCATTGCTGAGGATAGTGAGCAGTGGAGGACCCTGTTCTTGCTGATGCTTTCCACCATGGCACCCCTACGAACACATGACGGGTTTACGGCGTTGAGATGTTGATGAAATGTTCTATGTGTGTCCAGATCTCTCCTCACATAAGAAAGAAAACTATTCATTTTTAAGAAGAAAGATTAATATGAAGTTTCGCTCAACACTTTTCCACATAATGTAAATATGAGACAACTATATCATGAATTTTTATATTGTTAAACACTTTTCAAAAACAGTGGTGAGATGTAAATGTTTAATAAATTATTTATCACGTCTGAATTACGTTTGGGACCCCAAGATGCACAAAGCACATATAGTTGAATGCAGGTCCAGCGAGATTTCCCTAGTAGCTTGTACTGCTTGCACTCTAGGGACCTTGCGAACCAGAGCTGGTCAAGACCCGCACTTTCACCTCCACGTGGTTTGGTTCCTGGAACACAGTCTTGCCGCAGTGCAGTCTGGGCTTGAGCGAGTGGCGCGATCTCGCAATGGGAAGGCTAAAACCCTACGGTTTCACCTATATAAATAAATGCTCCGTGTCTGATAAGTCGGATGTTGTCGACCTGCGAAAGGTGCAGATATCTCACCAGCTCTTAGGCGTTTACAACAGACACTAACGCATACACAACCGTCCTTTTCAGGGCGAACGAGGAACGAAGGAAGATAGCTGTTCGTTTTATGCCTTTTCATTTAAAATGTAATGTAAAAGCTCTAAAGCTATTCACTAGTTTAAATGAGTAAGAAAGGCATAAGTTTTTATCCCAGAGGGAATTTAACATATTAATTCTCATTCGGAGGGTAAACTCTGACGTTAAGTCGGGGATGGTGGATCAATTAGAAGAGGGGGTTACACATAGTGTTGGAGAAAACGCCCCGTTTTCTTTTCTCATATTCTACTATTCACATAGTTATTGGTTGGTTCCACAGCAGTAAGATGCTGACTATTTCTGGAAACAAGACGGGAATCAGTGGGACTTTACTCGGCTTTTAAGCTCAAAGGAACACACTGTGTAGATCTTTCTGTAAAGTTTCTGAGTGAAGACGAGCTTACACCCGCGACAAACTTTTGACCAGTGGTCGACGTTTGATCAGTGTGATTGTGAAAATAGACAGTATACCGTTCATTGGAAGATTAAGCTTTACAAACAAATGCTGACCACTTGAAACTTCGATTAACCCTCTTTTACGGCAAGAATCCCCAAAATCACGAGGATGTGATTTAGCTTTTCTTTAGGCCCATAACTAGTTCACAAATTATTTGTCAAAAATCTGTATAGAACACTAACGTAGATTATTAACATTTTTGGTTAGATTTGTGGTGTCTACAAATTTAGAACGTTTTGACTTTAATTCTTTTAAACTGCTACTATCATGTTTGTCTCTTCAGTCAAAGTTACTAAAACCACACACTCTAAACAGAGCTACTATATATCATGAAGCACTCATTAAAAACCGGTCATCCACGTCATTTATATATATATATTGTATGGCGAGGAGAAGCTGGAAAAAAAAAGTCGTAGCTGGAATGGCTTTTTCCCTGTATGATTTGTCATGACCCCTGTTGGTAGATGAGTGTAATAGCTCTTTTAAGCTGCTGGAATGGAAAGATGCATGATTCAAACCCACGGGTTTGTGTAACCAGGATACATGAAAAACAAATGAAAGTTAAACTACGTGCAAACACGGATTTCCAAACAGCTATGACCTCTGAATAATGTGTACGCGTTGTGGCCAGTATTACTCGGGTGTTATATATAAAAAGGCCGTTGAGACATAAAATAAACCCAGTACATGTGCTTGAAATGCCACGACTATCTGAAAACGACCGCCAACGAGCCATTGGTATGTTGGAGACCGGAATGAGCTCGCGGGCCATTGCCAGAAGGATGAATTGCCACCACAGCACTATTGTACGTCTCAAATGAAACGAATTACGAAGAAACCACTGGCAGTGCCCGGGATAGACTTCGGATAGGTGGCCAACCACAGAGTTACTACCCCTGCGCAAGATCGTCATATTGTGCTGGAGTCACCTAAGGAATCGTTCAGCTCACCGGCAACAAGTCAAACAGCAAGAGCAATAGTGGGTAGACGTGGGCAAGTTCTCTCGAATGACAGTCATACGACGATCCTCAGAGATACAGGCCCTTACTGCAAAGACGACCTTATGTTGGGCCCAAACTTGACTCACAGACATCGTCAGCAGCGCCTGCCAATGGGCAGAGCAGAGCACTCAAACATGTACAGATGGACTAGCCATGACTGCAGTGGAATGCTGTCCTATTCACTGACGAGAGCAGATTCAACATATCCTTTGCTGATGGACGTATGCGGATTTGGCGACGGTGTGGAGAGCGCTTTGCAGATTGCTGTGTTCGTCAGCACAACCGATTTGGAGGTGGGCATGTATTCACATTTGGGGAGAATTCAGTTTTCACCATCGCTTGCCTCTTCACGTCTTCCGTGGGAATGTTAATGCTGTGACATATCGTTATGAGGTTCTGGGTGCATTGGTTGCGCCTGCGTTCACACAAATTATCCAGACTTGCATGCTTCTCCAGCAGGATAACGACATCACGTGCGCACCACCGCAAATGCATTACGCAGCAATATCTACAGCAGCAGAACATTGTGACGATTGATTGGCCTGCCCTATCACCAGACATGTCCCCTATAGAACATCTGTGGGACGAAGCTTGGACGCAGAGTCTACAGGCAAGGTTCTTCCAGCTCTAATCTGCAAAACAGCTCGAAGCTGCATCTTACACGTGAATGGGACTTGATTCCCCGGAATTTCCTTCAGCTGAACTTGTGCGTTCCATGCGGAGAGCCCGCTGCGCCAAGCTTGTTTGCAAGCACCACGGTGGACATTACCAGATACTGACAGGATAGTGTGAATGAATTTTTTTATGGTTGCATTTTTTTGTCTTTCTGCCATTGGCTTCTGCTCACAGTAATGCACTATCTGCGCATCTCGCGCGAAATTTACATATAACATATTCCGCAAATGTGACAAAAACTACATGGATACAGCAAGGATTCATAGGGAAAATCCGAATAAAGATCTTCCACCAAAGCTCTGTAAAATTGTAAAACAGACTTATATTTACATTTTTCACAACTCTGTTCTTGGTATTAGATTACATAGTATTGTGCGTTTTTAATGGTGGCTTCAGTTGATATATATCATTATAAATATATATATATTATGTATATAATATTATATACATATATTATATATTATATATATATATTTAATATATATATATATAGTGTATATTATTATACTATAGCTTAATATAATAATTCTCCACTGATTAACTAAGCAGCAGGTGGCGCGTCGCTAAACGAGGCTAGAACTCATAACCGCATTTGTTCAGAACTTGTCTTCATAATAGTGTTTGCAGTGATTTATCTCGAATGTTAACTACGTGCTCTTCGCCACCGCCCCCCTCATGCAGATGCATCCACATCTTGATTCGCTCTCTA
The DNA here is from genome assembly GCA_024509875.1 of Oreohelix idahoensis. Classification (NCBI taxonomy): domain Eukaryota; kingdom Metazoa; phylum Mollusca; class Gastropoda; order Stylommatophora; family Oreohelicidae; genus Oreohelix; species Oreohelix idahoensis. The sequence goes on from JAMPIV010020530.1 coordinate 1,181,844, forward strand.
TATCTGAATTTTCGTTATGTACAGGGTACTCCCATGTGATGTAGAAGCTATTTACCTACTCTCTCTATGCCGACTCACTTTCGCTTGCCAAGAGTAATCTTGTGGTATCGTTAGGACTCCATTGAAGCCTAACAGTAATAGCTACTCTTTTGGACGTTTTGGCCACATGTTGGCACCAACTACATGCAATGCCAGGGGTATCCAGGAGGCAATGTACCGGTCACAAGTATCTACACTCACAAGAGTTGTATTAAGTGGCCTTTTCAAGGCCAATTGGAACATTGTCTGAGGCTTGGTTGTGCCTGTCACATAGTTTTGCTGTCATTCAAGATGTGTCTACTTCTTTAGGATTCTATTTGTCCACCATGGCCATCCTTTATTCCTGTGTTGACTTGTCTGAACTGACAGTTCAGTCTCCACAAAAGTAAATGCTTAGTTTAGCTAGGGGCTGCCTGAGCTTCTCTCGCGTTGTCTCCTTTTTGCAGGCCACAATCCCAAGTTGTAAGATTCTTTCGAACGCTATACTTACACTGTACGATCATAGGCTTGTTCCCTGTGGCTTTTCTGCCATTCTGAAATCCAATGTTGTTTGAAGTCTATCGAGCGTCCAGTCATCTCCAGCTTGGCTTTTGCCATTTAAAGGATCATCACATACCTGATATTCCCATATACGCTAGGAGGAAGAAACAGCGTCTCGCAGTTTCGGCTCATCACTGTGTTTATTCACCGCCATCCAAAGGGTGGTTCTGCCTAATATATAATATTAAATTCTTTAAGCACCACAAACATCGGAGCATATAAAGGCAGGAAACCTCAGATGTGCTCCTCGAGTTGTTCGTTGTGGATGCCTCTCCCTCTTTGCTCTTGCAACATTATATTTAGGCCCAAACGTTCTTCCTTCTTCTTTACTTATTATTGTTCTTCTGAGTGCATTTCTTTTGGTCTTTCCTTTTTTCCTCTTACACACTCAGGAACCCAGAATCGTGGAGAGTGCCTCCTGCAATGGTATTCTGTTGTTTTTTGCATTCCGTCTTAGGACATGACCACGATATATGACCATCGTCTTTTCCTTATTAAAAGTTGGAGAACATTAATTTCTGCCTAAGAGTATTCTCTTATTTGTACGATTTTAGTCTTGAATTTTTTCCAATGATGTTCATGAGTTTTCTAAGACATTTGTTCTCTCGAATGTATTCAGCTTGTTCTCCAATGATTTTGTTATTGTTCCAACTCATCATCAAGGCAACTGTATCGTTTTAACCACTGATCGATAAATCTTTTGATATTAAAACAGACGAAGCTTCGGTATGTATTGTATATTCAATGATCGTGAAATAAAAATTTACCTGTGCCTCTGGTTCTTGGGCTCTCCAAATGAAATTGTCAACTAATGTCCTGACCCAGAGTTACTGTCTCTGCTCAAGCTCCATTGCCTATTAATGCGGATACTCATAGCTCGGTGAGTCTCCTACCTGAAATGCCCAGTTCAACCAGGATAAATGGCAGAGTTTTATATCCTGGGGCTCAAAGTGGACTACACTCCAATGCTTAGTGTTGGCCAATTGCTGGGTTCTTGGTCCATGTTATCAACCCACAGGGGAGAGAGATTTTTGAGAAGTGTGTGGATGGATTGCAAGCAGTCACATGGAGGTTGGAATTATGCCCTTACACTTACAGTATTAGAGGTTTCTACTGTCCATCATATGTATACTATCAAGGCATTGTTGCTCTATGCTTGGTGATATTCATTATCAAGGGATGAACTCCTGAAATATGCTTGAATTCTCACAAAGGTGTCTGTTGTCGTAATCTTTGTTACTACAGCATACTCTTTCAAGTGCTGGTCATTTTTTGGTTTGCATCAGGTATTGGTCTTGCCTGTCTAATACGGCTCGCACTCTTATCCTTGGGCCCGGCTCTCACCCTCACAATTTCATTTATTTGTTCAGTTGTATGTTTGTCAAACGTTAGGTATATTTCCTGATCTGACTTTGGTTAGTTACAAGGGTTGTATAAACGGCCATCTCCCTAAGAACAGTGTAAACACCACGCATATTTGATGAATACAGCACTCGGGCTAAATTCAATTAGTGTTTAAATACTCTTTTCCTGCCCTGTATCTTTGTTAACCAGAACTAGGAAAATACAAAAACACTGAAAACTAATTCAATTGAATGGCATAGGACGTGTGAAGTTTCTTGATACAGTGAGTTGACATAGTCAGAAAAATAGGGGACATATTTCACTTTTGAAGCAAAATAGACTAAAAAATCATCACAATTTCTTGTTATGTGTATCAATTAACTAAAATTTGCTCAAATATTTTATATCCATGTATAAATATGACAATAAAACCTGTAAACAGAAGACCATAATAGAAAAAGAACAGTTGAAGGGCACAACGTGCAAAAGGAAGGTCAAACGCTATAAGTGGGGAAAATAAACATCAATGAGATGGGACAGGAAAGAGTATCAGATGTGAACCATCAAAGACAAAGAGATGGGGATCAGGAAAGAGTCTATCTAGAGTGAAACCATGCAAGACAAGAGGGACAGAAAAAGGGAGATGACTATGGCCACGAAAAACTTCGTTGCGGAGGATGGGCAGGGCTGAATGATTGTATGGTGTAGAAATTACAGGACAGGACAAACCAGTTACAATAACAACTACCACACACAGCTATAATCAACACAGTCTATAAAAGATGAATGGTGTAAAGTAATTAATACACGGAGGCACTTCATTGTGGATTAAAATATACCACACTGTTGATCAAAAATTGTTCTACCCTGATTGGTATATGATTTGGTTTATTAAAGGACTATTGTCTCATTGTACTCACGGACAACCAAAAAGCGTGCTTGCACCGATTTCCTCCCATTGTATTCACGCCTCAATATGGATATCCCACTTATCCCAGTTGTGTATTCCAGCATAATTCCACGAAACACTCGTAGCCACTGGCTGCGCAGATCCCAGGTTTGCCCTGCTATTATCCAGAATCAGGAATCAATCACACATTCTATAAATATGTTATGTTGGTAGCGTAGGTTTTCTCTTATTCGGCGTCAATTTTGCCTCATGGACGGCAGCGGCCTAATGACTCTACTCTTGTTACGTTTACCAGCTCGCCATGGCACCAACCTACATTTTTTAACGTGCGCAACCTGCCACAACTGGACCTTAGTAGAGAGTGTGTGAGTTGCCTGATATGTATCAGAGCTGAGAATTGCACGCCAGGCCATTCCGATTCTCACACTACCAACAGGAGAACTGGGGGCGTGTTCGAAATCATAGGACCCATGGTTCTGAAGGACTAATCAACTGGTTTCTGAATACATCAAACATTTCACATAAAATTATTATTTCCCTATCTATACTTGGGAATCGAACCCGCGGTACCTCTAGAATTCGATGCGCGGACGACCCATAAACCTCTTAAAGCCACCTCCAGTCCCAAAAAATATTATTTTATCATGAAAACAAAAAAAAATATATAGAGTTTACTCAGACCACAAGGATAAATGAAAAAGCCTGTTGACTATAAAACCATGATAAGGAATATACTGATAAACTGCAACATACGCGAATACCAATTGTGAGAAAGAAGGCTTTGCTACTGATGTAAGGATAAACACACAAAAAAGTTGATTTAACAAATATTGCTGATTGTCTATTAATACGTTTAAACTCACCGCAGATTTGTCTTACAGGAAAACCATTTCCCTGTACATAATGGTGAACCAAAAACTTTTTAGCAAGGTTTCCGTAATTGTTAAAGGATGCCACAGATAGAAATCCCCAACGAGGCGGATCACCCGTTTGCCAATTCACTTTGATTACGCTGGAGTAGAGTAGACAACAGACAAACGTGGTATAATACTGATTTTGTCGTTTGCCTTAAAAGGACGCCAATTAGGCGTGCTCGGGAATACAACGGCAAAGTAAAATATATTCGCTAGTTGAGAGATATTTATAGGAACGCCACTAGGCGTAATGGGACTACTGAGTCTGCATTTGCCGGTCGTTGGGCTACTAGGAACGGAAGAAGAAGAAGAAGAAGAGATATGATACATAAGAATAGATTAATATGTATAGGTTGGTGTATGTGAGGGTGACTAGTGAGACGTGTAGGGTTGATATTGTGGCAGTTGTGACTTTGAGACTGATAGTTGGGCGGGGGGACGGTGAGGGGGTGATTAGGAGAGATTGCAGGCGCCGTTGAGAGGGATGGACGAGACTAGTTGTAAGTTTATTGATGTGATGGACTATAGTAGATGATAGGTTAGTGATTGGTGACTAGAGAGATGCTCTCCGGATAGTGCATGCGCTCGCTCACTGAGGAGAGATGCAGATGTGTGAGGGTGTCTTAGAGAGATGTGAGTGGTTGTGAATTGTTGAATAGATAATATGAAGGTATTGATGCGTGGACTATTGAGAGATGTAGGTAGTGATGTTGAATAGAAAGATGAGAGAGAGATGAGAGAAGTTAGATTGAGAGAGTGAGACTAGAGAGATGTAGGTAAGTGGATTGGTGACCGAGAGATGTAAGGTGAGAGATGTACACTGGTGACGAGATATGTTAGGTGTGATCTGACTAGAGAAGATGCAGCATAGGTGAATGGTGGACTTAGAGGGGATGCAAGATAGTGATGGTGGGACTAGGAGTGATTGTAGGATAGAGATAGCGGGGATAGTAAAATAGAGATGCAGATTATGATGGTGACTAAAAGCGAATTAGAGAGATTGCAGTTGGTGGTGCAGGATCTAGGAGGGTGTAGATAGTGATGCGTGACTAGTGAGATTTTAGGTGGTGATGACTAAGAAGAAGTAGAGGAAATGGATAGTGATTGGTGACTATAGTGATTAACAGTGCGCTGATCGAGAGAGATATAGTAGACGAAAAGTATGTAGGTAATGATGGTGGACTGTGAGGAGATGTTATGTGAGTGATCGTGGACTTAGAGAGATGTAGCATAATAATGGACGATTAGAGAGATGATAGACTAGATGATGATCACCCCATTAGAGAGAATAAAGTGAACATAGATAGTAGGTAGAGAGAGTGAGAGTAGGAGACTAGAGAGGGTGAAGGTTTTGATGATGACTTGGAGAAATGTGTAGCGTTTTGACTAGTGGAACTAGAGTGAGATGTAGATGAGAGAGAGAGATGGTGACTAATGAGACGATAGAGGAAGATTGCAGTTGGTGATGGTGGAAGAGGATGTGTGATGATTAGTGGTGATGGGTGACTAAGAGAGATGTTTGTGGGTGATGGGGACCTAGAGAGATGTTTTAGTCGGTTGACGGCGATCTAGAGAGGATTGGAGGTTTTTGATCGGTGACTACGAGAGGTGTAGATTGATGCCGCGCGATCGATCGCTCTCTGATCGCGCGCTGCAGCGCATTGATCGATGGACTTGAGATGTTTAGTGGCGATGGTGTCTAGTGTGATTGTAGAGCGCCTATCTAGAGAGATCTAGACCCTGTATTCTTTGTTCATTATCTTTATATATTATATTTATGTCACGTTGTGAGAGTCGATAGATAGAGTGATATGATATAGCGGAGTCGATATCTAAGTCAATACAGCGATCTGAGAGCAGACGCGTAGCTCAGAGAGATCGACAGAAAGTGTACTTAAACACGCTGTTTTGTTGTGAGTGATTTCCCCACCTTACGGTTTTATCTTTTCGGAAACACCCACCTGGCCTAGTTTTGAATCTGTGGAAAGAAACCCACCCTGGCCAACGTTAGACAAGTATGTGTCTTACTTAGGGAGGACGTCCAGCTTGGCCATATATAAGAGATTTCTCGTCTAATTGCCTTATCTACCACGTTTATTAAACAAAACGAGTTAGTACCACATTGCGGGCAAATGTAAACTGCTTACCGAGTATCCGGATCCGTCAACAAGGGTGGAACTGGGTACGCCATCAATGGGAAATGTGGTGTTGCCAGATGGTTAGCCCATGGTACCATGATAGCCGGTATGGGCATTTTTAGATGGTCGGTGTACAGAGTGAGAGACTATGAAACATAGGAGCATTAAGGAAAGATATGACCCCTCACGACAATAAGACAAAGGATATCACTGCACGCCAGAGACGCGTGGACTCAATCTCGCTAACTGCTCACGTCCCATAACGGCAAAAAGAACAGAAGGGTTATCGTGGAACAGTAGGGGCGACATGAATACATTTAGCATTTTGGGCCGGCCAATCCTAACCTACACGTTTGTCTACACAAATACGGAACACGCAGCACTGGATTCGTGAAGTACGCGTTGGTTACTTAGAGCCCACCTTACTTTTAGCCTAGTACTGACATGGGACTGAAAAGGGCACATGAGTTAGCTCCAAATGTTAACTGGACAATGAGATAGAGAGAAATTGTCCCAATGCACTATTGGAGTAGGGAGGTTGGAGTCATTACAACACATGCGCACGGCTATACTTCTGAACCATATGGGGCAGAACCCAAAATATAATAGAGGAGATAGTTCGCCAGAAGTAAGATACGGAGTTTCGAAACAAACTTCGCCGGAGCCTAAGCTGAGCGCGCAGTTTTCTCTAGAGCATAGAATAACAATACAGCTTGTTCTAATATTATCATTCTGTGTAGATATTTGATTTCATATCTGTGGAACTTTAATCTTTTATAGCTGTTACTTAATGTCGACTCAGTTTGCACAATGTGAGTCAGTGTGTAGCAGATAGCCTGTTCGTCCACCAGCCAACATTTTGTCGTTTATGTGTGGCATGCATCATCTTTAGCTTTGACATCTATAAAAATAGCTACATTCAGTGGTGATCCGACAGTGAGACACGCGTACTAGATCAGCCAATCTAGAGACAGAGTAGCTAGAGAGTATGCAGTCAGGACTCTGAGATGTGCGTCGAGTTCATAATTCTTTATTCATTCTTATTTGCCACGTGTCGGCCAGGTCGAATCTGAGTACTACCCCACCCAAGCTTTGAGAGCTGAAGTCTTAGACTCTTCAATGATAAACAGATGCATCTGTCAGGACTTGTGTATGTAGATAATATATTTATTTCTCCAACATCATTGTATAAAGTCTTTTACTGTTGTTAGAGAAAGGATATTAGGTTTTAACCATCTAGAGGTAGTGTGCCAGTTAGTATTTTTAAAGTAAGGTAACTATTATTTTAAATCTGTGTGGTGTTTATTTCTCGCGTCCGTTTGATGTTATCACAAATCTATGTCGAAAATGGACCGTGTTGTCCATGTTCAGGAGACAATATATAAACCGTGGGCCGGGTAACTAGAACTGGCACATTCAGTGTCATTTCCATTTGTGCTAAATGAAATTTTAAATGGGTTAAAGTATTCTCAATTATTGTTTGGGGGGTCACAGGAAATAACACTTCCCATCGAGGCTTCATCCTAAAATCGCGCCAGTCACAATTTAAATGTGGAACATGCGAATTCTTGTGACACTACCCTTGGTCTCTGTCTGTTTAGTGATGAATTTTTACACACACCCCCCTTTATCTTCGAGAAGAGAAGAGGTATTTGATCTAGGCCACAATAAAAGCCTAAAAATAGTATGTAGTGTTATATTTGATAGTTGTGGGTAGTATATTGTGTGTTTGTTTCTGCGATTTTCTTAGCACCACGCGATAATCGCGTTTTGACACCAGTGCGGTGTTTAGTGTTAATTAAGTGGCACTCAAATGTCCAATGTACAGGCCTAGCCAGCGGTTCATAAGCATTTGATCAACACGCTCGATTAACGCCCTATAGGGGCTCCTAATATAAAGATGAGTGTTAAGCTATGCGAAAAAGACTATTCTTTTTAGCAAGATCCGTTCAGACAAGTAAACCAACTCACCTAATCACAAAGATTACGAGGCGCCCTGTTGTCGGGTAGAACACTCGAAGACATGGACACATAACTAGCAAATAGAGCACTGGCCTGGGTGTTTTTGTTTGTTGGTTTTATTCTGTTTAATGTTTTGCTTTCAGTTGATTCTTTGTCACTGAATAGGTTGTATAAAATAAATAAAGCCCCTGCACTTACGAAATACAAGAGTTTTATTGCTTGAGTACGGGTCGGTGCGAGGTGTGCAATTAGTGTTGATCACAATAGCTCACTCATTCATCACATCTCGCCACCACCCTATCACAATTGGGGCGTCGTCGGCAGGATAGGCGACAGTGACACCGAGCAACAGCAAAACGAGCAAATATCTGTATTGTAAAACCCAGCAGTGCATTCTTGCAGCAAGGATGGCTAATGCGCATATGAACCGTTGTATACGTGAATGTGCGGAGGTAAGGTGATTTGACGTGGAAAGGCAAAGGTCCAACTTGCAAAAGTTTGTGGAAGATGTAGAGGTCGTGTGGAAGATTGGCCGCCCTTTTCTGCACAGAAGACAAGTTAGATGTTATCTGGAAATAATGTCACCAACACATGGTCTCTAGGGAATATACGTATACGTGCGTGGAGCCAAGGCCAGCCCTGAGCAAGTTAATGGAAATTGTGGAAGAAGCTTACAGGGCTGCGACCACAAAGTCAATGAGGATGACCGGAATTCCAGGCCGTGAGTCCAGTAGCCTGGGAATATGCTGTTTTTCGGTGAAGGCAAAAAGACGGTTGATACCCAAATGGTGCAGGTAGCCAGTGTAGAAGTTATCTCTGAAAAGGACACACTCGAGAGAAGTATCTATTCTAAAGTCCCAGCTAGCACAGCTGTCCCACAGGCCAGTTCGCCCCAAGCTCAAAGAGGAGGTTGCAGAGAAAGAAGCACCATGACCAACCGCTTGGGACAGCCAGAGTACGAAGAGGGGGTGTGTGTGCAGAACACTCAAACTAGACCTTCGTGTATGTGAGAGTCAGGCCTAAAAGTCTTTCAGTGTAAAAAGGTTATTGGTTTTACCATCTTTGTGCGTTGTCATTTTAAGTAAGTATATATTTAATTCTGTAGTGTTTTTATTTGCGTCCGTTTGATGTTATCCAAATGTCTATTCAAAAATGGCGTGGGGTCCATGTCAGGACATTTACACACGTGGCCGGTACTAGGAACTGGCCATATTCTGTTTCATTAAATTTGTGCATAATATGAAATTTAATGGTTCAAGTATCTGACATAGTTGTTTGGGGTCCAGGAAAACCTGCCAATGAGCTTCATGTAAATCCAGACACGTTGTTGTTTGAATATAGTTTTATTTGTGGCGCGGATTTAGACTGTTATTTTTATTAACTACGGTTGCGGATGCACTCGAAATAGTTTATTTTTGCACGATGGCGAGTGCTGCAATTTATTTTGTTTAATGCCTTACTAGTCCTGAGCTTTTTCAATAATGTTAGGGACGGGTAATGTAGGTGTAAGTAATAGTAAGAGTCGGCTATTAGGGCTAGTTGTGTTAGCTTCTTAGTTTTACTGTAGTTCTTATTAACTGTTGTTAAATCTATAATCACGGTTATTTGCTTTACTGCTTTTGTGATTTTGCTTTGATTAAGCCATATTTCTATAATAGGTAGTGTATAATGTAAGGTTACTATAGAATAGTTCAACCACGAAAGCTTTGAGCGCGGGGATGTTAGCGTGGCTGTATGCTGTTATCGCCAGATGCGCGTAAAACATAGAGCGCGTGGGTATGAATGGCTACCTGTAGCTGATTGATCATAGCTGACTAGTTGCGTCGGGCGGCGATGTTTTCTGAATGGTAAGTGTTATTATTTTCTATTGATGTCACTATAGACATTGTTTCTATTTTTCTTTTTATTGTTTCAGAAAGTCTACGAACACTGTCTGGGTGTTCAGGTAGTATTAAATGTTGATCTGTTCTAAGGCTTTGTGGTTGCTTGAATTGATAAAGTCGGCTGACTGAGAGGGTTGCAAGCAACCAATATTTGCAACCCTCTGTCCAAACGATCCTTAATAAATTTTCTCTTTAGTTGCATTGGGGTCTCTTGGGTTATATTCGTGAGGAACCCACCTAGTTCCTGTCTACATTAAAGTGAATTTGACGAAGGAAAAAAAGACGGGTAGTAAATCTTATAAAAATGAAGTATTAATAATTTCTTTCTTCAATATAGTTCAGATGAAATTTTTGCACTTTAGCTCATAGGCTAAATGTTGGATATACTGTTTTTGTTTTCATTACTTCTATTTCGTAATGATTAATTCAAAATCAAAGATTTTCTCCTATTGGGTAATTTGAAGTAAATTTATAATTATATAATTTACTTCATTTAGATTGTTAGTTCAATCATTACAGACCCTTACACGAGAACACACTTTCATGCCGCAATATATTTTTGCATTTATCATTGGGCGCCCATATGTCTTAACCATCATTACCAGAGAATTATAAAAACAGGGAGAGATCAATAGTGAGGAATAAGATTAAATAAAGAAAGACAACTTATTGTTATTAGATGTAAGATTTATGAAACCACTTTTGAGTCTTCAGCCTGCAGAAGGTTGATGTTGCACAATTTACGGTGTTTGGCGTTCTAACCGGAAAGGAAGCTGAGCAAAAATCGTACGTCCGGATAGCGAAATTCACAAGATAGGACATCAGACACACTTCCTAAGGTTTACATGGAAGATCTCTTGCATTTTGTTTAAGGGATGTCGTTGACAGCATTTTATCACATCGGTTATTTCAATGTGCTCTCACAAGTTCATTCTACATACAATATCAAGTTCACTACACTCACAAAAGCCGTATTCCTGAATCAAGAGTAACATACTCACAAAGTTGTTTCAGTCTACCTAACAAGATCACTTGCAACCATAGTTGATTCGCAGAGATATCAAGCTCAAATCACAAGTTTAAGCCTACATCATCTTACGTCAGCCGCATGAAGTGAAATTCATCTACCTTTCAATCGTATATTGCACGACGCAAATCTCACTACCAGACTCAGACCAGCTTATTGCACGAAACTCACGTGTTGCGACCAGAAGATCATTTCGCGGAAGTGCTCAGTCTAGTCAGTGCCTTTCGCAAGAGGATGTAGATTGGTGACTAGAGAGATGTTAGTGGTGATGGTGACTAGAGAAATGTAGGTGGTGATAGGTGACTAGAGAGATGTAGGTGGTGATTAGGTGATTAGAAAGATGTAGGTGGCGTGCTGGTGACTAGAGAAATGTAGGTGGTAGATGGTGACAGAGTAGAGATGTAAGGTGGTGATGGTGACTAGACAGATGTAGGATGGTGATGGTGACTTGAGAGATGTAGGTGGTGATGGTGACTAGACGAGTTGTGGTTGGTGATGGTACACAACAGCGTATCTATGTAGTGAGGGTGACAGGAGTAGATGGTAGAAATGTTGCTGACAGGGAGATAATAGAGAGATTGAAAGTGGTATTGGCGGACTAGAGAAATTATGATAGTGGTAAAGACTGATAATTTCATCCTTCTAGTTCGTGTTGGTCTTTTTTTTTTTGGGATGGGAAATCTGGTGTCAAATCTCCTCTGCTTACTCCCCAGTTCTGATTTCACCGCAGTACATGCACGTTTCTTGGCTCGCGCGCGCGCGCGCGCCCCACGCGCTGTCGAGATCATCAAGAATGACACCGAAATAATTGTTTGATGTAGTTTATGTTTCACAAATACTAGACGTACTACAACGCATGGAAAAATATATTATATGTTTTCTTTTTTCTTCTTCTCCAGTTAACACTCTCAGACGTTTCCACGTGCAATGTTTCTCAAGAAAGACTGTAGTCAGTTTTGAGGCTATTGAATATCCCCGTAAAGCTTTTTCCACGAAAGGAGCTGGAGTCGGTCATATAGCGCTTTCTCTGTACCGCAATATTAAGGGGCAACCTTTGGAAGCAGATGTTCAGCAGTCATTTTTTCAGTGCCATCAGTTGACACTGATCGGTAGTTCCTATCTTGTTTGCTTGTTTGAATAGATGGTATCTCAGTCTTTGTGGGCCGTGCGGTGTCGGAAGGTTTCCACTGTTCTCTTCTGTTGAGCTGGGTAGTAAGCTAATTCTGTGTGTGACCTGGATGTTTTACATTACCATTTGTTCTGTACGATAGATTCTGCTGGATTTAATAATCATTTGCTCCTCGAAAGTTATGCTTGACAATCAGAGCTGAGTAGATGTGAACCTTCTTTTGCCATTCTCGGTCGGCCTCTTCATTGGCCGGTGATGTTACTGTGAGAGGATAACATTGGATCACAACACTTTTGAATCGTTGGACAAAGTTTGTGGTGCACTATTCTGAGGTACATCAAGGTCTGTATTATTTTTGGCTTTTCAACGTTACAATTATGACTGTCATCCGTAAAGAAAAGCAACTTGTCTTCTTGTGCTTTCTTCTGTTCAATATAAACTCTGCTGCTAGTTTTCAAGGGCCTCTGCCCTTGTTCTGAATTACTGAGAATTGTACTGGTTGCACAACGACAGCCTTTTTTTCCTCGGCACCAGTGCTGTAATGGTCAGAAAGGACACCCCCCACCCTCCATTTTCTGTTGATTTGTTGCTGATCCCCATCTGTGCGTATGCATGGGTCAAGGTGTTGCATGGGTAATGTTTCTCTATGTATTTTGTCGCTATTAATATAGTTTATATGTTTAATATTACAACTAATTATATGTTTAAATGTTTATGATTAGAGCAGTGGAGTACTAAGGGTGCGGAGGGGGCGATTTTCAACCTGGGTGACAGTCAAGGAAGGGCGGGGTGACAGTAAGACACAAAGGTAAAGGTAGCCTGTTAGTAGATACTACCTAGGGGAGTGAAGTGTTTAGAGACTTCACTCTTCTAGGCCCAGCATCGGAGAGGTGGGGCGAACCAGTTCACTTCCGTCGCTTATCTTTCCCTTGCCTCACTCACAAGAGCAAAGTCATGTACAGTACCCTTTTACAAGCTGGATGACTGGGAACGGGTTCGATACGTAAGCGCTCTAACCACTGTCAGCTAGGGACGCTTTTTTATGGACACGTATCTTGTTAAAAAATATACTTGCAAGTTTGTTTCTTCATTGTGGCTGCGTACCATAAAAGTTAGATCTGCCCTGGGGGCCAAATACTGAAAAAGTACGCTCTCTGGATTAGAAATACACCGGATAGGGAAACTTTTGGCTGTCCCCAAAATAATAGAGTTGTCTATTCGTGGTTATACTCGTGATGTCACTATCCATCACATTGCATTGGAAAGGTTACGAATTCATTGAAATAATGATCACAACACATTGACAACGTCACTCCGCAATCACAAAGGTATTCTCTCTCACACTGAATGAGTGTATGACTTTCTCTAGGAACACTGTTCACACACCCCCCCAATCCACCTCACGCTCCCCCCCTCAATCCCCCCCCCCCCCCCTCCGCACTGTCAGCTTCGTCTGTGGTAGGAAACCATAGAATTTTTTCTTTTTATAACTTTAATCGCTGTGTGGCCTATATATGTCAAAAATCGGTTCCTTGGTAAGATAGTGAAATAATCTAACCTATGGTGCTAGACTGCATTATTATGATAATTAGCTAATTCAAAATGGCCGCGCAGGTCATACAAACATGCAGAGTTATTTTAAAACTCCTCCCACACTTACATAATTATTTCCTCTCTCCTTAATTAGAGGTTGAAAATTCTGCATACAGGTCCACAAGTGAGTGCATTATGTTCCCTAAATCCAAAGATATAAATATTTGGATTATAAGCATGGATCTATCATGTAAACCAATTTGTTAAATAAATAAACTAAAATATTGGAAATATAAAGTAAACCCTCCCCCTTAAGTATGCAGAAACATCTGTACAAATAAATAACAAATTGATGATGAGGGCAAAATACTAAAGTTTGGTTCAGGACAAGTGTTTAAGATGTTAAGAAAACACTCTGCAAAGTTTTCAGATATATTTCCAACCAATGTTCATTCACTCCTATGCCGCACACGTCCTTCCGTCGCGTCTTCAATATATGTACCGGTCGTGGCTAAAATAGGGAAAGTGTGACAAAGAAAGAAAAAGGGAGAAAAATTTGTTAACAAAACAGGTTATTTTGTGATATCAACAACTTACATTATCTTAAACTGGACCGCCAAGAGTATATGTTAACGTTGCACTACCTAGTCTTTTGATATACTCTACCAATATTATACATAGGTAATTTTTTAGTGCATAAGGGAAAGTCATTATTGAGTTCCTGTCCTTGAACTCCGCGGATAAATCCATTTTACTGCGAGTTATTCGTTGTTTGGGTAATAATAGATTGTTCTTGCTTCAGAATATCTATGGCCTGAATTTATGTGTATTGTTTGTCTGAGTAGGACGAGTCTGTCTTATATCTGTATATCTTTACATATCTAAGTCGAACTATATGTTCTGTTGTACTCTAGAGGGTCATCTGCAAGGCTATTCGGCGGATGTGTCGCTAGAGTGTGGTGTGATTTGGCTTCGTCCTGATAGGGACTGTGTGTTTTCCATGTCGGCCTGTCGCCGGGGAAAAAGTGATCTCAGTATTTGTGGGGAAGGTGATAGTCGTCTAGACCTATCGTGTATGCTTTACCCCAGTGTTTAGTCGTATTGCCAAGGAATGGCAGTTTCATATTTCCTATACCAAGGTAATTCAAAGATACTCTTATGAACTCTCGATCGAAGCCACCATTTTCGATAGTTACGATTTGAATGTCTAAGAGAATATATTTGACTCGATGAAAACGACTTCGATTCCTAGCAGCACTATATCCTGTAGATTGCAGTCAATTGTTCATGATCAAATCTACAGAGCAATGAAATGTTATATGAATGACTAACTTTAGGACAGATTCATTATCTGTATCCAAACGTGAGTGACAGCTCACGAGTGAAGCCATCTTTTATCCAAACATGTAGTGACTTTCACGAAGAGAAAAGGGGATGCCCGTATTATCGCTTGTTTAGTCCAGAGATCACTGCTACACATGAAGAACCCATTTATTAGCGGTTCAATATTATTATATGGAAAAATATGTGCTGAACATTATGTTGATAAGCCATCGTTGCCCGACTCACCCGTTGGGGGCGAGACTTTAGGTTACAGAAACAGCCATCTGAAATATTGTTATAGCAAGCTGACGTGCTCAGTCAGTGATGGGTCAAGATGATATATGTTATGTTGGGATCGATACTGAGTGCTTAGGCGTATTGGCCACTGTGCTTATTACGCGTCATTTATTCTAATGAGGTGCCCATGTAACATTGCAAGGACCATTTATTGTGACACTCGTACGCTAAATGATTGTATTAAGGCAACCATGTGAATTATTGTCAGTGCTAATCTGTGCTGTCCGATGATATGATATCCATTAAACGATATGAAGAGTGTGTACGGACTCTTAAAAAGGCTAGGTACACAGTCCGTTGGTGATCGATGGTCTACTATGAGATGCCCATGTAAAACATAAACATGAGTTGTGAGAATCTTAGTTACTAACATATTTTGTCAACAACACGAACCCTGTTATCATTTCATTAACGCACATTAATACACTCAAAAAATCCATAGTCTAGGTGACACCAGTCGTTAGGTGTCAATGACTTCTCCAATATCCATACATGAGTGTGAGAAAAGAACAAAACAAACACCACACCTTAGAGATCTTATCGCAAATGGATGATGTATAGACTCAATCCATGTCTGCTTCCCGTCGTAGGTCAAGTTGACATTTCCATGGTGGATTACAGTGGAGCAAACAACACCATTAATCTTAAATCCAACTTTTATCAACTTTATTCAACTGGTGGACCAGCTTTCTGGGTTTGACCTCGCAGAAGTTCAGAAGTCAACAGATTACCGATACCAGACCGTTTCCTGTGGCTGATACGACACACTTGCAGTATTGGTTTGCTCTTTGTCAACAACTTTGTCACGTGCGACCTGGTCAAGTGAATGCAGTATGTAGGTCAGCGTTGTTGACATTTTTTACATTAGACCATTTACATGAGTGTTTCACACAGAACAGTTTGGATCAATTCTTGTCAATGTTAACAGGAAGGACAGTATTTGTGTTTGAACTAAGAAAGTCCCTGATTTCTCATCGATGGATCTTCTTGTCATTTTTCCAATATATGAACTTTAATATTTAAGGCCAGAATGGTTTTAATTGAATTAAAGTGGCAGTTTGTTTATTTTCATTAAAAATAATAACTTTTGCCATTACTGTAAAATACTGAAGCCTATTTTTGCAAACAACACATACTATCATACACATAACTAATTTTATATATATATTTATGTTTACATGTTATTTGTTTGTATAGTATGTTAGTTTCTATGTCAGCGGGGTGCGTGTTGTGTTTAAGGTTGGGGGCGGCGTCCTCACAACAGGAATATCCCACGTAATAGAGGGTCCGTTGTGGGGCTTTTTCTATCGGTGCAATTTTCTTGATTGAAAATTTGCTGCGACAACTGTTGCTTTTGTGTTAGCTGTGAAGTCTGTAATTATTGTTATTTTTGTAATATTTCTTTGTTCTTTAGTTTTGTTTTGATTTGTCTGTAATTTGTTGGTCTAACCTTTTCTATCTTTCAGTTCTATTCACAATTTATATTCATATATTGTGACGTCATTTGTGTTGTTATTATTTGCAGATTCAGTGATTATTTTCATTGATTTCCCTATTTGATTTATTTTGATTTCTGCAAACGTTCTTGTATTGTCAGTCCTATTTGTACTTTATGTATTCTGTTGGTTGACATATGTTTTATATAGGTATATTTCATAAGACACAATTGCCTGTGCACTGCACTTGGATTATGGTATAAACCAGTACCTGATTATTATTACTATTATACAAGACATTATTAAAGGCTTGTGACCCACAGATATTGGGATAGTATACTGATTAATCAAGTCATTGAGAACTTGTGGTATTATTATTATTTCAGGTGATTAGTATTATTGTTAGACATCATGTCTACATTGGAATACTTCATTACACAAGGGAAAGCCCTTGATAAGACTGGTCAACAATTAGAACAATGGGCTGTTGCTCAATATGACAAAGCATTAGCTGCAGAAGAGAGAAGAGCTATGGCAGAAGAGAAAAGATCTTAGCTGCAGAAGAAAGAAAAGCTATGGCGGAAGAGAAAAGATTAGAAAGAGAGAAGCTGAGGCTGCTGCTGAACAAAAGAAATTGCAGATGCAGGTAGAGGAAAGGAGATTTGAAGCTGAACAAAAAAAATTGGAAAGAGAAGCTGCGGCTGAACAAAAAAGATTTGACAGTGAAGCTGAACAAAAAAGATTAGACAGGGAAGATGAACAAAAAAAGATTAGACAGGGAAGCTGAACAAAAAAGATTAGACAGGGAAGCTGAACAAAAAAGATTAGACAGAAGAGATTAGACTGAGAGAAAAAAAGCAATAAGAGAACATGAATTTGAGTTGGAGAAATTGAGATTGACAAGTATGAGTAATGTTAATCAGGCATCTAGTGGTAATGGTAAACCTTCTACTTACAAGGTTAAGGTTCCACCGTTCAATCAGTCCAGTGACGATATTACATTCTGGCTGGATAGATTTGAACGTTCTTGTCGTACACATAATGTGGATAAATCACAATACGCTAATCAATTATCAGAAAACTTGAAAGGTGAATCTTTGACTAGATTATGCCTTGTAGGAGAAGCAGATAAGGATAATTATGATGTCATTAGGGCGGCTTTGATAAAAAAAATATCAGCTAAGTGAGGAAGGCTATCGCCTTTTATTTAAAACGATGGTACCTGAGACGGGTGTAGAATTCTCAGAATTCACTGCAAAGGCACGTCTCACAGTTGATCGTTGGATTGAGCTTTCCAAAACAAAAAAAACGTATGAAGGACTTATGGATTTGTTGCTCAGAGATAAGATTATGTCATGTGTGAACAAACCTTTCCTTGAATTTATACATGAGCGTAAACCCAAATCTCTAAAAGAAATGGAAGAATATTGTTCCCAATATGTCACTGCACACCCCGACGTGACTTTTGGCAACACTAAGATTAAGGAGAGTATGCCAGTTGCTTCAGCAACACCATACAATCCCAATTATTCACACAGATTTCAGGGACCTCAAAACAGATTTGATAAAAAAGGTAACCATATAGTTATCAAAACCAAGGTAACCAATCATTTCAGGGTTCTTCTTCAAAGAACTGGAGACGACCTGATAGCTCTCGACACAGGGGTGGTCATAATTATAGGAATTTCCGTAGAGGAAGTAATTATAGAAACTATCAGGGTTATCCGTCTTGGAGTCAACAAGATCATAATTACAG